>NW_017547113.1:2573991-2803044 GCF_001854935.1 Bemisia tabaci
TGGGAGGGGGGAGATGGGAGGGGGGAGCTCAAACTTGCCATTGCAAGGTGGCGCACGGTGGAGAGTGGCGTATGGTGTTATGTCCTTTGTGTTGTGCTGCATTGTATCGACAAAAGCGCAGGAATAATTGCAAACACGTATCTCGTATTATTATGATGAGCTATTATCTGAACACTGCTCCTCCCTCGCCACCCCTGCAGACCGCGTGCATCGTCGCTTGCTATCACCCACCGCGCAGCTTGGCGCCGAAAGCTACGACGAGGTTGCCACTTTTGGCAATATTCCGATTTTCTCCAAGAATGACCATATGACGAATGAGGAAGTGTTGGTTCTCGAAATAGGAACATAAATGCGTCGTCTACGTGGACGAACTGCACAGAGATTGGCACACGCGCTGCCTGACTAACTTCACATTTTGTCGTCTCCCGGACGAAGGAACGTAACTCCATTCCAACGTTGCAAAATTGACTTAGACAATTTGATTTTTTACATAAGCAAGTACTCATGCAATTTTTTCCATATTTTTTTTTATTTTCTATTTTTGCAGGAGAGTAGACGAAAAATCAGTGAAATTTCGGTCAGAAACCTCCGAAATTCTCCTGGCAAAAATGCCTTTCACGATAGGGAATTTGGCAACATTTAAATATAGTTACGTTTTTTCGAGAGGAAAACGAGGATTTTGTTTTAACTAAGCCAGTTTTGGCTGATTTAGGACTTGTCTTCGGCTGAAATTTTGCCGAAGCACTTCTCCGACTTCGGTGTGGTCAATTTCACTCTGATCCGATTTTCCGGAAGTCTCGCGCGGGGTCCCAACGTGACGTCACGTGACGTGGCACTAACGCATCACCAAAAGAGCAACGTGACAACGATGGAGCGCACTTGTTTCCTCCACGAGAGCAGGAGGCAGGGAGGCGCACGGGGATGCATCGAACAATGAAAACATGTTTACCCTCTGCATTCAGATTTTCTCTGGCTTTTCGCGCGGGTCCTACGCTCCGGGCGAGCTGCGAAACAAGTTGCGAGGGCGGAGAGGAGAATCTGTGCCGCCCGACAAAAACGTGAACCCGACGTGAAATTTTGATTCCTCCATTGACGTACACACCACGTTACAATATTACATTACAAGTGCTCACTCAAACACCAGCGAGTGAAACGCTTGTTCAGAAAACCTCAGACCGAAAAAACGGTGAAGTTCGATGGTAATACAGTATTGATTTATCGCACAGTCCACTTTTTAACCATCGCCTAATGGTATACAATGGGCCTGTTGCAAACTTCACCTAGAGCATCAGGAAGAGTTATTTCTTAGCTAATGCACTATTTTAAAATTATAACATGTTTGCGGTACTCGCTTGCGATTCATACAACGTTGCGTGTATGCGTTTATTTCGGTTCATGTGTGTTTGCGTTCATTTTGTGTGATACGTTTCATGCGCGTATTTGCGTTTATTGCGTTTCATGCGTATTTGCGTTTTTTGCGTTTACCAAGCTGGTACCAAGCTGCAGCTGCAGCTTGGTACCAGCCATTCGCTGCACATGCCCATATTGTATCAAGCGCTTGGTCATTTGTCAACAAATATCCTCTAGACATTTTCTGTAATTGCTTTTAAAGAGGAAAAACAGTTATGAAAAAATTCAAGAAAAATTGTTCGTTATTTTCTTCTCACAAAATAAAGTACTGGCGGAGAATTGTGTAGCATCGCAATAAAAGAGGCGCAATTTCTTTACTTAAGCTATCAAAATTTGGCTCTGTCGCAAGTGGGAGGAACAATTGAGTATCAAACTATTAACGCTTCCAGGACTTTATGTTCACCTACCTTTCGTCCATTAAATAAATTCCCACCGCTATTTATGTCCACTAAACGTTAAGTCCAGTCTTTCTTAAGTCCACATGATTTAATATCCAACCATGAATGTGTCCAAAATTGTCCAAATTGTGGACATGTTACGTCCACAATTTTTTCTTCTCATTTAAATGACAGGAACCTCCTCAAAAATAAATGCATACTACTACTACTACCTTCATTCTTAAAAACATTTCATTCATGAATCAAGTCATGAAAAAGAACAGACTTTAAGAGCAGATAAAAACATATGTTCATGTGTACACTGTACGGATATGATAAGATGAAAACCAAAGCGGGAGCCTAGGAAACGCTCCAATGCCAAATTAAACATTTTTCAGTAACAGATGCAGTCAAAATTGAAAGTCCTCTTTAACTAGTTATTTCGTGCCCTTTCAATCTTGTAGGATACTGTGCAACGCTTCTGACGCGAAATAGTTGCTTAAGACGTTGCAGCACGGTAGGCAACCAGCGTGACACGCGCATAGGCGCCTACAAACCTAACGGGATACTTTACGCGTTGCGCAATGCGTGAAGTATCCCGTTAGGTTTGTAGGCGCCAGTGCGCGTTCTGCGCTGCTAACACGCCGCTCCGCTCTGTGTTAGGCTCTAATATTTAAACTCGCGGAGTCAGCGTTTTTATAATTTTACACATGCACGGACTAAAATATGACGCTTGAATTCGATTTTAGTGGACTTTACATTTGTGGACTTAAGTTAGTGGACGTTTAAGTAATGGACTTAACAATATTGTGGGCTTTAGAACTGTGGATGTAAAAATTGTGGACGAAAAGTCTGTGGACGTAAAAAAAGTGGACATAAAGTCCGTGCACCCTATTAACCCCCACAAATCTCACATTTCCCAATAAAATATAATCCGCTTATCATTAAAATCAGTGTAGCCAACGATTTCCGACGGCGGCGGCGGAAATGCTTTGTAAATGTTTGTTCAGATCAATTGACGCGCACGTGAGTGAAAATATGCACTGTAAGAATTCAACTTGGGATTCATCTCCGTACCGTACTTAAAAATAGGGAATATCATTAAAATTGGTGCTTACAGCAAACATCAAACCACCTGTTTAAGGGCATTTCGTTTTTGGTTTACTCAGGTTGGCATTGTCAACCATACGAGTATTTCATCGCGAAAACATGAAATAAAAATGTTGCTTTTAAAGGGCAAGCTGGCGATTTTGTCGGGATCGTAAAGCTTATTTGATGTTCCGAAAAGGATTAAAGCGGGGTAAAGCCAGCAGAAACGCAAAGAGTCAAGTTTTCGAGAGAAAGTCGAAAAATATAAGTTGTTTGCGAGCGTTATTATATTCGATTGTGTTCTCTGAATGGATAAATGATGTCGTTATCGGAATGTATTGCTGTTTTTTTTCTTCTTGCCATTCCTCCCTCTTTTCAAAGGCAAGGAATAATGCCCCCTCCTTCCTTCTGTCATGTCGACTTAAAATTCTTAAGTTCCCGCAGAATAGAAATACTGTCGCACCGTATGGTTTGTAGTCGAATGGTGAGCGTTTCAATACGTGTTTTGTTAAGTGGAGCCCTGCGTTGTTGTCTAATAGCTCTTGCAAATATTTTGACTCTGCTTCTATTTTTATTAGTTGTACCACGAGAATTAAGGACACACAAGTCGCATCTTTTCAAGGAGTTCCTGATAATCATCATTTCATGGTAAAAGCATCTGTCACGAGCTTTTGTCTTTCCAATTTGTAAAAATCGATGATGAAATCTAGATTCTCTAAAGAAAGTTCATCTGCGTAATGATCCTGAAAAACCACACCATTAGAACCAGACTTAACCCCTGCAAGTTTTGAAGGAATCCAGATAAAAACTTAAAATTCCAAAGGGATCACTCTAAAAAGGTGGGAGTCCTACGGGTTATGAAGGGTGATACAGGACTATCGGGTCATCATTTTTAAACATGGATTTCTCTGGCATGCTTCAAACTGCATTTCACTTAACCTCATTTGTTCTCATGTTTTACTTTTTAACAGAGGACTAAGCAGCTTAATGCCTAAACTTTTCGTGAAGTTACTCTGGATCACGAAAAATACACTCAAACAACAAAAGAAAAAAAACAACAAAAAAACATAAAAAACGCGATTTTAATTATGTTAGTCTTCTGTTTAAATAATAAAACATTTAAGAAAATCAGGCAACCTCTTCTGTAGTTACGCTTATTACGGTCTACTCCGTTCAATTATTGTTGATCGAAACAACGACTCTTGAGAAGTTCGACATATTGAATGAATGAACCGTAAAGAAGGCTTCACGCGCCTTCAATCCCTTGTGTATGCAAAACGGACACCTAGGAAGCACTAACAGTGGTATTTAAATATTGTCATCTACATCATGCCTTTGCGTCAGAAAATTTTTTTGGTCCTTAGGTGGTTCCAAGAGTTACTTTACTTTCAATTTCTGAGAGTGAGTTTTGTGCGTTCATAGAAAAAGTTAAGAATGGGCGTACTTTAATAGATGCATTTCAACTTTTCTTTTATTAGTATTTTCGGTATCAGGAAACTGATGTTATTACAGAAAACTTTCACTGAATGTTTTTAGAAAGTTACAAAATATCACGTGGATATGATCGAACTAAAATCGCAAATTTTTCTGCATTGAAATACAATTTGGTAGATATTCTGTGCGTCAAAGTGTGAGAAACTTGTATATTTTATTTATTTCTCTATTCGTGTTCTTGCGCTAATTTTATTTTGAATGCAAATGCACTATTGCAGCAATGAAAACAAAGGAAGGAGATAACAATAAATGACACTTGTGATACGTCAGCCTTAAGGTGTCGAATTCTACCCTGATCTTTATTTAACTTATGTCTGACACAATTCCGGACATTTGTTAATGGGGTTACTACTGTGGATCTTATGTCATTATTTTAGTTCAATTTGAACTTGCAATTTTTTTAGCTCTGAACATACATGCGAGTCGTCTTTTCCACACATTCTTGGGCTTTAATTTATTTTTCAAAGGGAGTGGCGGAGGTAGAAGAACGTCACGGAGAAGAGGGGAAAGGAAATCATATTTTTCATTCGAAGACAAAAAAAGGAAACAAGGAAGTAGGAGTAGTATTATGTGTTTATTTTAAAGAGGTGCGGAAACAAAAATAAAAACAGGGAACCACTCGGGAAATAAAAACGGCACTTTTTTCTTTTGAGACTCGAGTGAATGCTAAAACGACGCAGTTTTTTGCAGACAACCCTGAAAAGTAAGCTCGAACACAAGAGTAATCTGCGCTCCACATGAGTTTTGATGTCTCGCACCCTTGCATACCCGATTCGTCCTCGCCTTCCCTGTCGGGGATATTCGATATTTTTGCCCTAGTTTTCTCCCCCTTCCCCCTTCGTGGTCTTTTGTCACTCTTCGATTCCACACCCGTGCTTTTTGTTAGAATGAATATTTTATTTGATTTGTCGGCGAGTCTTTTGTGTTCTGCAGTGCCGTACACGGCTCCAGCGGAATCGTGTACCGAGATAAAGACGTTAAATTTCACAGACTTTTATTTATTTATTTTCTTCCGATTGACGATGCGCTGTTTATTGAGATAAACGGGCTTTCAACAAGCATAGTTGTCAAACTTAGAATCTCAATGCAGAAATTCTAATACGGTAATACATTACCCATCATGTCATGTTCATCTACATAGGAATGAGGGTGCAATTTAATATAAAAATTCCCGTTGTACTGTCTCTCATCTTTCACCACTTATATACATTTATGTCCCATCAAAAATGAACTAACTAAAGGAAAAGTCAAATCACACGATGGAACCCAAAATGTATTACCCACCCAATTACAAAATAACATCCTATGTATCCACGCAAAAATTACGAAGGGAAAAAACCTAAACTAAAGCAAATTCAGGGTGCAAAAATCGTCACACTTAAAAGATAATCCACACATTACCACTGGTAACGACCACGACCAACCCACGAGAGGAGGGAATAGGCTAGTAGTTACGCACAGCAGAAAATAAGGGAGAAGTGATCGTGCATGGTGTAAGTGAATCGCAAAATTACCAATAGATTGCCTGCAACGTAATTTATAGATAACGAAATATTCGCTTATAGCGACACAAAAATTACTCCTTAAGATTATCCACTATGAAGTTGAAAGCACCTGTCCTAAACCTTTTGCAAGTTTAGAATGATGCATGGAGAGACTGGATCGAATGCTAATCATTCATGAACTATGTAACTCACTTTTACAAGTTTTAACCGTCCATTTTAGCTCCTTACTTAAGTGTAGTTCATGTTGGACTTTTTGGAAGAGATCAAGTGCACAGTTAGGCGGATGCTCCTTCAAATTTCATCAGTTTTTCAACGGATTGTAAATCGTAAATCACAATGACCTTTTAAACACAATATGCGCACTGTTTAAAAAAATTAAACTAAGATGGAAACTGGATCAAATATTTTCTGACCTTCGAAGCTCGCGTAGAATTGCATTCACGCACTTCCTCTTGAAGATGATGAAAAAAACTCACATTGGTGGTTTTTTTCAGACTTCAATTTTACTGAAGTCTTAGGTTAAGAAAATATTTGACCTAGTTCCTGTATTTTCTTAGTTTGAAGTTCTTTCATTTGTTTTTAACAGTGGAAATTTTTAAAATTTGGATTATTACACATCGTGGGCAGTAAACTATGAAAATATGAAGTACACTGAATGCAAAACGAACACGAATATTGAACTGTAAACAATTAGGTGCAAAAGTGATTGACACCATTTAAAATTAGGGTGCAAAAACGCACCCCTCCACAGTATTCATCATATGACAAAAACCTGACGAAGGTGAGACCATAAAGGTTAAACTCGGCAGCAATGGTATAGTTTGAAACCCTCGCGAAAGCAACCCTTAGGGGATTTACATATGAATCTGATATGGATACCGCCAAAATCACCATTTAGTCGGCGTTCATACACTCCTAAGTGTCGCCCAGTCGTATTTATTACCCTATTATTTTTATTTATAACCTTATATTTAACCTTCATTATTGTCCTTTCTTTTGACGGGACGTACACGGGCTATTATGTTGTAATAAACCAGGTAATCGAGTTCCGATCACAAAACTCGACCCATTTATTCCACCCCTTTCTCGCCGTTTCCTTCCGGGTCCTCGGAATCTGGGCCCTGAAATAGTTTGAATGAATTTAAATGTCCTTCCAGTTGCCCATTCTTTTTCTGCTCTGATTCTAAGGTTCATTTTTCTATTTGGTGCTAATGGCATCTATAAATCACTCTCCTTTTTTATATATATTTTTTTTATTTTATTTTACTGATTCCATATGTTGTAAGTATACATGCTGTGCCACACATTGAACCACGGTGGAGCAGGTAGAATGTAAGGTCCTATCGTTGTTTCAATTTGATTTTTTCTCAATGTATCACAGGTTTTTTCCAGTGGGTATACTGCTGTCTCTTGCAAAGGAATTAAAAATAGAATAAAGTTGAGGCAAGAGAAAGTTAGAAGAGTGATTTCGAATTTATGCTTCATCGATGCAACTGGCCTTTTAAACTGTCAGCATTTTAATTTGTTTCAAGCGGTTAGTTTAAAATTATTATAAATAGTGGGTATCATTAAAAAGTATCAAACTATCAGAAAATAAATGTTATTTATTGTATTGTTACTTTAAATTTTGAACTAGTGATGTTGAAGTAAATACGTCCGAGAGAATAAAACACTCTTCCAACTTTCGACCACAAGACTAAAAAAAGCACCTGTCCTATGTGTGGACTGCGTTACGCAGAAAGGAACCAAGCCACATCAGCTGTTGCCAATTTTAACCAGGCAATTTAATTTTTACCAGAGAACATTTGTGGGATTCCATTGCAAATAAGTAATTTGCTTCGCACTCTGCGGAAAATTCACAGCGATTCACAAAAAATTCGCACGACCATTTCCATGTAAGAAATTAAAGTGCCCAATTGAATTTGGCAATAGTCAATGTGTCTTGGGTCCTTTCGACTCAAGGCGGTCTGTTTAAGGTAGCTTGAAAAACGATGGTGCTGATGGATAAATTAAAATTTCCAATATTCAGGCTATTGACTTACAGACTCACAATTTTTCAAACTTCCAGTGAAACGATTGAAAAAATCGTTCCTGTTGGTCACATCCGCTTTCATTGGGAGTTTTGTCTCGAAATTTGAATTTTTACCCTCATAAATAAACAATGCTGAAATTTAGGTTTTCCTCGTGGTGACAACCTTCATCCCCTAAAGTTATTTAACCAAAATAATTCTCTCTTCGTGTTGAAATGCAGCCGATATCACATAATTAATAATGTGCTCGTATAAGCGCACTCTTTCGGCAGGGCCGCGAAACGCCTATAAATCAAAGGCGATGACAATCGGGAAGCGGAGAGATAATAACAATTACGATAACTAAAACATCCGCTCATGAGGTCGGCGGCGGAAGTCGGGACGAATGCCGGGGATAACTGGCCTGCAGCATCGTCAGATTTGACACAGATTTTGCCATTAACAACGATAGGGATATGGGGATTTACTGTTTTTCTCGGCCCATTCGGCAGCGAAAAAGCTGAAGTTGGAACCGCCCCCAGGACGTCACCGCTGGAAGCACTAAAGGGCTAGCGCCAAGTTCACGCTATCTTGACCACCGTCAAAAGACGCAGTTGATGGACGAGGGCGGGTCTGCTTTCTTTTGAAATTCACCCTGACCCTTGAGAGCCGCGCTCTCGAGTCGACGAGAAAGTTTCGGGTCGGGGCTCTTACACATGACTGAAGTAAACGATTGAAGCACATGATCTTGTGCTAATCTGCGAGAAAAATATTGTCACAGCGTGTATGTGTTTTTTTTTAAAGTATTGGCTGTGCATTGTCATCAAGGGCGGGCTGGCTCCTTATTCAGGAGCGGAACCCTCCAGAAGTGGACTTGGGTGCCCCTCGTTACGGAAAGGTCTAGAGGTCCTCCCCCTAAAAAATTTTGAAAATTGCGCCCCTCTTATTTCGCATTTTTGGCTATTTTTTAGTATGTTTAAAAAGACTGGCTAGGAAATAGCAAAATTAAAATGGGCTCAAAGATATTCTAGTGGGATCCATCGTAAATAGGAGCAAAAGAGGCACCTCTTTTGTGTCCAAACTTGCCGCATACAACGGGTCCCTACGGAGTCCTTCTGGTAAGTTCAGGGGGGCGATCGGCCCCTCGCCACCTAGGCGAGTCCGCCCCTGAATCAGTTTTCTGCCTTCCCCCTGAAATTGTAGGAGCCACCTTAGCCGGAAAGCCCAATTTTTAGGAGCCATCTACTATTTTTTAGGAGCCAAATTATCGCTCTCGGGTTACGCTGCGAACGGTGCGTATAGAGAGCGCTTCATCGCTACTGCTACCTCCAGATTGCGAGTTCAATCTGTCAAATTTTTTAGGCACCATGACAGCCCAGCCTCCCTTCATTCTTCCTCCCCCACCCCCAATTTATAGGTGCCAAGGCCCGATTTTCAAGTGCGTTTGACGCATGGCGCCCTTGGAAGGCAGGACACTGCCCTGAATGTAATTTCCTTAACAGTTCTTTTTCTCCGATACTTTGCCGGAAAATGCCGGGCACCCACTAAAAATCACCCCACGGATCTTGGAACGTAACTGGAAAATAATCAGCATATTCCTTGTTTTCATGTAAAAAAATTTACGATGGATACAGAGAAATTTAAAGGAATTTATTGTGAATTTCTTTTCATGTTAAAAGATTTTTAGTTGCGCTTGTCAGATTTACTTTTATTTTCAAATCGGCGGAAGATTTGCCAATCTCCATGATTAACAATATTTTATTCCAACAAGTGGACGTGGGATAAGCAGTCAAGAGAGAGAGAAAGGGGGGGGGAGGGAGAGAGAGATGAGAGCTGTTTGATTCTTCGATATCTAGTCTGCTCGCCATCGAGAATTGACGAAAAATATCTCGTGAGAAGTCGGTTTAAATCCGTGTCTGCTGCTGTAAGAAGCGAACCTGTTGTTTGAGAGCATGTGAGATCGAGGCTCATCTGACGCGCGTGAGTAAATCTGTTTTCTCGTGAGCCATGTTGTCCGTAGAACTACATGCTTTCTGGGGCTCACGTGGAGATAGAGTTACGCCCTTATGTGAGAGGAGCGACAAGGCGCGCGGTTGAGGAATGACGATGTCGCATTATTCCTGCTCCTGCGCGACGTCCATAAATATGGGTATTACGTCGTGGCTCACTCCCTGATCCTGATATAGGGACAAAACGCGCCCAGGTGGATTCGTAAGTATGTTCAATGTTGTCGGGTTGCACTTGTTATCGAGGCTAACCGGTTTATTTTGGAGACATGAGACCACTGAATGTACACCTAAATAATCGCGGACCCAATGCCGTGATAGCGAAGAGAGCCGTACCGTAAGTGCAACATTTTCGAAATCGAGTTTTCTTCAAAATTCGTCTGAACTCTTTTAGATGAAATTACTGAGACAGCTAAAACAGCAAAATTCATCCTAATTTAATGAAAACGAGACGTATGAAAAAACCGTAAGTGCACAAAAAAGGACATAGTTTTGTTCAAGACAGCCGCAGGTGCATGAGAGCCAATGAAAACAGTGCTTTCCAGTAAAGTGCCGTCCTCTTCTGCCAATTTCTAACCTGAAAATGTGTTTATTGTGCGTCCAAAACGCAACCACGAACGCATGCAGAAGATAGCACTTACGGCTGTCTTGCCTAACAATAACCTAGCATGAAAATGAAAAATAGCCTTTTTATGTAATATAAATAAAATCAGTCGATTTTTAAGCATCCAAACGATTTCTAGGAGTCTTTCAGACGATTAGTGGCAATTTCACAAAGAACGGAGGCTTCTTTCAATAAAATTTTCCGGTTAGAAGCTTCCGAGCCCGTTTTCTCAAAACATCATTTTTGCACTTACGGCTCTCTTCGCTATCACGGCAGCCCAGTGATTCTATTCCATGACCGTCAAAAGTTCCGGGTTTCGGAACGTTTTTGTTCCAATTTCTCCCTCTCCGTGATCGTCAAAAGTTCCGGAATTCTTTTTGGATTTTTTTCAAAAGTTCGGAAAAAGTTCCGAAGAGTGCAGAAGATCCGGAACACTTCGGAAATTTCAAAAGTTCCGGAAAAATTCAGAAAAATCTCAAAAGCAAATTCGGAACTAGTACCGGGAAATGGGAGCTTTGCACAGACCAAGAGCTGAATTTTATTAGGAAAAACGGGATTATTTAAAAAATGTACTGAGGACTAGTTATGACCGGACTCAAATCCATCCCAGTCTGAGAGTCAGCGGTGCAAGTTTAGCTCATCGACTCGTTGCGTTTTGGTACAAAAGTGCCGACAAAATTGGGCCCCCGAAGAATCAGATTCGTATGTTACAACCAATTGAGGGTATTTCAATACAGCTCTGTTTTGTTTCAAACGGCTCAAACAGTGTCGGTCTGGCTTGAAAATATTTGGGGGTGCTGGCACGTTTTTAAGGGCCCCTCCCGACCCTCCTCTCGGGTGGGGCCCAGGGGCCCTCTAACTAACCCGAAGTCCTCCTTTATGTGGGTACTTCAAGTTTGGGGGGCCCTAGAGGAGTCCTGTCGCTATCTGCGACAGAATTTCTGAGCTACCAGTCAGAATTTTTGGGGTGTAAAGGCACCCAAGCACCCCCAGGCTCAAATAACTTAAAACGCCCAACTTTATATGTTGATCCTCTGTGACACATGTACTGTGTGTACATTGATTTTCTTGGACGCTCTTAAAAATTTGGTGAAGTGTTTTAAAATTGCACGATTTGATCAAATCGAACACTTAATTCCCGCTGAAACTCTCACCATTTTATTTTTTGTCTTTTTTCATGGTGGGTTTCTTCCCTAGTAGCACAACAAATTTTTGTTTTTCTAAAAAAAGTATAAAAAAAACATATCTGTTATCTAAATGATCGTTTTATATAAAAAAACGTGTAACGCTTATATAAAAAAAAAATCAAAGTTCAGACCTGACCGTAATATATGAAAAATGATAAAAGCTAGATAAGGTAATTTTTTTTATACACACATTTTTTATTTTTTTATACAACGCATGCATACGAAAGTGTTAAAGTGAACATTTTTATGTAACGCTTATATAAAAAAATAGGTAATCATTTTCGTGAGCTTTTCGCGAATTAGAAGAATTTTTAGTATGTTCGCGAAAAGCTCACGAAAATTATAACATTTTTTTTATATAATGGTTACATAAAAATGTTCACTTTTAACACTTTTGTATGCATGCATTATATAAAAGAAATAACTTTCGTTCATAGTATTTATCTTTTCCTTCTGTGGTTCTGCTACTAGGGTTTCTGTGGGCAATGATCATCAAACCTCCCTCACTAAGACCTCCTCAAAATGTACAATTTTTCAGCTCCGGTGGCAACGCTGTATTTTCGAATATTTCATTAAATCGACAGGCACGTCTAGCGACAGAGAAAAAGAAAGAAGAGAAGAAATCCAGCTTTAAGTCTTGCAAATCCGCAGCGATGGGCATATACACACATGCGAGCAATAACTATTGCATTTGTAGGAATGAAAAAGAAACCAGCCAATTTTAGTCATCCCGAAATTCAGTAATAAAATACAAAGAAATATACAATGAAGAAGAAGTTTCATACAAAGATAATAAAAAGAATAAATTATCAAAAAATAACGTTTTGGATAAATTACATGATCATCCTTAACCATGTCGAGAATTGAGGGGGAAAAAAACAAAAAAAACATGCATAACATAAAGAGCTTGCACCCGACCCATGTGGAAACTAGTAGAAACAACGACGATTTCAAAATCCAAAATCCAATTGTACCAATTCGCCAATTGTTTTCAGGGCAATTTTAGGGTGAATTTTAGGGGGTCCCTTTGTCTGGCAAAAGTTTACCACGGCCTGGCTGTAAAATGACTCCAAGACGACAACAATGAAAATTACCCTTGCTACTCTGGTGATAGAATGTGCTTACTTTAAATAGCTTTAATTATACGTTTGAGGATGATTCATAATTTTTTTAAAAATAAAATAAATATTCTATTTCAGCAATTGAGATGTTCGCATCTGCCTCATATAGGATTTCCAAGGTTATTTCAACTCAAAAAATTCGGCAATCGTTGATGAGTAAAGCTATCATACTGTTCAATGAAAGTTTCCAAGTTCTTCAGCGAGAAGGACCATTCTTTGATGAGGAAATTTCCCACTAATTAAGTTAAAAAGAAGAGGTTGAGCGAACGTTAATTAAAACAGCCCCCGCTTGATGCAGCCCTCAAAACTATTGCACCGTCAAAAAGGCTTTGTGCCCACGCGCTATGCAGGCTTCATTCAATAGCTTCTCGATGCCCCCGCTTTGAGTGGGTTTCATGTTCGCTGAAATAGACTGAAATTTGGCTCTGCTGCCGCTCCGAGCGGAAAAGCAGCGGCATACATCTGGCCGAGATTGCCGAGTCCTTTCCCGCGGATTGTGCGACAACCCCGAAAAACCGTTGAGCCGACAAAAGGCCGCGAAAAACAACTCTGAAGGGGCCCAAAAGAAACAGGGCGAGCGGAGGCGCGATAATTTCTCCTCGGGCCAAGGGCTCAATCACTTTCGGTAAATTAATTATTTCCCTCACCGGCTTTAATTTTTCTTGCTCGAAACAAGTCCGCGCCGTACAGGAGCTTTAAAAAACAATACAAGGGAGCTGGATTCCAAAAATCAAAGCCCCGGGCCGGGGGGGGGGGACTTTTCAGCTTCCAGAGGAAAGTGCTTAAAGCTGAAGATCTTTGTTTGCGCCGACAATACCGACTTTTCATTCGCGTAATGTGCAGACAAAGGGGCGGCGACGGCGGCGCTGCAAAGGGGCGGGGGAAGCCGGGAAGACAATGGCGCCGGAAAAAAGGAAAATGCGAAAGTCAATTTCCTTCACGCCGGTGAATGAGGCGAACGCGGATGAAAGTTAATAAGGGAAGACAAAGCCCGGAGAGAGGAGGGAGCGGGGGGTGGAGGGCGGGAGGGGGTGAGCGTCGTTGGGAGTTGATGAAAAATGTTTTTAGAGCGAGAACTGCGGCAGAAAGCGGGCGCAGCAGCGTTGGAGTTCATAAAAAGTTGAGACGGACGGAGATGGGTCTCTCACGGGGGGCGGGGGTGAGGGAGGGGGAGGGGGTGTGTTTGGTGGCGGTGGCGCCCGCCCAGTGCAACGGAGCGCCGGTGTTTCGCGGCGTAGACGTGCGCTTTGTTTTCGTCGCCCGGCATTGTCCCGCTCTCGACCAATCATAACCAGTCGTCTTGTCAAACTTTCCCACAATGGCGGCGCCCCCTTCCCCTTTTGGCGCGACACTTTTCTCCCGTGTCCCGGCTCGGCGAAACTCTCGCTGTTTTCCTTCAATGCTGACTCTCGCTCAGATGAGAAACCAGGGCCAGAGGTGGGAGTGTTATCTCTGTTGTTCGCCTGCAACGGAGTCCTACCTATGATTCCGAGTCATGCATCGACAAAAATCCGGATCCATTGAGATGAATCTTCAGCGGTGCGCACAGACTACAGAGACATGATACCCTCCAGAGGCGTGGCGTGAATTGCGATGTATCGATTGTTATGCCATTTTAACCTGTGGTAAAGAATCGATTATTAAGGTGTTCGCTGCGAACACCCTATCTATCGATCCTTTTCCATAGGTTTAAATGGCATAAAAATCGATATATCGCGAAGCACGCCACGCCACTGATACCCTCCACTTGTATCTCGGCTATGGTGGAAGCTGATACTTTCTGGACTTCAACATTAAACTGTTGATTTACCTACATGGTTGATGTTAAACAAAGTGTTGGCAGTTTCGTTTTGCAACCAAGCCGAAGTTTGGGAAAATTGTTTGGCTTATGACGTCACCCGAGGCTAATCATCCTCCATGTAGGTATAGGTTAACAGCCGAAAAAAGAGTGATGACTGTTGCTCCCCGTATTGTCCATCAGGAACTATAGAATCCCCAAAGGAAAAAGCTTCCACCTGTAGCCAAGAGGCCAGGTGGAGGGTCTCTCATCTCTGGGTGCGTCTGTGCACTAAGGAACTTTTCCGCGTGGATCGAAGAATTCACGTCCTGAGGATATTAAGTCGACTGCACGGGTAGTGTAGACGAACGTTTTTAGGTACACGTTGGTTTTTTTTTATGAAACAGGACAGGATAATAGTTAAACGTCCTAATTTTCTTCGGTGGGGAGGGGTTTAATTTCGGGAAAATTGGAAATTAAACAATTTACCTTTTTCAAAAAGCAAAGGAGGGCCTTTTTTGATCCCCCCTAGAGGATCTTTTTTGGCCCCACCTATAATCTGGAAATTTATGCGGGTTTTCCAAGTTGACTCAATGTAGTTTACGGAAATAATCATGATTTGGTCCAAAGGCCACTGGGCACGTGTTAATCGGTTGCCTGAACATACGTCTGCGGGTGTATTTTAGCAAAAATGCGTGTGTTTCTATCACTCCGAGGCTTTTTTAAACCGAGCGCATCGTCTGACTAAAACAAGCTTTTGATATGTTATCAAGGAGGCTTTAGAATACATTTTAACCCTGGTTTGGTTTTAGTTAGACGATGCGCTCATAGTTAAAAAAAAACTTTTTCAAAAGTCTACTTATAAGGGACTTCCGCAAAAATCTTAGGGAATTACGTCGTTAGGGTTTTTTGGGGGGCTAAAATTAAAGAAAATCTCCTTATAAGAGTTTAACAAGGCTTGATAACTGCCCTTGATAATATACGTGGCGTGCGTACAGTTGGAGAGACGTGTTTCCCTAAGATTTTTGCGGATGTCCCCGGGTGGATATGAAAATCTTTCCATTTTTTTGGTCGTTATTTTGTCGAGGCGGGCCTAGGAGAAAGCGATGCGTCCTCTGGGGGTTGGGCCGCGCAGCGGCCAGGGGGCGTAGCCCCCTAGTCTATGTATAAATTCGCAGACTCCGCGAATTCAAATGTTCGCGGGCAATAGAAAGCGCGCACCATATGCAGCGCCTTCAACATCGTAGAAATACTTCAAACGCTACATCATTACACCTAATACGTTCCGTTGTGCATATTGCCTATACTGCCAAAGCGTGCACCGTCCATCTGCTCGCCTTACCTGAACTGATTGTGAGTTTCTGTTCTCATGACCAAAACCCTCAATTTTACCCGGACTGAAAACTATAGGGTTTCATGTGATCGAAGCTTTTTTTCCCGCATAGGCCCATTCTCGCAGCACTTCAATTTTCAGCTAGTATCTCATATCGGCAACGTGAGGCAAACGAAGTACACACTTAGATTGAGCGCCAACCACGGGGGCGCCAAACTCTCTTTCATTCCTTTTCCGCATTTCTTTTCTTTATTTCATTTTTAGCGAAATTCATCCCTATAAATCCCTTTTCTATTTCCTCTCTTTTCTCTCTCCCTCTTCTTGTTCATCCCATTTTCCTCCTTCTTCTCGTACGTTTCTACTTTTCATCTTCTTCTCCGCCATTTCCTTTTCCTATCTCATCTCCTTGTTGATGTTCCTCTCCTTCTTAGTCCTTATTTTCCTTTTCCAGCTTCTCCCTTTTTTTCGGCATCTTTATCAGTTACATACAACTTGGAACCTGGCCAAACAGACGGCAGGCCCGAAGGCCAATTACTTACATTCTGGCGTAAAGACTCATACCCCACCTATAAATGAATGAAAAGGACATCTGAACTTGGTGTGGTGGACTTTTTTTCTTGTTCTTCTCCTTGTTTTAATTTTTTCCTTCTTTTTCATCTCATGTCTTTTTTTGTAATAAAACCTAACCTGACCACAGAGGTGTCAATGGCCAAATTTGCTGAGGTACCGCTTCAAAATTATCAAATATTACTTCTACTACCTTCTTTTCTTTTTCTCTTTTCTCCTCCACTACTTTTCCTACCCTTTATTCATTGGATTGGTAGGGAGAGGGGTTGCAAATTCGCAATTTTCGTGGGCGACAATTATGAAGTCCTCGAGACGGTCGTGGCTGCGAGGACGCCCTACGCAGGGCGAGTTTCCCACCTGCGAACTCTCCGCTTGACGGAGACAATGAGATGATCGCTTCATGTGCTCTTTTCACATCCCTCTCACTCGAATCGGGATAGAAGAAGTCAAGCTGTGCGCCACGCGGCACCTTTGTCGCGTGACACCTCCAGGTGGGCAAGCACGTTGCCGTTTTGTGCGCCTTTATGCCCGTTTTTACGTGCATCCCTGAGGTTAGGGAGCAATAATTTGGCAACGCTAAGGATCAAGCCGGGGCGCAGGACTCCAGGAGCTTTCGCGCGCACCGCGTTGAGTCTGGCGGCTGGCGGAAGCAAGTGGCAATTTTCACGGAAATCTGGACGCTAGTATGAGAGGGGTGGAGCTCAATTAAACTGCCCAGCGGGGGTGCCACTCCTTGTGCCTTTTTCACGCGCTGTTTCATTGTAGCCCATTTTGTGGTGACGTCATGGACCGGTATTGACGTCACTTCCGCGCGAGGAGAGGAAATTTGGACGATTTGATAATACTTATTTTTAAAAAAATTTAACCTGCCATATCATACTCTTTGGTATACTCGTATAGTCATAAGAGTAGCGCCTAACGCGTAACGCGTAACGCATAACACCTGAGGCGCGAGGCGCTTCAAAGAATTGGGCCGCGAAGTTATCATGGGCCTCGCCCCTGAGTTTTCCTATAATGACCCTGTGAGTCAAGTCGGACAAAATATGCTGAACGTTATTTCATCAATTATTACATCTTTTTGGTGAAATTTTATAAATGTATAGTTATTATATATTGTATTACGTGAACTGATGTGATTTCAAAAATTACGAGTTCAAGAAAATTTCCTCGTTACTATTGCAACCGCTATGTTTATGACCATGTGCGTGCTTCAATGACTATGCCCATTGGTTCGGGCGCGGCCGAGTCAATGATTGCATGTTTCTTTAGCTATCTTTGACCCTCACGGCCCCTCCGCCGACTACGTTTTGTGGTTGAGATGACGTCGGATAATATGTAGGGGAACAAACGGACTGCATTTTGCAATAAAGAACTACAATTTCTCGCTCATTCTGAAAAACACATATCGACGGTGAAACTACCAAACCACGTATCTCGTTTGCGGTGTTTAAAAATCTACGCTCGCATTTTATTTTTTGGAAGTAGACCAAATCAATATCATTCCTTAAAATTTTCACAGAATTTTCTCCGCACGAAGAGGAAAAATCACAGAAATTTTCAAGACTGGACATTAAGTAGTTTTTCATTTCAAAAATAAAAGTATGACGGGAAGTCTGCGACGTCGCAAACCGAGATACGTGGTTTGGTAGTTTCACCGTCGATATATAGCTTGGGCAACTGTGCATAGGGGAAATAATGATACATGCTGTTCAAGATGAGGCAGATATTATAGTTCCCAATTTCAAAATGTATAATCCAAGTACCTTCACGGACAAACTTCGAATGAAATCACGTTATCTTATACTATTCTATTTGGAATATTTGCGTGGAAAGGGGAACACACTACGAAAAGCAGATACGGACTGAAAATGCGTTCCTCCAAATTGTGTTTGCGAGCAAATTTAGACTATTTTACAAATAACGTCGTACAATAAACGCATATAATGTTGTTCGTGTGGGGTTTCCGTCTGAAACTAATAATAATCAAGGGTACCTAAAAGGTAGAAAGGGCTTCCATCGCCATTGAAAGTTTCTGGCGCGAGAGGAAGCGGATAAAGAACGTGCCGGGGCGGGAACGCGCTGGAGAAAAGAGAAAAGCCCAGCAGACCGATGGGACAGGACAGAGAGAACGACAAGTCATGGCACGGGGAACATTTTAACACCCGAGTGCCCATATTAAGAAGACGCTCCTTCATCGCTGTCAAAATTCAGCCTTTCGTTGCGAAAATCATATACAATGCGTCAAATAAGGTACAAAAGCCGGCAACATCTCGTCGAGCGTTGCAAGGTGATTATTCCGCGCCGTCTTCTGGGCTAATCCGCCGCCCTTCACACCCATGCTCGACAAATTGCCTACCTTCACTTTTTACGGCGCTGTGTTCTTCCGGCCCCGGATTACGGCCCTAATAAAGCTTTTCTTTCGCACTCTCCGAGTAATAAGGGGCGGTGGTGATTATTAAGCCTCCGTGCACGATGGCTCTCACTCTACTGCGCTTCAAAAAGTTTCCTTAATTTACTCTTGGCTATGAGCCTCATACTCTATAGTAATCGCTGATTTCCGTTTCACTCTCGTCATCAGACCAGTGGAACACTACAATGAAATACGTTGGTCTTCTCTATTAAATTGGTTGATTTTGATCCTTTACCCAGATACAAATTTTTACGAAGCAGCCAAGACGTTGGTATTTAACTTTAAAAAAAAAAACACAAGGAGGAAAAAAACTGGAGAAAAGGCTAAAAATACAGCTACAAGAACACGAGACGTTTCGGCTCAAGACTGAGTCATTTTTAGTCCGAAAATAAATTAAAAATTAAAAAATATCGATGAAAAAAACCTGTGACCTACATGTTGGCGGCCGAGATCCGAGAAAAAAAGACTGAAAATGACTCAATTTTCAGTCTCGGGATTTCAGTATTGTATTTTTAGTCTTGTTTCCAGTTTTTCTCCTTTTGTTTTTCATGTTACCCAAATACTGGGTCACTAAAACTTGTGTTTTTTATTTAATATTTTGAATGTACCAACTCAGATGTGCAGATTACTTAGTGGTTTATTGCGTGTTTTTGGAGCCGAAATCCCGGACTAGCCCGGTTTAAAAAGGTCCAGACTCGAAGGAATTTCAAACGCACCGGAATGACGAGAAAATGATAGAAGTTATGTACTGACAATAAGACAGGCAAATCGCTACCTCATCTCATTTTCCACTGATGTTTGTTCAAATGAAACGTAATTCGGTGTGAAATTGTCCCTTGTCAACTATAGACACATAAGAGCAATTTGAGCTGCGGGTGATTTGCCCGATTCTATGTAAGATTGTTAATAGGGCGATAGAGCTTATAGTAATGATAAAGTTTCCAGCCCCCTCGTCTCAGTTCCAGCTTAATGCAACTTTGTTCGTTCTTGTTAAGCTCGGTTTGTGTTTACTTTGCTCAATTTTCCGAGAGTCCAAACATCTATGATGCCTTCGTGTGAATAATACTTTTGAAACGAAAAAATTATCGTTCGTTATAGAAATCTACCAAAAATTATGGAGTAATGTATCACATTCAGTCACTTTCAGGTGAATAAGTTTACCTTTTTTCTCTCTTTACATACACTCCCTCTCTCTTGGAAAACTGATTTTTCTAGATCCCTTCTAAATCCCAAGGTGCCAAGGAAAAAATTTCAAATATATCTGTTTATCTTTTCCAAACAATCCGACATGATGACAAAGGAACCGATTAAAGTAACAAAACATTTAATTTACAACCCTCATCCACCCTCGGTTACCCAGCAGTCACCCCCTCGAGAGCAGAGAAATCCCTCGTGAGGGCAGTTCGAGGGGGAAGAGGGACTGCTATTTGAGTGTCCCAGGAGAAACCGCTTAGCTCTTAAAGACATTCTACGCGGGGGCGAGTCTATTGGCCGGTAATTTGATTATGAAGAGAGCCCTTCAAAGGAGCAGGCAGGGCCGATCGACGCCGCGACGCCGCGCCGATTCAATGCCGTCCCCAAGGGTGGACGAAAAAAAGCAGGCTGAAAAAAGAAAAAAGACGCGCTGAAAAGATGAAATATTTAAGCTCTGGAAATAAGGTGCTGAATGTATACCCGCGGCGACACTTACTACAATGGAAGGCGTTATAAATAGTGAGCACAGGCTGCGGTTGTCATCCTCTCCTAAATTACATCCATTTTTGGAGGGAGGATGTCCAAAATCTAAAACCACATATTTTGGTTGGAACTTTTTAGAATAATCATACACGCGGCATATTTTGAATGAAAAAAAAAAAACCTATGAGCTTTATGGCCTCGATACGGTGTAAAAAGATGTGAGATTTCAAGTTGCTATTTTAATTTGTATTTCATCATTAAGAAAAAAAAACAAAAGCGTCGCAAAAATATTGTAACGTTGCAATTAAGATACTCAGCGAGCTGATTATTGAAATTGATAGACAAAACGATAGGCAAAGAAGACTTGGAAAGTTTGGAGCGATCCTAAGGGTCGAAATGGGTGATTCTCATAGACTAAGGGAGAAAATGATGTACCAACTATCGAGTCTCTCGTGGGTTGCCGTTAGTTAGTCTATTACCTACCACCTATGACCACTGCAACCACCCGCTTCCACCAATAAGATCCCTCCATATCTCGTTTGTTTTATTTGTTTATAGCTTTGTCTATAAATTTCAATAATCGACCCGCCGTTTCGTTATTTAGCCTTATGAATTTAAATAGCAGCACTGTGAAGAGGAAACAAGTCTGCTCAAAAGGATGACATTGGTGATAGTCCAATGAGTGAGCCACTCTCAAATCGCAACTCCTGAGTGCCATCGAGTAGGAAGCAGAAACACGAATGCATTATTTCAGCAGGACACATTCTTCATTCCCAGATATCTCAGAGTAACCTTCGGTTTCAGATTATTTAACCAAGTAATTGGCCTCTAAATCAACTCTTTTTGGTTGATCTGGCCAAAAAAAGGGAAACTCAAAGTTCTCAGTATACACGCGACGCACAATGGACCAGCTCAATAGGAGAGGTCGGACCAAACTCGGAAACTTTAAACGCTTATAACTCCGTTCATTTACAATTTTAAGGGTAAAGGTGGTTTCATGGGTTTTCTCGTGACATTTTCTACTGGAAACACACCATAAAGTCTAAAATTTGACGGATTAAACACCAAAATTTGCAGTTTTAGTCAAAAATTTCATGTGCGACCTCTCCAATTGACTTGATTCACCGTGTGACGTTCAATTATGTTCTATTTTTCTGATTGATCTGTCTCTCCAGAGCCTGCCTGCTCAGTCTCCGCAGAAGAAAACCTGATGAACAAATTTAGTAAAATTTGGCAACATGTTGGTGGTCGGCAAAGCCTTATTGAGGGGCCGCAGGCGTCGCTTGTAACGCTTCGGGGATAAGTCGGAGGCAACATTTTCCTGAAAGGGATCTCTTTCGCTGGAGCACCATCGGACGAGCCCCGCCGCCGTATTAAAAGAAAGAGATCTACCTTTTTTGCATGACATACACCGAGCGCGAACCGTATTCATATTAAAGTACTCACGTTAAGCGTATGACCGCCTTCCAGGATAATGCCATTTTTCTTGCTTCAAGAGGTAAGATGAAAGGCTCCGTCTTTGAGAGGGGGCTCTCGAGTGATGGAAAAGCCTTTCCGATTTCCTATGTCCTGTTCCTTTTTTGACGCCATATTATAGCTCAAAAATATTAATCATACTGAAGAAATACGTTTTTAACCTTTTCATTTGTTTCGTTACCACCCTATTGACTATTTTTCGTAAGAAATGGGTCAGTGACACCCATTGTTTTAACTTTATTTTATTTTTTTTTCGTAACTCAAAATGGCATTTTACAATTAAAAACTATACATTTTGGCCCGGTTTAGAAACAACGTATGTGCCATTAGTTTCTCTATGCACATAAGTGTTTTTTTCAGATGAGTTAAAATTTATGGCTCAAAATTGCAAAATGCAGTCCAAATATCCCTCAGGGGATAATCCCCCGCTTGCCGTCCCTAAATTCCCATCCCCTATTAGTCCCTAATCTACACTGAGAAAAAACTATGGCTTATAAACCTATTAGAGGTAAATATGGAACACCACTAATAGTAGTACCTCTACATATAATAATAGCACATATACCTTAGTTATGGTCTCTGTACCTTAATTAGGTACAGAGACCTTAGTATGGTTCACAGACCGAGAATCATTAGTTTATTTACGACTATTATAGGTGTTCCATATTTACCTCTAATAGGTTTATAAACCATAGTTTTTTCTCAGTGTATGCCAGCCCCAGGTGACCGTCATTCGAGACCATCAAACTCGGGTCACCCGATCGGGAATCGAACCCGGAACCTCCCGAACCCCCTAGAGCAAGCGCCACAACCACTACACCACAGGAGGCCGACATGCATTTCCCACCACTTTTTGCCCATTTTACCCACTGCTTTTTCACTACGTTAACTACGGCTTAGAGATACAACTATTCGTACTTGATGGACGTCCGTGCTGCATCTGAAAAACTGAAGGCGCGATGACGCGAAGCGTGACCTCTCAATGCTCTGCTATGTGCTGTCAATTAGGTGTCGCTCAGTTTCGAGAGAAAAGTTAAAAAAGAGGCCCGAACACATCTCTCCTACCTTCGGCTGTGTTACTCTCGTACTGCTTAAAGCACCATTACAAATCATGTCAAACGGAAACAAACACAACATGGAAATAGAGCGAGGGAAAGGATGCGCGTTAACGACGGCGCAGAGATACAATTATTCGTATTTTAATTTTTTAATAATTCGTTTTTCTTAAATTTGTGCGTTTTCTTTAATTTTAGAAATCAGTCAGTATCTTAAATAGTTCAATTTTGCAATTTTTAGTCTGTGTGATTAATAAATTTAGAACCTGAAAATAGTGTGAACTTGTGCTGCTTTGCCGACATTTTCTGAGCCCCTCTCCACGAAGGGGATGCTTTACCAGGAAATACCACAATACGCCCCTTTAACCAATCAAGGGTCTACGCCCTCATATGGGAGCCAGTCCGACCCTGCTACTATCCACCCTGACAATATCCGCCTCATGATCGTGTCGTGATAAAACTACTTATCAGTTATGATTCGCGACTTCTATGTGGTTGTGATTTCTGCGTGGCTAAAAATTAAAGTTTTACAAGGTTTGAAAGTATTAAAAAATTATCTGCGCTTGTGTTCTTGCTTCTGCGAGAGTCTGATGTTTTCATGTATATAGTAGTATAGAGTATAGTCGCTCGCAAACCGAAAGTAAACAATGGTCACCTTATCTGATGACACCTGATTGTAAATTCCATTCAAATTTTTTTATGTATATAAGCGCCCATGGGGCTTTCAAAGGGCATTTTAAAACCGATTTTTTTCGGTCTTATGAATACGTCGCATGAAGATTCATATTAAATGGGGCAGCGATGATATATTCGGCAATTTTTTGTTGTACAGCTCGACAAGAGCCGCAGTCGTCAAGGCCTGCGTTACACGGGCGAGCACTCGTTAGAATCCAGGTTCGATTCTTGCCCTGTCATCTCGGCATAAGGGCCTCGTACACGCCGCACCGCCACTCAACAAAAGGACCGAACACGGTGCTCCGTCAATTTTTCCACCTCTATCTGTCATACTTACTGCCTTCAGACTCAACGTCTTTGTTCTTCGCATTTCAAGTGTGCGGCCCTGAAACAGTCATTATGTTGCCTAATTGGTTAATTTATGGGGCTCAATCCGTGCTAATCTCACCCTTTTGCGGTCGGACTGTCTTCGGACCGTCGAGATCCTTTGGAAATCCGTGTTGCCGTGCGGCACTGCAGCCAGCTGTGAGAGGAATACCTTTATCGGTAAATAGGGGGATATGCCGCCTGGCCGCTACGAGGCCAAACCCCTAGGGTCGCTTCGCGATCGCTATAGCAAGATTTGCGGGCTCCTGTGAGTTCCTCTAGGTAGAGCGGGCTTGTTTAAGGACTATCTCCTATGAGTAGACGCAAAAATCATTAAAATCGGCCCCGATGATCTTCATAACGAGCTGTGCATTCAACTGTGTGTGTTCCATTATACACTAAATTGCAGATTTTTCAACTTTCATCACATAAAATGCAAAACCTTGAATCATGTTTCTAAAACCTGAGGAAAGCGGGGTCATCTAAGGACTATTCCCTGGCATTGCAGTAGCAGCGAAATCATCATGGAAATGAAGAAATGGTGATTTCGGTCCTTTACATATCATGAAAAACTTGCTTGTCTGAGAAGTCATTTATTAGAATAGCAGCATTTGATATATGCCCATAACAAATAAGCAAATGAGCATTATTACAAAAGAGTCCGCCATATCCCTCTTCATATATAACAGCAGGGCCGGATTAAGGGGTGGTCACATGGGCCGCGGCCCATGGCGGCAAATTTTGCAATTTTTTAAATGTAGATAGGTATTAAAACAAATTGCAAACGAGAAAAGGCGACAAAATCTCTCATTTCCTATGAGTATAGTAATTTCTAATTTTGTCGTCTTTCGGTGATACACGAGACTGCACCTTTAATTAGTCGAGTTAAGAGAGAAACCAAACACGCAATTTGGCCTGGAACGGCGCGGCGCAGAGAGAAATGATGACGAGGACTTGAGATGAAAAGGAGAAGCTCTCAGCGCGGTGGTCGGCATGTAACACATCATAGCGCCTACAAGACTGCATGAATACTTCACGCACTACGTCAAAAACAGTGCGGTCAGCGTGAAACGCGTAGCGCCTACTAGACTTCATGAATACTTCACGCATTGCGTCAAACACAGTGCGTTCGCGGCAGCGGAGGTTAAAATTATTAAACCACATTTATGTTTGTTCTTGCATAATTTTTACGTTCATTTCTGACGAATGGAAGGCTTTGTTCACACAGAGATAGGTTTACGGAACTTAATTTTCGAGCTAAGTTCCGTGAACTTTTGCTAGTACTAGTAGTGTTGACAGGGCCCTCGCAAAAAATGTGTCCAACACGAGTAAACGCGTCTTATGCACCCCTACCCATCCGGCACGTTCACTTAATGGTTTTTATTGATGTTTCAAAACGAGTGAGAAGGAGGCGGCAAAATACAGGCGGCCCATGGGCGGCAAATTGATGAATTTGACCCTAAATAACAAAAAAAACAAAAAACAAATACCATTCCTGGTGCAGTATTTATGTGTTCTGTTGAAAAAGCTCCACACTTACTCCAAACGTTCCAAATTCAACATTGTAACTTCATTGCCTGATGAAATGTTGAAGTCTTTTCAACCGGAGCACAAGATTTCAATATCTTTGTTAGTTTTATGAATACGA
Organism: Bemisia tabaci; assembly: GCF_001854935.1. Lineage (NCBI taxonomy): Eukaryota > Metazoa > Arthropoda > Insecta > Hemiptera > Aleyrodidae > Bemisia > Bemisia tabaci. The sequence continues at coordinate 2,599,778 of NW_017547113.1, forward strand.
GGGGATACGTCCCGCGACCGCTTTGCGGTCCAAAACCCCCCTGAGCGCTTCTGCCCTCAAACGTTATGCTTGCGTTACTCTTATAATTTTATTACAGAGTAAGATTTTCTAACATGGCAAAGCCATCTTCATTTTCATTGGAATCGATTTTGTTCACAGATCTTCAAGTCCGCCGCTATCTTATTATTCTTACCACATGGACCTCACTAAGTTCCCAGAGAAAAATCAACAAAAAAACATTCATTCAAATAACGACTTCTCTTCTGGGAAATTCACTTTGACTTTGCAGTTTTGCTCCAATGACAAGATCTCCATCATTGATACGGATGAAAAGAATCATAAGTTTGGCAACTGGGCTGTCTATCTTCCTCCGGATTGTTGCGTGCTTTTGTCATGTGCTCAAGAGCATCTCATGCGGCCTGGTAATGTTGATTCAGTAAGTGCCCTTATACGCCTTGTCTCTGAATCCTCTTGTATAACTTTTTCTTTCCGCTCTTTATTCTTTCATTCAGCCAACAATGCGTTGATGATACGCTTAAGAAGAGCCCGATTCTGTGCTCTGTTCTGCTACGTCCATTCCAAGCAACGGTTACAAGATTCCAAAGCGTTGGTTTCTTTGCTCCTCGATCTTTACTTCTAATAAAGTCACAATTAATTTACAACTTTTATCGCTTACATGCGTGTGGATAAAAGCATCCCGAGACACAAAGACACTAGCAACGAAAGGGACACTCTCGTGCCATGATTAATGTGACTAAATATGCAATAAAAAATTTCAACCCTGCAAGGAGATGATTTCAAAGTGTCTATTTCGTCTGAACCCAGAGAACCCTAATTGCAAGTCTCATATCCTCGCTAAAAATTTCCAAAGGTACTTTGCGAGGTCTCGCGGAACTGCATTTCACACAAGCTTCCACTGCAAACGTGCAATGTAGATGTTGCATGCGTGAGGAATTTGCGACATCGCAGACTTCCTGTCATACTTTACTTTTAAACGGAAAACTACTCACCGGAAATTCTTTAAAACTACCGTGATTTTTCTTCCCTGCGCGAAAAAAATTCTGCAAAAACTTCAAGGAATGATGCCAATTTGTTCTCCTTTAAAAACATAACACAGAGGCGGAGATTTTCAGACACCGCGAACGAGTTATGTCGTCGCCTTCCTGACATAAGGGCGTAACTACAATCTGCGATGAACCCTGGGCTCCATACAATTCGATGCTTTTCCAGGCTCATCTCAATGTGTAGTTGCGCCCTTATGTCAGCAAAGCGACGATGTGATTGCCGACTCACACCGTCGATATTATTTTTTTCTGTGCGGACCATAGAGTACATAGAGTCGTAATGTAATTGGGAGAGCTGGCGCCACTTTTAAGCATTTTCCATGTCCCGAATTCCGAGACTCCTGTGTTACGTCGGGTCACTTTTTCGATACATAATCGATTGTTTGCGATACACGGGTACCCGGCCATCCGATGACAACAACAACAACAACAAAGGAGATAGGACTTACCACGTATTCCACACCGCCATTTTGGATCGAAAATGTATCGAAAAAGCGACCCGAACTCGGCGCACACCGGGCTCGGAATTCGTCGAGCAGAACATGGCGCCAGCTCTCTCATTTACATTACGACTCTATGTACTCTATGGTGCGGACAAGAATCGAGTTTTTAGTAGAGGATTAAACGGAGTGGCCCCGTTGTTGCCAACCCGGTGGATCCGCCTCGATTGGAGAGGAGGGGGAGGGGGAGGAGGAGGCGGAATGAAATCCAATTACGAGGGAAATAGATGTCACCGAATCCGACCGCGATCCCGGCGCAGCTTTCAAAGGCTCACCCTCGTCCTCGTTAAATGCCCACTGTGCAAGAGTGGATTGTTGATCGTCGAGTGTTATGAGCACCGCTCCCGCCACCGCGTCAATGCCCTCGCGGTCCCGCCCGCCACAATACGTTTCAGTTATTAAATCCGTAAAAATTTTATCGAAAAACAATAGCGCATCGACGCGACGACGCCCTCAGTTGCCATGTCGAACGCCGCGCCGCCTTCCTGTGAATCGAGTCCATGCCTCCATGGGTGAGGTCGGACAAACTTTGGAAACTTTAAAAGCTTATAACTCCGTTTAAACAAAATTTGGGGGTTCGGAAAGTGGTTTCAATGGTTTTCTTGTGGAGTTTCCCTTCAGAAGCACCCCTTAAATTTCAAAATGTGACGAATGAAACATCAAAATTTATGGTTTTAGTCAAAAATTTCATGTCCGACCTCTCTAATTGTTTCGATCCACTTTGCGCCCCTTCAATCCAACCTGCATAGCAATAATCCACAAGAGCACCTTTCTATGGAGAATACGGACATGTCGGTAATTTTGAGGTTAGGTCATGGAGCTTGTAGGGCCCTAAAGAGCAGCCGACCTATGAATTCAGTTTATTCAGAGTGATTTATTATTACAATTTGTACGACCCGTAGTTTGCAAAGCACGTATTTGACTTAGTTTTTGCATCAATTTACTCGTTTTTGCGGTCTCATGAAACTTTCTTTTGCAATAACTTGTCTTTTTGATACCCAACTTCCTCCCCACACTAAAAACTCGAAAGAGGGTTACATTTTTATGGCCTCTATGAATTGACGAGGCTAGCTATTAAATTCGAATATCATTGGAAAAATAAGAATTTGAAAACTAAATCAAGAAATGTGAGATTTTGAGGACAAAATAGTTACAAAGAAATACTGTAAAAATATACGTGAAAAAATTAATATCGAGGACAAAAAAAGGTAATCCACAAATGTTAGTGAAGGCAACATGAGCCTCCATCCCCATGTAGTCGAAAAGCGGTATCACTGTAAAAGTATTCGGAACACGTAAAAAATATCTTTACACCGAGCGTGGGAAGGTGATTCTGACGCATTGACAGTTCGCCTAGAATTTTCGATGTGGGCAACATGAGCTCCCTCGTGCTCGAATAGTGGTATCATCGTGAAATGGCACGTTTACTCGGAATATACACAAAAAAAATAGCTTTTTACCGTACGAAAAGAGGTGACGTAAACGCCATGTCAGTTTGCCTTCAACTGTTAGTGTAGGCAACATGGGCTCCCACGTGGTCGAATAGTGGCATCACCATAGACGTGTGTTCTTTACAATCCTTGAAGCACGATGACTTTTAAAAATCGCAATAGTAAGGAAAGCTGGGCTGGAAAGTGAATTTTTCAGAACTCTTACATACGTATTCAAACAGAGATCTGGGACTGTAATTTTGAGTGTGTGGACGCTGCGCACCGCACTGCACGATGTTATCATACTCAAATCACAAAACTACCTATATTTACTAGTTTAGAGACCAAATTTGCACATTTTTCTAAGAAATATTTTTGACTAAAACTTCCATTATAGCAAGATTGGTAATAGGGGGAGCAGGTGATAAACGTCAAAGGTTTAGCAGCAGTCCCCTCTCCCCCTCTTACACTAAAAACCGTCGTAATTTTTTTTTTAAAATCCTTAGAGTCTGCATGATACCCAATTGGCCGTTCCCTCCCTATTAATAAGGTACTCTAGCTCAGAATTTTTTTCGGAATATTAAAATTAAATGTGACAACTCTGCTAGAGGCCACGTTGCCAGGGACAGTCTCTTCCGTTCCATTTACTCCGTTTGAAAGCGTGACGATGAGCGAAAGGGGTGCATGAGAAAAAAACCTCCCCCATTGTGTATTATTGTGGATTGTCGATTGCCCGGGTACTCATTGGGCATCTGGTTTGACACTGAAATTACTCGTTCATTCGTTGACCACCCCATTGCTCCCGCTATCATTCTTTGGTGCACCCCTTGTCCTCCCAGTTGATCCGATGACTAATTAATTCCGAACTTTGAATAATTTGATTTGCAAAATGTTAAATGGAAAGAACTACCATTGGCCCCAGCAAAAAAGTTAAAATTCTATGTTCGTCTCCATTTTGCTTTTTTAGTTTTTTCCCCCGAATGAAAGAAATTATATGTTGGCAAGTGGCATTAAACCTCACTAACCTGAATTGTTTAAGATCATCAACGTACAAAATCGCACCTTGGGGATCGCGCTATTTCACAGAATGTAGTCCAATTAGTATGATATAAGTACGGCAGAGAAAAATCACTCAAAATTTCTACCAATGACGAAGGTGATGATCAATGGTTTTCTTTAAGAAATTATTTATGTATTTTTTAATTATTTATTATAATTATTATTTATCTAATTATTTTATTAATTACTAATTATTTATCCATAAATTACGTAACCCTCTACGTATCTCTTGCGGCGGGTCTGAGTATTTCATTTTCTTTCAATATCCCAGAAAATAACGCAAATAACCTACTTTGTGTCTCAGAGTAACGAACGGACACGGAAAGAGCTTGCTGCTGAGTTCTCTGTTGCACCAACTGACAACCAAGCGTTATAAAAAAAACTTGATTTGACTCCCACGTGCCGCAGCGCTGGCGAGGGAAAGCAGTGCTTTAAGGAAAAACAAGAGGAGTTAATTTCTATTTTAATAAGGCTTGTTTTACTCTGGGTCCGATACGAATCCGTATCTCCAATTCCAAATGGCCTTGATCATCGACAAGCCTGTATTATTCTTGTGTGTCTGGCCCGCGAGGGAACATCTCTGATCTCAAACTGGTATCGTATCATCTTTCCTCTTTGTTGGAATCGTATGCAGTTGTACATTCGTGATCACGGTCGCGTGACCTCTCTAAAAATTTGGTGCCCCCTTTTTCAAAGTTACAATTTATTTAATGTAAGTGTTTTATAATCATTTTGTGCGTAAGTGCTTAGAAAATTCTGAAAGTGGTCCATTTTGCTTACCATGCTGTTTGGACGGAAGGGCATTGTTTGTAAAAATATTTTGCCGAACAGCAAAACTGTACAGTAAAATAAAATTAGAATACATTTTGATGGACTAAGTAAATGGGTCAGTTGCGCTAGTCATTTAATTGTGTTTCGCTAGTGTAAGTTTATAGATTCGCACAAAATAATAAGAGCTGTCCAAACGCCACGTTTCTACGTCACATTTTAACGGATATTTTGAGATCACTTATTGAAGAACACCGCACCAGATGTCATCCGGTCGGTTATGCATACCATGGTTTCTTCGAATTTGGTTTCATTATCAAGAGATACAAACACACATTTGCAATTGTTGCTCGACTTAAAAAAAAAACGGATGAAACCAAGGTTGAGGAAACCATGCGCAGACTACTGCGATGGATGACGTCAGTTTAGACCGTTGTTTATACCAAAAGTAGAACTTTGGGATTTACAAATATCTTACTATCTTTTGCTAAACCATATACTTAAACCCTCAGAACACGATTCTGTGACCAGTCCAATTGACCCGTAACGAGGCGACACGAGGCGTATATGAAAACAATGGATGTGATCTGTTAAATAACGTTGCCTGATTTTACCAGATTTTCTCTGAATTAGATAAAAACCGTGAGACGTGATAAAGCACCGCAGCAATGAGAAAGATACAAAGCTGAGTTTCTCAATGTGAAGCCTACGAACAATGAATGCACCGTGTTGCTGACGCTGTAATAGATAAGTCGCTAAGGATAATCATTGGTACAGCAAACGTGATAAGAATGTAAATAAACATGTGATAATGACATGACGTGTATGTAATGTGATTGGATAGTTCATCGTTTTTATACTCAGAACTGTGTTAAACTAGTAACGATGTCGCAGTAACAACTGTGCCGCGAAAGGAGTAAGTGGTTTTCTTCTACTTCTAAGCATTCTTACTCATAATATTAATAATTTAATATAACATGAACATAAACTATATAGTGGATTACCGAAGTAGCACAGATTGCAAGTAATTGCAATTACATGGAAAAATCATTGCTATAGTACCGGAGTGTTGTGCATGTTGTCTTTTCACTGATTGAAGGGGCTCTTATTGAATATAGTTGAAGCCAACTTTAAATTAGTTGCATTTTTTTTTTTTTTTTTTCATTGCAAATTGCCTATCTTTCTTAAACATGGAACGCATTTGATTGATTGGTTAAAATCATCATTTATCGACCAAACCATTTAAGAATATTGCAATTTTATTGAATTGAATCCAAAATTATTTCAATTTTTTCGTCGCACTGTGCTACTCCGGTATTTTCGTTCTGATGCAGTTATTAAAGTGTCAGTTCAGACTGAGATGATGAATATAATCTGGCACGCAAAATAAACCCACGGTGCCACTTTGTTTTGAATACTCTCAATCGTAGATGCACATTTCGTTTAACACAAAAGCAAACTGCAAATGCGATTTAATATTCTTAAAAAGAGTTAAAGTTATAAATAAATGTTCATTAAATTGAATATTACTAACTGCCGACGCATTAAGATGGAGCAGCTTTCGTATTTTTGATGGAATTCGTAGCGCTTTGCACGTCTAAAGACTTATCAATGTGGTTCAATCAAGAGAATGCTCGCCTAAGAGGTCCTTTGCTTCTCAAGCAATAATTTAATAAAGCCTTTTCATGAATGAGTTTTGATAGCATACGACTTCAATAGAATATGTATATGAGGTTTATGAACCTGAGTCATACCCGTGAGTGCTGTATCATATCGATGACCTAAGTGCAATACCACGTATTCTTCGTTTGCGAAATTGCAGATTTTCAGTTATTTTTTATTTTTTCTTTGAAAACCTTTTCGACGTAATTTCTCATCAACAAATTACAATAGGAGCGAAAATTTTGATAGCCACAATGGATGCATGTGGCTTCGCACTTCGGCCATCGATATCCAAAACACCAAATCTATTCCCAGTTGCCGCTCTGCGGTCAAACCTTCGAGTTGAAAGGAATTGTATAAGACAATTGTATAATACAATACCATATTTTTTTTACAATCAGGATTGAATCCAGAGTAAAAAGAAAATATGGTAAAGTGACTTCTTAAAAATATGTAACATACACCAAAATTCGAGCTGTGGCTATATCTGAATCCAAACATTTTTTTATACCTAATTTTCAAATTGATTTATATGTGCCATTTCATTATTTTCTGATAATCATATTTATTCCTTTCTTTCTTCTTTCAGAAAACAAAAATTCTCGACCGATTACTGTTTCGAGCAAAAAACTTGCAACGGATTCATCAGGGCTGTCGCGTGAACTTCCAGAAAGGAGCATACTGAAGTTTGATAACTCGTAAGCATGCAGTAAGTTATTTTCTATTGGCTCATTGATCCAGTCACAAAGCAAGCAAAATTAAGATTGCTGATTGCTAGAATCTAACGGCATACCTCAATATTTTTATATACTTTCTGTCTCAAACAGTGAACAAAAAGTATACAATGTCCAAAATCTTATGCTGACAGGAGGAAAATATCTGCTCTCTCCGCTTCCTTACATATTGATAGCATTGATATCATAATAACAAGAATGCCTCTATTAACATCCGCGTTATACAGACGCCCTGAATCCGAGGTAAATCCTTTCCCATCAAGACGGTCAGTGGTCCATTCCGCTAAAGGAATCATCGCGAGCTCCCAACCATTAGCCACAGCATGTGGGTTGGAGATACTCAGCAAAGGCGGGAACTGCGCAGACGCCGCAGTTGCTGTAGCTGCTGGTCTGAGTCTGACCGAGCCTGGAAACACCGGTCTCGGAGGTGATATGTTTTGCCTCTTCTACGATGCAAAGACCAAAAAAGTTCACTCACTGAACGGAAGTGGCCGAGCCGGAGCCTTGTGTACCCTCGAGGCTGTGCGGGAAGAACTGGGGCTCTTGGATGGCCAGGAAGGGAAAATTCCTCTTCATTCTGTCCACGCTATTACAGTTCCAGGGACAGCTGCTGGATGGGTCGATACCGTAGAACTATTCGGGAGTGGCAAAGTAAGTTTAGAGGAAATTCTAGAACCAGCTATTAAGCTTGCCGAAGAAGGGTTCCCCGTTAGTGAACTAGCAGCATTCTCTTGGAAGGAGAGCGAGGACAAACTCCGTCAAGCCTCACCCAACAGCAGTGAGATGCTGAAGAAAGACCCCTCCGCAAAAGATGGCTTCCGAGCGCCAGAAGCCGGGGAAATCATGAAAAACCCAACTTTAGCGAATACGTTTCGGCTACTCGCAAAGCACAAGAAAGCTGGCTTTTATACGGGGCCTGTGGCAGAGGCACTGGTGAAAGTTGTTCAAGATCTAGGCGGTTATCTCACACTCGATGATCTCAAGCACCATATGGAAACGGGAACAGAAAAGACGGAGCCCATTAAGTTCAACTTTAAGGCCCACGATGTTGCTGAGACTCATGGGCAGCATATGTCAGACGGATCCAGGGATGGGGTCGACGTGTGGGAACATCCACCAAATGGTCAGGGTATCGTTGCTCTGATTGCCTTGGGAATAATCGAAGAACTACAAAGGTCCGGTAGAATTTCAAAATTCTCCGCCGAAGAACACAACTCTGTCCGGTATCTTCACGTTGTCATCGAGGCGCTTCGCATTGCCTTCTCCGACGCCAATTGGTGGGTGTCCGATCCGATTTTCTCTCAAATGCCGGCAAAAGCCCTTCTCGATCCCAAGTACATTGCTGAGAGGGCGGCAACTTTCTCTCCTGAAAAAGCCGCGGATATTTGTCTCCACGGGTTACCGGTTCACAGCTCCAGCGATACCGTATATTTCGCCGTCACGGACAGTGAAGGCAATGGTATAAGCTTCATCAACAGTAACTATCACTACTTCGGCACAGGGATTATCCCGAAAGGCTGTGGGTTCCCGCTGCAAAACAGAGGTGCCAATTTCGTGTTGCAACCATCGAACCATCCGAACATCCTGGCACCGAGGAAACGACCGTACCATACGATTATCCCGGCTCTCGTGACGAACGCGAGTGACCAGAGCCTGCACTCTGTCTACGGTGTCAAGGGTGGGTTTATGCAGCCGCAAGGCCATGTTCAAGTGCTGTTGAATCAACTTGTTTTCCGGTTGGACCCACAAGCCGCACTCGACTCTCCCCGTTTTTGCATCGGACCCGGTAAGACGAATAAGAGCAATGAATATGGGGACATGATTTACCTGGAGGATGGGATCTCTGCGGAGGCTGTCGAAGGTCTGAAGCGACTCGGCCACAAGGTGGAATTATTGAAGGGCAGATCAAGAGAGATGTTCGGCACGGGTCAAGTCATTCGATTTCATGTAGATGTGGTGGACGGTCAAGGTGTTTGGAGCGCGGGTAGTGATCAAAGAGGCGATGGTGCTGCCGTGCCAGTAATATAATATGTGATGGGGAAAACATAAAAAAAGTAAATAAGAAGGTAACTGAATAGCGGAAGAAAATACATTTTATCCGGCTCAAAATCATCCATATGCAAGAAGGTATCTATCAGAGGGTTTTTTTTTGGGAATTCAATGAAATCAAAGTTGATAAAATTTGAGAACAAGATATCAATGTCTGCACAACGTAACAAAAAAAGTAAACAAATTGTTAATACAAAGTAAGTGCAAAAAAAAAAATAAAAAAAAAAAAATGAAATATAATCGAAATTTGACTTTTATTTTATTTATATTGGTGATTGCTTTTAATAACTTTGATGCTTCAGTCTCATCATAGATCAATGGTTAAAGTGTGACACTGCGTACATCAATTGCGATGTTTCAAAATCTTCACTCCTGGTTATTATTACTATTTCAAAGAGGAACATGTCAACTTTACAACTTAAAATGTATTCAGAGTATTCTACTGACAGATAGGAAGAATCAAGAATTTTTGGAAGAAATTACGTTTTCTAGGTTCCCAAGAAAAAAATAAATTACATGACTGGATGTCTATAACGTCGCAAACAAAGTTACATGGTCTCGCATTTTAGCCACCAATGAATTCCCTTATCATTTTAAAACTATAGTTTAACGACTGGCTTAAATGCGCGTAATTCAAATGCACTTGAACTTAACTTTGTGGTTTGGAGGGAAAAGCATTCAGAGTTTTTAGACCCTTAATATTTAATTTTTAAATTTAATTTTTTAAATTATTTTTTTTTTATTTTTCTAGTATTATTGAGCGTATCCATAATACCCTGGGAATAGAGTAATATTTAGAAACCCACATATGAAATTCCGCTGATTTTTTCACCGAGTTTACAATTAGACTTACTTCATTTTGCACTGGGTATTTTTCTCATGTTCATGCATGCCTACTTCCAATCATTCCACCTTATTTAGGCCAAGTTTAACAGGAACGTACCAAGTCTCGGGCTGGATAAAAAAATCAGTTAGTAGTAGATTTAAATTCTGCTATTCATGAATTGTCTCTTGTTAAAAATTCAACGTCGAGAAAAAATATTTTGGATATGAAGCTAATTGTTAGAGTTAGTCCCTAATCGTTGGGACGAAAATCAAATCCAAAAATCCGAAAAAAAATCCCGGAATTTGTCCATTTTCCTATCTGAATCCATAAATTACGCCCAAACCACTGGAGTAGCGTCAAGTGTCACTAGAATATTGTAAAGAGCAAAATTTCAGCCTGGAAAACTATTTTTTGTATCATATACTCACAGTGGACTCCAGAAAATTTCATCAGAAAAAAATTGATTATTCGCGATAAGCGCGGATCTCATGAGAATGACCAGTTTTTCTCTTGAACCAAAACTGAGACACTCGCTGGAGAAAAAGTCGCTTGGATCTAGAGTCCAGACTCTTAGAAACATTGACAAGAAAAAATATTCTTGATTCAATCCGACTTTTTCTTGAATTGAAGAGCCAAGCTTCTTGATTTAGGCGGATTTCCTTTTAATTCAAGCAAAGAGTCGGATTGAATGTAGAGTATTTTTTCTTGGCAATGTTTATAAGAGTCTGAACTCTAGATCCAGGCGAATTTTTCTTTCCAGTGCTGCCCGCTCCATTCAGTTTTCTTGCGGGCAGCGCTAGTGGTCGTCCACCGTCCCATTGTCCCATTATTTTGTCGATTGTTGCTGAAAATCGCTTATGCGTTGCGTCGCCTTGTCACAATCAAGGCTTAAACACACCAAACAGGAAAGGGCTGTGCGGAGGGGAGAGTGAGGCCTGCATTTGACAGGTTCTGTCTAATGCGGTTGAGGGAGATGCCTGTCTGTGGCCGCGGCTCCAAGTTTCCAATAAAATCCCGCAACTCCTTAGTTCAGCCATGGACTTTTTGCCGGCCCGACATGTGTCCCGATAAACAGGGTGGCATGAAACGTAAGAAAGAAATGAAAAATTGGAAATTTCAGTGAAATATTTCATGAAATTCCACGAGGTTGTGAAATATTTCATATTTTTCAGGGGCCAGAGCATGCAACCCGCACTCAAACACCCGAAAATAGAAGAAATTCACGATTTTTACATTTTGCGGAACAGTAAAAGGAACTTGTATTTTTCAATATCTTTCATACATTTCTGAAATTTCATGGAATATTTCACGTGAAATTTCAAGATTTTAATTTTCATGAAAATTTGCCACCATACCGATAAATACTGCGGTATTTCGTTTCTGATAAGAACCGCAAATGTTACGATGAAAAACTTTTTTTTACCTTTTTTTATTTTATTTTACTTTATGTTCGTTAATGTAAACTATTTGCTAAGCAATCGTAGATTTTTGTGATTTTTTTCCTTGAATGACCTAATATTCTCTTGATGAAAGAAATGCGAGGGAAACAAGAGGAAAACGTGAAAAGCGAGGAAATTCTTACGTATTTTACACCAAATACTGCGCGTATAGCACAAGCCAAAAAATTAGAAGTAAGATGCAGAGCGTGTTCTTGCTCATATCGACGGTGAAACTGCAGAAATGCGAGTTCCTCGGTTTGCGGCGTTACAAACTTCCTGTCATACTTCATTTTCTATACGAAAAACGACTGAAATTCTTCTATTGAAAATTCCAGTGACTATTTTCCTCTAAATGAAGAATATTCTAGGAAAATTTCAAGTTATGATGTTGGTTCAGTTTTCTTTTGAAAAATAAAATAGGAGCAGAGATTTTGAAACACCGCAATCAAGATACGCATTTTTGGAGTTTTTTAGTCGGTCCGTTCTTCACTCCAGTATAGTATTCCCGTAGATGTCTGTACGAAACGAAGATGCACTAAAATATTTGGGTCGCAAATAGATATTTTCACGCACATGCATACTCCGAAGTAATACTAGGGAGGGGGGGGAGTGGCATTGCGTCGCGTAGCAGCCAGGGGGCGGATCACGCAGGGAAGTCTACTTTCTGTGTCTGAAATCTTGCCCACTCTTCCCAATTTCGGACAATGAGAGATCCTGATCAAACCCTAATGCAATGAATAAGAAGCAAGCGGACATGGCTCCGTAGCGGCCTTTGTCAAATTTGGCGAGAAGTTTCAAACTTTCATTTCAGTATTGTCGAGGTTTTCGCTCTAAATCCGACATCTGGGTCCACCTAGGCTGACAATCAAACTTTTCTACTCTGGGTCCATTGTTGAAGCCTGAATAGAACGAGAACAATTTGAATGCATGAATGGACGAGTCTCGTGAAACTAGGTTGCTTTGTGCGCGTGCTACTGGTCGATGTTCCGAAATGACCAAAGACATCACGAAAATAAAACTGGAGAACACGAACGCTAGAGCTTTAATTCTACCGTACTAAGGAAGAACGCCGTATGAGCCATCAGGCGTTGCCAACTTTCTTTTCGTAAATTACGAATTCTAGAGACAATTTGTAAATAATTATCTTCTAATTTGTCCAATAATTTTGTTCGCAATTTCATCTGAGGTTCCTGAAAATTTCAGGAGAAAATATGCGTAGTTTCCCTCAAAAATGAACATTTCATCAAAGGAAACTCGGCAACTCTGGAATGTTCAGGCTGCGTTTTTCCTTAGCACGGCAGAATTGTTCGTGCTTCTAGCGGCACTGCCAACGAGGAATCGCATTTCGTTCGAAAGAGACAGACAGACGCGATTTTTGTTTTCATCATAACTCACATTCAGATAATATACGCGCAAAATTTCTCACTGAGAGGGATGATATCAAGACTGGTCAAGAGTAGTATCAAGAGTGGTTGAGCTCTATGAAAAAGCGCCCCACGCGTGGAGCATTGCCGTGCTAAGGAAAAACGCCGTATGAACAATCAAATGTTGCCACATTTTCAGCGATGAGCTATTTGTTTTTGAGGAAGTTATGAGTATTTTTCCCGTGAACTTTCAGATAATTTAGATGAAATTGCAATTCCATGAAAAATTTGAGGAAAAATATTCACAGGGTTCTCGGAAGATTCGTGTTTTAAAGAGTGATATTTGACAACGCCCGAAGGCTCATACGGCGCTCTTCCTTAATAGGGCAGAGTAGCCTTTTGCTGTGGGTGAAGCTATACTCGTTCTAACCTCCAAACTGGAAAATAATATGGGTTTTTGTAAGTTTTTTTTTTTTTTTTTTTTTTTTTTTTTTTTTTTTTTTTTAAAAATTAAGGAATTGACTATGAAATTGTCATCGCCATGGAGAGAACGGATTAGTGCTTATGCCTAAGAAGATAGGTCCAATGGCAGTGGCTAGATTTTGATTAAGTACCAGCTCTCCTCGAATTAGTGACTGGTCTTGTACGGGTGAGGCTGGTACCCTCCCAAAATCTGGTAAAAAACATGCCATTTTCTGTCAACCAACTGTGAGATTCGTATCCAATCAAGCTTTAAAGATATGGTTGAACCAAAGTTCGTTAGAAAATCTACAAAACTGGGCTGTTCTTCCCTGTGAAATTGGATTCATTTTATAGTTAGTGTCATCCTTTGCTCCGTATTTTTTATACATTCCATGCGCATGCGCTTCAACTATCGTATTTTTTGTGAACTTTGTTTGCTATGTACTAAAAAACCCATCAAAGATGACTCACGAATAGTTGGGTATCCCCCCTAGAACACGAGTGGGGCTCTTTTTCTCTTTAATTGTCTTTTGACGTCAAATGCATTCATGCTTGACGCACCGCACTACATGAATAAGTTTTGTAGGTCATCAAAACCCGGCGCCAGCTGGTGACCTATTCCCCACGTTATTTTTTTGTTAATCAATCTGCGGCAACGCAAAAATATCGATTGAATTTACATTGATCCACCACTCGGTGACGCATTTGCGGAAATTCAGAAAATTAAATTAAAACATCATTTTTAGAGAAATTATTGAACGTTGATGTTTCAACTCCCTATCCAAAAATAAAGATAATAATGGTAAAATTTACTCCTCTCAGTGTGAAGCTTTTAGAATGTGAAGTTATTCGGGGAAGAAGGTTTTGCCATCTTCTTTTTTATTCCAATCAGCGAAAGACTGGCATCGGGCAGTGAACAAGGAAGAAGGATAAGGAAGCAGAAGCGGCAGATAGAATGAAGAGATGATCTCAGCTCAGCTTTTCTTTGAAATTATGCTCGACTCTCATATTTAAAACCTCACCCTTACGCCTTACATTCCAACCTCATCCTTGATCACTCTTTCTCTCCTTTTCTTTGCCTCCTCCTTCTTCTTTGGTCTATTTCCCTATAATCGCTACTTTTTCTTTTTTTCTTTATTTTTCTCTCCTTCTTAAAAATTTCAATACGCTGTTGATAGATGTTGAAGATGAGGTTGTTACGCAATATAGTTATTCACGAATCAATTCATTTATTTACACACAAGAATACCAAAAAGAGATATCGTCTACTTTTAGAACAGCTTTGACTCGCATGCTTTGACCTTTTCACTTTTGATTTATTATGAAGCAGAGGAAGAGGTCATTCATTGAGCGTTTTAATTGCACCTGCTCCTTAAGCACTTTTATTAAGGAAAAATAAGAAGTATTATATTTGACAGGGTTTCATCAGGGATACATATTTTTTTCCCATCAATTTAACTGAGAATAATCAATGCAGAGTGTGCAAACATCTCAAAATCATGAGTTAAAACACGCTGACTATGCGAGTATAAATATTAAAGCCAAACAGAGCGGAGCGGCGTGCTGCCAGCGCGAGAGGCTCACTGGCGCCTACAAATCTAAGTGGATACTTCTCGCATTGCACAATGCTTGAAGTATCCACTTAGGTTTGTAGGCGCCAATGCGCGTTTCGCGCTGACCGCTCGCCTGCCGTGCGGCGGCGCCTGAAGCAACTATTTCACAACAGAGGTGTTGCACTCTGTTGCACAGTATAATACAAAATTGAACGTATTAAGAATGACAGGCATCCTCTAAAAGTATTGATCTTTCCTCGCAAAATAAATCAAGGTACTTATCGTACACAGGAAAAATCTAAGAGCCTTTAGATGAGGCAAATATAGAGGTTTATCCGGTTCAGGTATAACAAGGTGGGAATTTCTTGAAAGGTAATTAAGTCCTGTTACATCAAAGAGGTGTAGAGAGTTTTAGTGAATTTTTTCTTATGGAATTGACGCTCCCCCATTTTTACCAAAACTATCAACAATATGTTATTCTCCGTTGGACCAAAGGAAAACAAAACATAGAAAAAACAAGCAAACCCTCATTCTTCCAAGACATTATACATTTTCATTCAAAAACGTTGTGAGCAATTGTCGTTTGTATTTACATGTGGGCCAATTAACTTTGGGTCTCAACTTTCACGTGGACCAAAACTCCCGTGCCGAAAAAACGCGTGAACGTAAATTACTGGAAAAACAGGTGCAGGCGCGGCCAAAAAATCGTTGACGAAACGTCCTATAACCTTTGACAGTTCTGAAAAAAGCTGCATTGTGGACATGTTAATGGATACACGGCACAATCCAGTCATGGCGAAATTCAAGACCAGATTAAAGGTGGCGTTGAAAGAGGAAGAAAAGGAAAAAGAGGAGGGCAAAAATGAAGACTTGGACAAGAGAGGAAGAGGAAAACAGAAAAACCAGGAGGTGTATAAAGTTTGAAATACCGCCGAAGTTGAAGCTTTCATTTTTCCGGGTTCACGGGTTGACTCTTGAGATGACGAGAGTGAAAAATCTTATATTTGAGAAAACTAGGAGCTGCTTTGACGATTTGAGGAGTTCAGTTTCAAGTAAGTATAGAAAGCGCAAAACAAAATGGAGCCTGAAGACTCTGGAGGTTCTCTTGTGTTTTTTTTCTGTATAAATAAACTGATGGAAATTAAAACGGAGTCACTTCCAACCACTTAATCGCAACTTTCTCGAATGTATGATTAGATTAATAAAAAAAAGGGGGGGGGGAGAAAATAATTTCTCATAGAACAGCCAAACTTTTAGTAACATCTCTCGCTGTTATTTTGATATCATTTGTTTTCAAATATTGGACGCAAAGACTTTTGAGATATCTGAGTTTCCATTCCATTTTTTGGATCAATTAAAAGAAAAAAAAGAAGAAAAATCCTCTTGCGAGAGCTTCGTCACAAAAGAGTACCTGATCAACGGCTCTCACACAGGAGTATTTCCAGATCTTTTCATATTTCCTCATTTTTTACTATTCATGGTTCCCTCAAAGTTCACTCTTATAGTACAGCATAAGTAAAGACTTTTTTAGTAGTAAGTAATTTTGTTGGTACATATCATCTACTTGAATTTTGCCTTCAAACTAAGCGCAGAGGCAATAAATCTACGCAGGAGCACGAATTCGAGGAGCTTACATTTATCTCTCGCCCCCCCCCCCTTCGTCCTCCAGAAGAAACTGCAGAGCCACCAGCAATTGCGTAAACTAATAAGTTTACGCCAATAGCAGATGTTCACGATGTTCTCTACTCAGGGTTCGCCTTCAATTTAGCCACATAGGCAAGAAACACACCGAAGAGTGTGAATAGTTGTCTATTCGAAAAATGCACATTTAGCGCGCTCGACAAACATTGATGGGAAGAGGAACTGCTGTAGGTAGATATCTTCAACTGAAGGTTCTCCTTCAATTTCGCTACATAGGCAATAAACATACCGGAGAGCGCGAATAGTGGTCTATTCGAAAAACACACATCGATTACAAACATTGATGGGAGGAGGAACTGCTGTAGGAAGATTTCTTCAACTGAGGGTTCACATTCAATTTCGCTACATAGGCAACGTACATACCGAGAGCGCGAATAGTTGCCTGTTCTAGAAACTCAGCTCTTAATCGCTGCATGAGATTTGATTGAATAAGCCGATATATTTCCTCACGCATCGCTCCTTGCCCCGTCGGTGTTTCACACACTTCCAATCGCAATTTCAAATCGTCCTCTTTTCTGTATATTTATACGTCTACCGACAGGTAAATTGTGCTATAAAGGAAGGAAAATTCGAAAAAGAAACATGTGTTGGTGTGTTTTCGTACTCACGGATTCAGTTTATTAATGTCAATGTATGGAGGAGGTGGATTCCAAAGTATTTTTCTGTGTGTTCTTGAAATATATGCTTCATTAACCACAATGATATATTTTCTGTGAGCTGTTTTCACTCTTTTTTTCTCAGCAAGGCAGATTCTACTCGCAACACTCATTTCACAAGTTTTAATTAACTTGCATGATAGATTGAGTCACACGAAAGCACACATGTGCTAGTGCACGAACGGAACCTTCGTGTTTGATTATTATGATCAATGGAGCATCTGTCGTGTTGCATTCAGATCTTAAGCATCGCATTCATTGCGACCGCATATTCTCAAAGTAGATAACAATGTTAATCAACGAAACAATGTTAATTTTGCACGCCTGACAAATGAAGAAATCTCATTCGTAACGCAAATCAATCCTAATTTTCTCCTTTTAGCTCCAGATTTTAAATTCATCGTGATGTATCAGTAAAATATCTGTATCGATAAGATTAATGATGTTGATCAGGTTATGAGCTACAGTTTTCTTTAGTGTTATTTTAAAAAAATAGAAAATCCAGCTCTACGTTTTTTTTAAGAAAGAAAATTCCGAAAAAAACGTTCAAAAAAGCATTTGAATTCAAATGTAACTTTATTTGCTCATATTGTAACAAAACAACAATACATTATATACTTAAAAAGTACGTTTATATATTTTACAAAAAAAAAAATGTGTTTTTCGAAGTGCTCTTTTCAGCAGAACTCTAATTTTGTCTTGCGCTAGCTGGAATTTTGTAAATGTTTTGTCCTCTTCCGAAATGAGGATATACGAAATTTTCTTAGTGAAAAACAAAGTAATGAATAATTATCACCAAATTTTATTTATTATTTATTTATTTATTTATTTTATTTATTTTGTATTTATTATCACTAAATTATAAGGGAAATATTACCTTTTTGAGGAGAAAATTGTGCAGAAGATGGGATTAATTAATCTCCTCAACCTCTTTTGACTTGTCGGCTACAAAATGTAACGCCCTCTCATCAGAGAAAAGTTATCTTCCTCCAAAATTGAAATTCTTAATTCATTAAGAAAAAGAATAACTATCGGTCCCTCTACGAGGCGAGTAGAGCGAAGCCAGTTTCCATGTAAAAATAAGTGTTACGAGGTGACCGTAAGTTATGATGAAATTTGTTCAGTGAGAAACACAGTAAGAATACGAATGATCTAAAAAGTTTATGTACAACGGGTAACACTGTGAAAGTTTATCGAGACGTTCCTCGTGAAATTTTTCATTCTGAGTAATAAAATCTACCGACAATTACTTAATTTTGATGATTAAAGAGAATGTCGATCGCTAACGAATGACAAGTTTTAAGACAGTAGCATAGAATATAAACCAAGACTAGCGTAACAGATTAACATAATAATTACAATATTTTACAACATAATTTTTATTAGAATAATTTCTCTCAATACATTTTTTGAGGTAGAATCTGAAAAAAAAACAGAGTTGGCCAAGACCTGAGCTGGGGTTTCTCGGTCCCTGAATAGTCCCTTTCATTGAAACCACGATGAGGAATTTTATTTCTTTCTATTTTATTCTGATTTTGTCTCGCAAGATTTTGTCAAAAAAAATTGTCAAAAATTTCCAGGGGAACGCCCAAATCCGTAAATTACGTATTTCCTACCAATACTATTGCACAGTAAAGATTTGGAATATATTATAAATTGGTAGGTATTTGGAAAAATTTATGGATGTGGCTGATTGCACAAATCTTTGCTGTTTTACTCGGTAGCACGGAACAAACAGGTACTAGGTAGTGCCGATCAGACTCTTGTTATTCGAAATTTATGGAAATTGGTATAATACAAAGTCAATTCATCAATCAGAAATATTAAGAAACTACGGAATTCGATCTTTAGAAGAATCTTGACGCGTACATCCATGCTACATTTGTAAACAGCAAGAAGTATATTTTACAAGAAAAAAAGAATCAATGTATCAAATTCAACGAAGAATACGCGAATTATGCCATATTAATGACAGGATCGAATTATTTATTTACATAGGATATAGAACATTTAATCCGCTCCAAAACCCAACTATTTTTATATCCTTCGGCCAACAATACGATAACAGCCTCATAATGCTGAGAGAGAATAACCCTTCCTTTTATGCGATAGAAAAAAATGGACCTAGATGGAATTATACACTATTCGGATATTCTTTGATTCACGAATATGCGTTTTGGGTTTTTTTCTATCAAATACTAGTAGACAAATATGGGTTCGCAGGAGTTACTGCGTTGATACATGTACCATAAAAATTAATGGACGCACCGAATTCAATCAGAATACGTAAGTCATTTTGAAAAGCTCTCTGGCTATTCGACATTCAGATTATACGGACCGAAGGCCGAGTTAAAATTGAACCGAGTCCGAGGACAAGTTCATGAAAGCACCTATGCATGTGGGTAAATCAGTGACGAGGCGACGTCTATCTATATGATAGGCGTGCTTTGCGATATATCGATTGATCTGCCATTTGAACCTATGAAAAAAGATCGATAAACAGGGTGTTCGCAACGAACACCTTAATAATCGATTCTTTACCATAGCTTCAAATGGGAAATATCGACGATCGATCATTCACGCCACGCCACTGGTGCCTGATTGACGAGGGTCTAACTCCAATTCTCCGGTCAGAAAATAACAGAAAGAGGTCTCCTGAAGTCGGAAGAGGCGGCCGAAGGGGCCGATTGGTAGTGAGCTGCGGAGTGAGGTCCGTTTGCGTACTGCGAAAAGGGGACGAGGCCCCCCATGCCAAGGCCGGAAGGGGTGCCGGAGGGAGCTGTGGAGGGCGTGGGTGGGGGGTGCGGGTACCAGGGTAAGGTGGCCGGAGAGGCGGAAGAGGAGGTCGAGGAGGAAGAGTGCTCCTCCGCCTTCCCTTCGTCGTCCGGGGTTTGCGATGGGCTCCGGGTCGCTGTCTCCGAGATGGATTTCCCAAGGTCCAGTGACGAGTAGTGCTTACCTGTCAACAGGGAGTCAATTTTTAGTCGTGGAAAAACAAACCAGAGGTAGGATCTTGCGAGATGACAGGTTGCCTAAAAGGGTTCTGGATTGGGCCCCCCCTGGCAAAAATCGTAGATTGAGGGAATAAGGTAGGAAGTGAGGAGATGCGATCTGCCGGATGAGCTCTGGCAAGATCGCTGTCAGTGGCGGTTGGGTGTCTCAAAGCGCACAAAAGCGCTATAAGAGCGACTTATTAGTATAGTTAGAAGTATAACAAACTAGAGTATTCGCCTAATGGAGGAAAACCGTTTTCCCATCTTGGGAAAATCGCCAATGCTTTTAATGCTTGTTGGGAGGTGTTGGTTGGTGGTAAAAGTAAGTGCCCTTTGAATTTCACTTAAAAAAAGAATGAGGCTCATGAATGTTTCAGGAATTTGCGATTTAATGGGTCAGTTGCAATGGTCGCAGAACCGTGTTTTGATGCTTGCTTCTAGTAGATTAGGAATAAGATCTGTGCAAACCGCAACTTTCTACGTTCAATATTAACCGAGTTATCGCCCTTTGAAAATTCGGGTTTTTGACGTTATCCACCGCGGTGACACCCTTGGTTTCTTCCACCTTGCTCTAATCCGAGTTTCACGTTGAGTAACCACTGCAAATGTGCGCCACACTGACTAATGAAAGCAAGATGGAAGAAACCAAGGGTGCCATTGCCGCGCAGTGGATGACGTCAAAAATCCGACTTTTCAAAGGGCGATATCTCGGTTAATATTGAACTTAGAAAGTTGCCGTTTCAACAGATCTCATTATTTTTGGCCAATCTACAAGAATCAAGCATCAAAACACGATTCTTTGATCAATGTAACTGACCTATTGCTGATTTCGGTGTAAAATTGTGTAGGACACACTAGCTTCTCTGAAATCAACTTCCAAACTCAAAAAAATCTCCCGAAGTTCAGGCTGTAATAGAGGGGGTATCCCACGGTGCGTTGAGAGTTCACCACTGTATTTAGTCAAATTTTCCATGCACAGATAGGGAGAAAATACATCATTAGGGTTGCCGTGGTTCCAACTTAGGAGTTCCCAAATAAAGTGGCAACCCTATCAATGCATTTTCTCCCTATCCGTGCAAGGAAAGTTCGACTAGACATAGAGATGGCCTCTCGACGTAGCGTGGGATATCTCCTCCATTACTGCCCGAAATTTGAGAGCTTTTTAAAGCTTGGGAGTTGATTTGAGAGGAAACCAGTGGCACCATTTTCTCACAAAATTTTACATGAGAAAAAGTAGTTAAATCGCAAATCCTCCACAGGTGCAAAAGCTCCATTGATTGTGCAATATTAAATTACGAGCAAGGATTCGTCGATGATCCAGAATCCTCAATTTTTTTTATGTATGTAACTATTTTTGTTTCACTCTACTTACTTGACGCTGCCGCCGCCGCTGCGGACTCCATCATGTACGACCCGACCATCTTGGACGATTCTAGATACGCTTTGGTGAAAGCTGTGTCTAAGTACGACGTGTAGCCGCTAGCTGACGAGTCTAAATATTTCTGATCAGGATACATAGACATGGCTAGGGTCGAGGCCGGTAGATATGGGGGTCTGAATTTTTCGGCTGCCTCCAGCGAATATTTCATTGCCTCCATAGAACCAGGAACCATCTGCAAAAAAAGTGTTATAATTTTAGTTTAGCATTACAAACAGATGTGTAAGACACATAATGACAATTTTTGATTTAACAAGAGATTAATAATCAGAGGGGAATTAGGTGATAGAATTCGTTTGATGACGTCATCCACTGCGGCAGTGGCACCTTTGGTTTCTTCCACAATGCTTTCATCCGAATTTCTCGTTGAGTAACCAGTGAAAGTGTGCGACTACCTGACAAATAAAAGCAAGGTGGAAGAAACCAAGGATGTCACTACCGCAGTGGATGACGTTATAAACCGAATTTTTTATAGTGCGATATATTCATTGATTATGTACGTAGAAAGTTGCTGTTTGGGCGGATCTTATTATTTCTAGCTGATCTACAAGCGCCAGGCATCAAAACAAAATCCTTTGAACAGTGCAACCGATCAATTCAATTTTTTACAAACATATACCTATGTAATTTTTTTCCACAATTTTTCTGATTTTCGTATGATATCAGAAGAAAAATCCGTGTAATTTTCAATCGGAAATGCCCATGATATTCCCGATGAAAATGCAATCTACGAGGGGAAATTTGGCAACATTGAAATATAGTTACGTTCTTTCGTATGGGAAACAACTAGTTGCGAGGAGGAACGCTGCGTGACCGACCAGATGTGTGCTCAACTCTCCGAAGTCGTCGTTCTCGCAAAATATGACGTAATGGCGTATCTCAATTTGAGCGTGAGCCCTGTTCCCCGTATGACTTTCTACTACCCAGGGCTCACGTGGAAATAGAGATACGTCCTTACGTCAGAAGAGCGACGATATATCTCCACTCTGCGAATGTACCCCGCGGCGCACAGTGGATCGAGTCAATGAGAGAGGTCAGACATGAAATTTTTGACTAAAGCTGCAAATTTTGATGTTTATCTCGCCACATTTTAAATTTCAAGGGGTGCTTTTGGAAGAAAATTGTACGAGGAAACCAATGAAACCACTTATAAAACCTCAACATTTTGTATGAACGGAGTTATTAGGTTTTTAAGTTTCGAAATTTTGTCCGACCTCTCCTAATGACTGGCCACTGTACGGCCTCGCGACTGCCGAACGCCAATCCCACCCCGTAAAGAAGCACGGCAGCGAACGCAGGCCATAACTGTCGAGACGCTTGAACATCTTTGGCGAATCTTTCAGCAATAACAAGAAATTCAACAGAAAAATCCAGACCTCCCCAAACGAAATGGCAACTTCTGTCGGAGCGTACGTGAGCACGGCCTAGAGGATTCATCGAATCGACAAAGACGCGATCCCGTGAATTCCGCCATTAACGGATATATTTTACTTCTCTTGGCACTGATCCCTTGAATGTTTACATTCGTCCGTTTGGAGGTTTTGTCTGACGCACATGTTTACAGTTCCTTATAAATTTATCCCGCAAGTTTCAGATTGCAAACATTGTAGTAGATGAGAGGAATCTACACTGAAAAAAAAAATTGGTAGAATTTACCATTCCTTGACGCTGTATTTTACACAGCGTCAATTCAAAGTCGATTCTGCCAGAGTAATGGTTACCTGTACCAGTACATAGTAACGTTTACCTTTTTTCTGGCAGAATTGACTCTGGATTGACGCTGTGTGAAATACAGCGTGAAGGAATGGTAAATTCTACCCATCTCTTTTTCAGTGTAGGGTGGATAGAACAAGAAAAACAAGCATATTTGATGGAAAGGAAAGGAACTGATGAGGCCAGCGGGTTGATTGTTGAAATTAATAGACAAGGCGATTTACAAAGAAGAAATGGGGAGTGTGGAGCAATCCTATTGGTTGAAATTCGTGGTTCCTGTAGACCAAGCGGGTAAATGAACTAACTAAGGGGCTCTAGTGGGTTGCCATTAGTTAATATAATATCTTTCCTTCGTCCATTGCAACGACCCGCTTCCACCATAAGGGTTCCCAAATATTCATTTTGTCCTCTTTGTCAACAGCTTTTCAGAATCTATAGCTGCAGAATCCTGCTCTGCCGTATTAAGGAAAAATGTCGTATGAACATTCAAGAGTTGCTAAAATTCACCGGATGAAACATGTATTTTTGAGGAAAGTTGCGCACTTCTTTCCTTGAAACTTTCAGATATCTTACATTAAATTCCAACCAAAATTCCGAACAATTTGAAGGAAAATATTCCAAATTTTCTCAGTAAATTCGTTATTTATAAAAGGAAATATGACGACATCTGAAAGCTCATACGGATTTTTTTCCTCGACACAGCAGTACTGTTAATTGCCGAGTGGTTATTCTAAGTGTGAAAATATTGAGAATAGCGCAAATTCTACTAATACGGCTGAATTGTTTGTGATGCACTCTAATGCACAATGCAAATTAGTCCCCGCAGAGGAAGACGGAGCAGGATAGGTCGATTTTTCCATAAATCAACGCTAAACGGGCAGACGTAAAATCGGTGCACAGTAAAGCAGAATGTATTTAAACCTGGCGCAAGGGTTTAAGTGACTCATAAAATTTTTAATGCCTTAGTACTAACTATATTACGGTTACGGCGTCTGGATTAAGTTATCGCTGAGCAAAGACTAGGAGTTTCGGCTTATCCGAACATACGGGCAAATCTTCTGTCCTAAACATACGATAAATGCCAATAACTAATGGACCCTCATTAGTGGTTGCTTGTATCATTTCTTGTTTTGGTTTGACTTCTGGTTAAAATATGTTTGTGTATCCGTTGAATTTTATCCGTGGGTTAAGATTTTTTCTTCGAAAATGTCTCACTAGAGTCGTAAATGTCATTTGAAATTCGGACTGTGAAATCTTGTATTTAAGTCTTCAAACTCGGAGCCAAAGCTAGCGACTAATTTTTTTTTTTTGTTTTTTTTTTTGCCAACAGGGTTTAAACAACATTTTGACCTTTTTTCCGTTTCTAGGATCAGCAGTGGATCAGCAGTGGAACAGCAGTAGGATCAGCTAAGATCAGTGTGTCCATATTATGTTTCAATGAAAGGAGGAATGAGGGGGTCGATTTGAGACGAAAAGCTCGGTGTCCTATAGTTCAAAAGTCTCTTTTCGCTCCTCTTATTGGACGCTTTGTGCTATAAGGAACTATGTTGCACGCAATCTCAATGTACTTGGGTCCTTTTGGCACAAATACGCCCTATTGTCACAATCATTGTTCATTGAGGTACTATGAAGTGAGAGGTATCGATGATAAAGTAGTTATAGGTATCATTTCTGTGACAAAATTGAGATATTAATCATTTATGGTTTTACTCGTCCCGAGGATATTCGTTAAAAAAAAATGGAGATTGAGCTCTCTTCGTAAATTCAAATTTGAAGTCCATATGTGCCAATAATATCCATATAATATTTGAATTCGACGTCACAAAAATGTCATTAACTCCTTTATCATTGAAATCCTTCAACAGTCTTTCTTTAACTCATCTCTTTCTGTCACGTGTTTTCATCATTCAAAGATTACCGCAAATTAACATTTTTAATACAATTTTGATCACGTAATTGTATTGCTTCATACTTTCTCGTTCTCTCTGAAATAAAGGATAGTCGTCATCAAAATGAAAAATTAGCAAATAATTATTTCCTCAGCAAATTGTTTAGTGGTCAATCAAATAGATAAGAGGGAATGAGATGGAGAGCTGTAATATTTATTGCTAGTTGCTGACCTGTGTTGATGGTGTTGGAAGCCCTGATATTGACTGCTGAGTCATTGCCGCTGCCATTCCTAGAGATCCGTAAGGATTATAGTAGGATCCTACTTGACTGATGCCTGAAACAAACAGAGTAAGTTTAAGACATTAATTTTACACAGCAATGAAGGAATAGTTACCACACGCCTAGTGATCAGAAAATCAATATATATATTTTATTGGTGCAAAATTTTAAAAAAATCATATGCCGGCATCCAAAAAGAAAGAAAAAAACTAAATGAAATAAAGTAAGAAAAATAAATAAATAAACGTATTTGCTGCTCCCGGAACACCTACATACCTTAACCTGAGAATGAAACTTTCGAAGTGATGTAGGTGGGGGAGAGAGACGAAATTGACACAGAATATTGATGACCGGGGGAGTGGTAAAAACCTTCGAACGGCCACGGCGTCGGGAAGAGGAATCAAGAAAGTTGGTTCCGATTATTAAAACATTTCGAATTTGAGTCGGTCGGGCCCCGCTGCAGCTGCTTTTGATAGCGGTGGCCGGAGACAGCTCGAGGTGCGATCATGACAAACTGTAATAAGCCGAAATCAACTCCATTGTGTGAACGGGTCGTAAAACCGCATTTTTCAGTAGCAGTCACAGGAAATCCACGGTAAAAAATCAGGTGTCCACGTAATGGGCAATCATAAATATTGGGGAGTGCGGTATGTTGGGCCGTGTTTTCCTATTACCCACAAATGACCACCTTTTCATGGATGCCGACTTACTTTAACTTTGACATAGTTGCCGAGCTCTCAAAAATCTTCGTCCACACCCTACTAGCACACCGAAAAACGAATTTATTTCAAAAACATTTGGATCTGTTATTAAGTTTCAGCCATTATCAAGCGCACGTTATATTATCAAAGAAACATATCGAAACACTGTAAAAGACGGAAATCCCTCTGATCGGAAAATTTTGTAGGTGTATTAGGTGTCCGGATTAGTAGAGACATGAATGAATAAATAGTAAATTAAATCCCTGGTGAGAAACAACGTAAGTTCCAGTATCTCTTATTGAGTGCATCAACGTTAGGCCAACAGTGCCATTTAAAAGTTCTCACATGATATCTGCCAGGAAGATCTGTCTAAACAGTTTTTAATTTCGAATCATTTTTTTTTTTAATTGATGCTGGTAGTTATGGTAATTACAGTTACAGGGCCGAAGGTTCATGTCAATGGGCCATGCACTAAACGAAATTTGAACCCCAAATAAAGGCTAATAACGAGTTCGACGTAACATAACGTACTGTTTCAGTCGAAGTTTACCCTTCAAAATATTATAGAGGAATCTATTCACAAGATGAGAGGTTCAGATATTAACTCCTGAACGAAATAAAAGCTGAATAAGTATTTTTAACAGAGATCATATGAAAGTTACACCATACAAATGACGTTATTTTCTTTTTTGCCATTGAATAGATGTTAACTACACTGTATTATTTGGAACTACAATTTCTGGCTCAGTCCAGAAACAACGTATGCGTCATTAGTTCCCCAACTCAAATAAGTGATTTTACAGATGAGTCAGAAATAGTACCTGATGGAAAAATGTGGTCCGACTGTAAATGGTTATATCTTAAAAGAGTAAGGTATATTATCACACCATAACACGCTATTTTTTGAAATGGATCAGTTTACTTCTCAAAAAATAGGGTGCCGTGGGGGGCAAATTAACCACATTCTTCTATGTTTTAATCATACGCAAAATACGACTCAATATTTGTCTATATCTTGTTTGAAAGGTAATTTCCAAAAATCCCGTTGTGTGATTTCTTTTTCTCGCAAAGTTTTGAAGAACAAGCCTGCTGCGTGGTATTTTCATTTCGTACCCTGTCATCAGCGCCATTGCGCATCTGAATTTCGTAGAAGTCACAAATAATTTGGAGATGGACAGAACTTGTCAAGATTGAAGAGGGCAGAATTCAGGATAGTTCCAAGAATGCTCAAAAATTGGCCCAAACTGTCTACGAGAATGTTGAATTTCCGTGTTTTGAGAACACCGCAGCGCCGTCTATCACATCCTAAAGACACGATGGTTTTTTCCGGGTCCATTAAAGCCAAGCTAAGGAAAACGACGTATGAGCCTACAGACATGGCCAAAACTTCCTTGATTAAATATATATTTTTGAAGTACGACTGTACATTTTAACCTTTATTTTATCGATTGAAAATATCCAAGAATTTGGAAGAAACGTATCGGTTTTAATTTTGAATGTGTAAACCTTTCTTTCCCCAGATGTGTTTTCAGTGTATTTATTTTGGGCTACGTTAGATTCACTTTTACTTACTGTTTGAAGAAATATAATATATGCATATTTCCCTTGTAATCGTACTCTACAATATAAAATCGCAAGAGTATCAAGCGTAACGTTATGACGTCTGAGGTATACGAACCGCTTCGGGATGTTGCAACGCGGAGCAGCATATTTCCCCTTGAAATTTGCAGATATTTCAAATAAAATTGAAAATAAATGTTTGAAAAATTGAAGAAAAAAATACTACGTAATGTCGTTTTTCGTTGAAGGAAATTTGGCCACGCCTGAAGGCTCTTACGGTGTTCTTCCTCAACACGGGAGTATAGGTAAACGACCGCAAGCTAGCCGCCTCCACGTAGTGGCAACTCTTGACGGATGGCATCGGCATCGATTACGCCGATAAATTTCAGGAGGGCGACTGCATTGTGCCCGGCCCGGCCCGAGCACGGGCATCACGGACTCGGATCCGCGAAACGCGAAGCAGGGCTGTTAACAAGGGATCCCTGCGGCGCGGCGTCGCGTGTGTCGCGGGCATCCACGGCCAGGGCAAAAAGCGACAGTATTTGCATACAAAGTGCTCGCTAACTATAAATAACGTGATTAAAACCGATCGGGGAGCAAACTGCGAACAAGGCTTTTCCAGGTCTCAACTCTTCATGCTCCCCCTCCCCCCGATCCACCCACGGACCCTTTTCAAGGTTCGAACCCCTACCCATACAGTGCCTAAGCCCCGTATTTGAAAACGCGAAATAAACTCTTCCGTTCCGATTGATTGCAGGTGGAGGAAAAAACCAACATGTGTGTGAGAGACACACGATCTGCACCGAGAAAAAAGAAGGCCGTTATATAAACTCGGAGTACGTTCTGAGATCGCTCTCAAGTTTTTACGTTACCTGCAACTTGAGATGTTAATGAAATTTTGAAAGGTGTCATAAATTTTATGAAAAATGGACCGTATTCGATATTGGTTCAATGCATCGATTGGTTCCAAACAAGAACATGACCTCAAACCGAAATTTTAGGATTCAGTTAAAAAAGCTAAGATGGAGGAAATTTCTAACGATTTCATGTTTAACTTTGCCACTTAGTACTCATAAGTATCAAAAATAAATTACAAAAATCCGTTACCCCAAATCACTCGATGGGCTTTTGAGGCTATATTTTTTTACGTAATGAGCCTATCGATATCGATACAATTTTTTTCCAGTGTTTGCTCCAAAATTTGACACACAAAACACAAGTTTCGTAAACCTATCTCTAACGGACAAGGCCTTCCATTCATAAGAAATGAAAGAAAAAATTATGAAAGAACAAACACAAAATTTGGTTTCATGATTTTAACTTCCGCCACCGCGCCGCGCCGCTCCGACCGCACCGTGTTTGGCGCAATGCGTGAAGTATTCACGCAGTCTTGTAGGCGCTATGCGTTTCACGCTGACCGCACCGTGTTCGGCGCAATGCGTGAAGTATTCATGCATTCTTGTAGGCGTTATCCGTTTTACGCTGACCACAATAACCGCACTGTGTTTGATGGAGTGCGTGAAGTATTTGTGCAGTCTTGTAGGCGCTAATATGTGTTACATGCCGATTGCGCGCGTCGAGGGCTTCTCCTTTTCATCTCAAGTTCTCGTCATCATTTCTCCCTAAGTCGCACCATTCCAGGCCAAATTGTGTGTTTGGTTTCTCTCTTAACTCGACTAATTAAAGGTGCTGTCTCTTGTATCACTGGAAGCCGACAAAATTAGAAATTACTATACTCTCAGGAAATGAGAAATTTTGTAGCATTTTCTCGTTTGTAATTTTTTTTTTCTGAATCCGATTTTTTTTTATACCTACATTTAAAAAAATTGCAAAATTTGCCGCCTCCTTGATTTGCCGCCATGGGCCGCGGCCCATGTGGCCACCCCCTTAATCCGGTCCTGATGCGCTCTCTCACTGCCTTAAAGGTATTTTATACTTATTTTAAAACCTCAACTCCAAATTTTTAAATGAAAAAATAAAAAGGCTGAATTTAATGTACCTCGTATTTTCAATCAGGATAATTGGTATTTACATAGTTTCTACGTATAAAAACAAAAATCAACGATCCCTATGATCAACGGAATAATTAAATAACTCGCGAGGTAGCGCAGTGAGGTGGTTGCCTGGCTTTTTAGGGGAAATAAATATTTGGATGAAATAGTCTGTTTTATTTTTACAAGTTCAGTGGCGAAACGTGAATGATCGATTTTCAATATTTCCTCATATGAAGCTACCGTAAATAATCGATTATCAAGGCGTTCGTTGCGAACACCCTGTTCATCGATCCTTTTCCAGAAGTTTAAATGGCAGACTAATCGATGTATCGCAAAGCACGCCACCCCACTGCTACAGTTACTTCAAGCCCCTGCAGGCCGATTCTTGAAATTGATAGACAAAGCTATAGACAAAGAGGACAAAAGAGGTATGGAGGGATCCTATTGGTAGAGGCGGGTGGTTGCCATGGATAAACGAGTTAGCTAATAGACTAACTAAAAGCAACCCACGAGAGACCCGATAGTTAGTCTACCATTTTCTCCCTTTGTCTATGAACCACCCATTTCCGCCAATAGGATAGCTCCATACTCACTATGACTTCTTTGTCTATAGCTTTGTCTATCAATTTAAATAATCAGCCCGCTGCGTGGCATCTATGTTTGAAGAGTGATCCGCACGGATATTGACACAGAAGTGATGGTTTGATAAATGGACGGCTCTCGGACTCGGAGCTGACATGAAATTAGAATCGGTCGATTGTTTGATTTTTGATGGATATCGGTGGAGTCGCCGCGCGGCGCGCTGGGATCCGCGGATCGGGGCCCGGGAGACCACCCGACTTCGAACTGATCAGGTGCCACGTCATTCATAGACCTTCCTTAAACAGCTTATTTCCTAGGGAAAACCTCATTTTGTGAAAACGGAACACTGGAAAAAAGAAATCGCTTGGGTCTAGTCCAGACTCATTAAAACATTGCCAAGAAAAAATACTCTTGATTTAATTGGATTTTTGCTGGAATCGAGAACCAAACCTCTTAATTTAATCATTACCACTATAGTATTTTCTTTTGATTCAATCAAAAATCCGATTGAATCAAGATTATTTTTTCTTGTCATTGTTTTCAAGAGTCTGGGCTCTATAGACCCAAGTGACTTTTTTTTCCAGTGAATGTTCAAGAATATCTTTATCATTGCCAAGAAAAAATACTCTTGATTCAATCGGACTTTTTGCTTGAATCAAGAGGAAATCCGCCTAAATCAAGAGGCTCGGTTCTTCGATTCAAGGAAAAATCGGATCGAATCAAGAGTAGTTTTTCTTGCAAATGTTTTTAAGAGTCTGGACTCTGGATCCAAGCAACTTTTTTTCCAGTAAATGTTCAAGAATGTCCTTAGCGTTAAATTTAAAAAATGACAATTTTTACGAGCTTCCAATACGACTTATTGTCAGTGGTGAACCTTTGGAAATAGATTTATTGCAGGCAAAATAGTCAAACGTTCTCACGTAGATTGAAATTCTGACTCTTTGCTAATTTTAACTCAATGTTCGCATGAAAAATTGTCTGCAATATTATGCGTCATACAATAGTGTTCTAAACGATTTTCAGATTCTGAGGGATGTTTATCTTGAAATTTTCAACATGTCATAAAATACAGATTTTTAAGAATTTTATCACTTGAATATATATAAAGAACATTCAAAGAGGAAGAAACTAGAAGAATTCGTAGATTAGTTATTTTTCCAAAAATATTGAAAAATTGGGAGCTCTTCACCATTCATTTACACAATTTCGTAAATTGGTAAAATTTTACTATCTGCTTGTGCAATGGAAAACATCCCTTATTTGACTAACTGCTCGCGACGGATCTTTTCTAGAGATAACATAGATTTGCTACTGCAAACAATGAAAAATCCTGCAGGTTTTGTGAATTTTAAGATAGGTCAGTAGCTGTTTTAAATATTGTCAAAATTGTAATTCTTGCAACAGCAAATAGTTGTAATCTATTACCAGGATCTTCTTCGAATTATGCGCTTCTTAATTTTGAGTACGTGGAAGAGCCGATCAAATAGCTGGCACCCTTGTTGGCACTCCCGCAGAGAATGACGTGTGTCTACCGGACGCGTGTGATCTCGGTTCGTGGGTGTCCCGATCAGAATTCACGCCGCGCCGCCACGCTGGCTGGCCCCTTCAATCGGATGATCACTTGTTTCTACGACTGATTCCCTGTTATTTATGATAGCAGCCTTGTAAACATCGTCCAACTCGTCATAAAGCTGAGACCTCAACTGACGAGTTGTACATGCGTGACGAACAAATTGTACGTTTTCCAAACATTCGTAGCTCCAAGCCACATTCAGGGTGGTTTTCACCTTCGGGCTGATTATTGAAATTGATAGCCAAAGCAATAGACAAAAAAGACAAAAAGGTATGGATGGATCCTATTGGTAGAATCGGTAGATCTCGCCACAGAGCGCCCTAGCGCGCCGTTAAAGCGGCTTATATACATACATGCATACATACATACATACATACATACATACATATAAATAATGTGGTTATTTCTCAGTCACTTTACAGGACAAATTTCATTATACCCGAATTGGTCACACCATCATAATGTTTTAATTTTAAATAGAAGAACGTGACCACATTACGCTAAGAGACCACTGCTGCTCACATTGCCTATTTTAGTATTGAAGGCGAACGGGTCAGAATGAGCGCGAAACAGTGCACTGTTAGTAGGTATTAGTTTACCAATCTACTGTTTACCACGAATCAATGCGGTCACATTACTGCAAGCAACTAATACTGTTCGTAAGCCGCTAAAATTGCGTACTTTAGTATTGAAGGCGAACTAATCAGATTGAGTGCGCAACGAAGCACTGTTGATAGTAGTCTACTATCACAATGTTTCTTGCGAATGATCGTGGTCACAATGGTCGTTACATTATACATCCAAGATTTCCTTGTTTACCTAATTCCTCCAGATGGAAAACTGTGTTCCATTGTCTCAGAGGGAATATTTTTTACATTGCCTGGAAGTATGGGATTCTTCAAAATGTCTTAGGGGACACTTGGACGGATTTCTATCAAACGGAACTATGCGCATTAAGGCATGAACCATGAGACCCATAAGAATAGATGCCTAACAGGGCTCACGTCATAATGCGCACAGTTCCGTTTGACAGAAATACGTCCATTTGTTATTTCCAGCCTCAAAAATTTGTAATGGAAAAGTGCCTGTATGTAAGAAGAAGCAGTATCACTCAAGAAAGGAGACTAAGAAAAATGACGCCAAGGATAAGCATCCAAAAACTCGTCTGGAGACATGGAAGGAATGTTCAACGACACCGGTTAGCGACAGACGGAAGCCAATCGTGTGTCAGGATTATCAAATTAGCCATTCACAAGCCGGCGAATCCGAAACAGTGACACGGTAGCAATAACAGGAGCCACCGAACACGAACGATTGTCATGATACGATTCGCAGTTGCCATGTCAGTGCAAAAAGCAAATATAATTTTAATGTTCCGGTTCAAAGTAAGCATAGATCTCCAGTGATTTCTTCATTCACAAAATGGTCACAGCGAGGATAATTTTCTTTTAATGTTTTTTTAAAATTAACCAATCTTTGATTGTTTCAAATAAATGGGACTTGATCGGAATTTTGAAAATTTTGATCATTACGTTTAGCGGCAACGTTGCATGACTTTTTATAAGCGTGTTTCAGGCCATAAAAATCAAGGGATCTTAACTTGAAAATGACTGCCAACTTTGGAGCGGAGGATGGGTGGTTCGTGACAGGTGGTGTGTTTACGGAAAGTTGTTGGTGAAGAAGAAGGAGAGGCAGAGTGTGGGGAGAGGAGAGAAACGGTTTAGGAAGAATAGTCGTGGTTACACAAAGTAGCCGAAGAATGAACGGGGAGAGAGCAGTAGGAAGTGGGAGATAGAGAGAGGAAGACTTATTAAATGAAGAATTGATGCTTCGCGGGTTGTTGCCAGAAGGTGCTACACAAGGCTTGAAAAACCGGAGAATAGATGGGTCCCTCCTGTGGTCTAGCAGCGAAAGGTGCCTCATAATCTTGTGAATTTGTAAGGTATCTTTGCGGCAGGAACGGCCCTGGTGCGTAATTCAACAATTTGAAAGATATCAATATCTAGGGATATTCAAAATTTCATTGAATTAGGCCGGCATATTTCAAGGAATAACTTGCAAAAACTGAAGCCACTACTCCACGTCACTATTGGTGAATTTATCCTCCTTTCTCCCTTGAGCAATCGTGGCATGTGAGAGTGATACCACTATTCGGCCACGTTGGAGCTCGGGTTGCCTATACTGAAAACTGAAGGCAAACCGACCGTGCGGTTAAGTCACGGCGCTACGCCACGCTTGGTGAATTACTTCTGCTTTTTTCCTGGAGCAACCTTGACATCTGAGAGTGATACCACTATATACCCACGAAGGAACTCGATTTGCCTACATTGAAAACTGAAGGCAAACTGACCAAGGGGTAAAATCAAGGACCTAGCCACACATGGTGAATTATTCCTGATTTCTCTCTAGAATCATTACACGCCACTGGTTCCTTTCCACGAGACCGACCTTGGTTCAGCCCTTCAGTACAATTCTAGCAATAGACTGCGAAAATTCCATCACTAAGACACTAATTGTAGATCTACCCTCTCCAATCTTCAACCAAAAATAAAACATCTCTGGCATATTAACCGTCATGATGTTCACGACGAAAATACACTATAACCACGATTATTATAATTTGCCATTAGATTATTTTTCTTAATTTGCCATTCAATACATATTTTTTTTTTCTTTTATGAATGGTCTTTATTTCTTTTTCTAGCTACACGCGGTAAAAAATTTTAGGCAGTATCCGCACCCCGAAAATTTTGGCAGCTAGGGCCGAAATGTGTGGTTCCAACTGCCGAAATTCGGCAAATTTCCGAGAGCTCAGCATAGTCAATCGAGCATTCGGCAACTCTGCCGAATTTCGTTAGCCGGGACCGCAAATATCGGCTCTAGCTGCCGAAATTTTCGGGGTGCGGATGTTGCTTCAACATGTAGCAATGTAGCATGAGAAAGGTGGAAAGTGATATTCGAGAGGAAAAAGAAAAATCGCAATGACTATAGAATCGTAGCCGTATGTGCACGTTCGGCTACCCATAAAAGCAGAGACGGTGATTATGCAGATGAGCGCAGTGTGGGCCCACCCACCTCGGGGGCTCCGCGCTTGGCGAGAAGGGGGGGATTGTCAAGATAAAAGGGGTAGGAGAGGAGGAGAGACTTGTATGACTTGGAGGTTTGAGGTGAATCAAGCAAGCCATCCGAATATCGGACGATTCAATTCGTTCTTTAAACTCTATTTTTCTCCGCGCATTTACCATTCAAGGCTGAATGAAGAACGGAATCCTATTATCTTGAGCAGCAGGTGCCGCGGCTGAGAAGTGTGCGCTGAGAATGAGCAATTAAAGTCTGTCAAAACTCGTGTGAGGCTAATCAGAATTCAAATGCCGTCCATGAAACTGCGGAGCGCAATTTTCAAACCGAGGAAGGCCTCACTCTTGTCGGTGTGGTAGACTCATTTTTCCAGGCTTCAACCGTGTGGAGACTACAAATCCACCAAAATTATTCACCTTTAAAATCATACATTATTTTCTGTCTGAATGCTATTAATTGAGATTTTTTCTATATCCTCAGTGGCTGTTTGTGCGCAGCCCCATTGGAGGGCGAAAAATCGAAATAAGCCTTTGTTTTAAACTGGCCAAGAATATTAAAATGGCAATTTTATTCTCTACAGCAAAAATGCCGTAACACCGCTCTACGTTTTTTAAATTTTTTCGACGAAACACACTATCATAAAAAACCTACAAACAGTCATTACTGGTATTTTCAGATTGATTGTGGCATAATATTGAAACTTCTGATTGAAAAAATGAAGTATGTATCAGATCAGATTTTTCTAAAGTGAAGCAATCACTGCAAAGGGTAAATGCAGAATTTGGAATGGAATTATAGCGTTTATAAGTTGGTCGGTAGAATTTCTTTCATGAACAAGGGTAACAGCATTTAAGCTCATCAGCCACAAGAGAAAAACGTTTGGTCAGTTTTGATAAAAAAAAGTAATCTTATATCGTAATTTTGATAAGTGCTTTTTCGGTGTTTTTGGATTCGTTCATTAAGGAAACAATATTGCACATTCAAAATACTGAGCTTAAATGGAAGATTGAAATGTCACATGACCGAGGGTATGTGTCGATGACCTGAAATATTCAGTGCTCTGATTGTCTTTTTTTGTTTTTGTTTCCACTTTCAATTCGCCCCCCCTCTTCTATTTTTACTTTCTTTTTCTGGACTATTTTAATCGCATTTAAGGTTGCACCCAACGAAAATTAAAAAGAAAGAAATAAATAAATAAAAAATAAATAAATGCTTAAGTAAAAATATCGATAAAAGTTGTCTCA
Source organism: Bemisia tabaci (assembly GCF_001854935.1). Taxonomy (NCBI): domain Eukaryota; kingdom Metazoa; phylum Arthropoda; class Insecta; order Hemiptera; family Aleyrodidae; genus Bemisia; species Bemisia tabaci. The sequence continues at coordinate 2,636,090 of NW_017547113.1, forward strand.
ATGCTATTAGTTCATACACGGTAACTGACCTCTATGAAAAATCAAGCTCGTTCGAGCTTAAGTAACTCTTGGTTGGAAGGGTTTCAAAGGCCCGTGGATCACCTCGATGGCTGAAGAGGGGATACCAGGGCAAGAGTCAATTCGAGAGAGGCATTATGGTCGGATGAATCATATTTCACATGAAGTTGTGCGCTGTCTCAATATTCCAATTGTCGTGGGCAATATCCTATGGAGCCGAGAAAGGCGATGGAGAGGGAGGCAGGGGTGACGAGGTGGCTATTAGTTATTGTCAATCCTATGTCCATGTGGGGACATGCCACTATGCCGTTTTGGGACTAGCCGTTGTTTCCCCGTACGAAAGAACGTAACTACATTTCAATTTTGCCAAATTTCTCCTGGGGAATCGAGTTTCTACCAGGAGAATATCGAGCATCTCTAAAGAAAAATTTTCCGAATTTTTTGTCTGATTTCATGCAAAAATCAGACAAATTTTGGACAAAAATCGCGCGAATTGAATGGTTTGAGTTAATTTTGCAACCTTGGAATGGAGATACGATCTTTTTCAACAATTTAATATGGTATTGTGGCGGCCAATCACCGCCTCTCCAGCGCGGCGCATCCCGCGCTCGCCCGTGATTGGCCGACACGGTCGCACCCCGAGGGTATAAGATCAGCGCCCCCGGCCACCTACGGCACTCGTGCTCCGTCCTCAAGTCAGTCAAGTCCAGCCACGCTGCTCCAGTCTTCGCTCGCTCCAGACGCCATCCATCCTGTCTCTCATCACCACCTAAAACGGCCCTTTTCAGGGCCACCACATCACCTGAGCACCCACAGTGGTGACTCCCGACGTTCCGAACTACGCTCCGACTGCGCTCACTTTCTATTCTAGTTAACCTTCTACTCATCCTGTCACACCTCTAGGAGTCAATCTCAATCATGAGCATCCCAACATTGACCGATGAAGACATGCAAGATCCAGCAAAGGTGAAACAATACCTGGCTAATGCTGAAGCTCTACAAGTCCAGTCCTCTTCTCGCTGCAAATTACTCGAGGAAAATCTAAATCTCCTCCGCCAAGAAATGGAATTCATCAAGGACGCTAAACGCAAGCTGGAAGAGGAACAAAATCTCTCCACCTCAGCCAACAAACAAATCATGAAGCGAAAAATCAAATTACCTTCATTCCGCCCCGAAATGCCAGACCTATGGTTTATTCAAATCGAAGCCATATTTGCAGATTACGGCATAAACGCTGAAATTGATAAATATCGTACCGTTATCAGTCAAAGCGAAGGTTCATGGCTGGTTGAGATAAATGATTTAATCAGAGCTGGACCTAGTGTAAACATTCCTTACACCACTCTGAAGAAGGAGATAATCAACCGCTTCTCACTAAGCGAAAATTCACGCCTCAAGAAACTACTCGAAGAGGAGGAAATCGGCGATTTGAAACCATCCCAATTCTTACGCAGACTCAAAACTGTCGCAGGCAGCACACCAATTGCTGACAACATCATGAAACCACTATGGCTAAGTAGGCTACCCGCCTACGTGCAAGGCATTTTGCAAGCCCAACCCAGCAACAACACGCTGACTGAGATAGCCGATGTGGCAGACCGAATTGCGGAAACCATCCCTCATTCCGTTCATTCCACTTCCGCCACAAATCAAACCATTCCTCCTCCCTCAGTTCACCAAATCTCCAAAACCGCTGACCCTTTAACCGACATCAAAGAAATGCTAACAGCTCTCAGTCACAAATTTGACCTCTTAGACGTTAAAGTCAAGAACTTGGAGAGGAATATCGATAGAAGCAGAAGCCGTTCCCGCTCCAAATCTCGCTCACGCTATAGTTCACCCAAGCCGTTCAAATCCGAGAAAGGATATTGTTTCTATCATGACAATTTCGGAAAAGAGGCTCGCAAGTGCCATCAACCATGCAAATACCTTAGCTCAACAAACGACAACGGCAGCCAATAGTGGCGGCTGCTGGCTGCCCCACACGGTCTAACCGCCTCTTCATTAAAGACAGAGACAGCAACAACAGCTTCCTAATAGACACAGGGTCTGATTTAAGCTGTTTCCCTAGACGTCTCTTACCAGGCCATTTCAAACCAACAAACTATGAACTAAAAGCAGCGAACGAATCATTCATCAAAACCTATGGGTTCCTGCCCATGAAATTAAACCTCGGCCTACGACGCGCTTTTTCCTGGCGGTTCATCATCGCTGACGTCGACGTCCCCATCATTGGCGCGGACTTTCTAGCCGAATACCATCTTCTCCCGGATTGCCACAAGATGAAGCTCGTGGACGGGGTTACCTCACTCTCAGCCCAAGGAAGCCAAGCAACCAGCAACCAACCCAGCGTCAAGGAAATCTCGGCTTCCAACTGCAGCATCCTCGCAGAATTCCCAGAATTGACTCGCCCGCCAGGCAGCCCAAAACCAGACAAGGTCCCTCACTCAATACGGCACTTCATCCGTACAACAGAGGGACCCCCTGTCTCATCCCGCCCTCGCCGCCTCCGACCCAAGCTATATCGAATCGCTAAAGCTGAGTTCGAGGCAATGCTCAATGAAGGGACCATCAAAAGATCCGAAAGCGCCTGGTCTTCACCTCTTCACATGGCACCCAAGAAAGATGACGAATGGCGCCCTTGCGGCGACTATCGGGCACTCAACGCTCGCACCATACCCGATAAATATCCCATTCGCCATCTCCACGACTTTACAGTCAACCTCAAAGGCTGTAAGGTCTTCTCAAAAATAGATCTGGTCAAAGCATACACCCAGATCCCCGTCAACCCAGCAGACGTACCCAAAACAGCCATCACCACTCCTTTTGGACTATTCGAATTCCTCTACATGAGTTTCGGACTGCGCAACGCAGGACAAACTTTTCAACGGTTCATCGACGAAGTCCTACAAGGCCTAGACTTCTGCTTCCCATATCTAGACGACATCCTGGTCGCCTCAAAAGACAAGAAGGAACACAAGAAGCATCTACGCCTAATTTTTCAGAGATTAGCAAAATACGGCATCATCATCAACATCAAGAAGAGCATCTTTTTCGCCGACTCCCTTGAGTTCCTCGGTTACGAAGTATCCGCCCAAGGCATCAGACCACTCCCAGACCGCATAAAAGCACTGATGGAATACCCACCTCCAGCAGATGCACATGGTCTACGAAGATTTCTGGGCATGATGAACTTTTACCGCCTTTTCCTGCCAGATGCTGCCTACTATCAAGCACCCCTACACGAAGCTCTCATTGGCATAAAAGGGAATCAACCGATTCACTGGACACCTTCCCTTCTGGACGCCTTTGAAACCTGCAAACAGAGCCTCGGAGATGCCACACTCCTCGCGCACCCAAGCGCCGACGCACCCCTAAGCATAGGCCTCTTCTCAGACGCTTCGAAAGCATCGATTGGAGCCTGTCTACAGCAACTCGTCGACAACAAGTGGCAACCTCTCGGCTTCTTCTCGAAAAAGCTCAATCCACGGCAACAGGAATGGCCCACGCCGCACAGAGAACTCCTGGGCGTGTACGAAGCAATCCGCCATTTCAGACCGGCAGTTGAAGGTCAGGACTTCACGATCTACACAGATCATAAGCCACTAACCTACGTCTTCGACAAGAAACATGGAAACCTGCCGCCCGTCCAAATGAACCAACTTTCATTCATATCCCAGTTCACAACGGACATTCAGTACATACCAGGCTCCGCCAACGTCGTCGCTGACGCATTCTCCAGAATCGAAGCGATCATTTCCACAAACCAGATCGACTTCAACACACTTGCCGCAGCACAGAAAGACGACCCAGAGCTACCAGAACTCTTGAAGGACGACAAACTTTCAATCAAACTCACGCTCATTCCCGTCCCAGGAACAGACATCAAAATCTACTGCGACTCTACAACGCAGCAAAGACCTTACGTCCCATTTCCACTCAGACAAAGGATCTTCAAGCAACTTCACAACCTGAGCCACCCCGGCACCAGAGCAACACAGAAACTCATCTCCGATCGCTACGTCTGGCCAAAAATGCATATTGACTGTCGGAGATGGACCCAAGCCTGTCAGGAGTGTCAACGAGCCAAAATCTCCCGGCACGTACACTCACCTCTAGGCACCATCAACACCCCATCCAACCGATTCCAGCACATTCACATCGACTTGATCGGACCTCTTCCTCTGGCACAAAACTTCAAGTATTGCCTCACGGTCATCGACCGCTACACCCGCTGGCCAGAAGCACAACCTCTAGAGGGTATCACAGCTGAAGAAGTCGCAACAGCCCTCCTAAACTGCTGGATTTCAAGATTCGGTTCACCTTCCCAGCTTACCAGTGATCAAGGCCGACAATTTGAATCTCATCTCTTCCGAGCCTTGGAGAAACAGCTAGGAATCAACCACATCCGGTCAACTCCATACCACCCCGCAGCGAACGGAATGGTTGAACGGATGCACAGACACCTTAAGAGCGCCATCATGTGCCACCCAAACTCCACATGGCTAGAAGCTCTCCCACTAGTACTTCTAGGCATGAGATCTGTCTTTAGAGAAGACGCCCAAGCAACACCCGCAGAGCTGACTTACGGCGAACCTCTACGCCTCCCAGGGGAACTACTGGTCGCAAACCCAACTCAAGAAAACCCTGCAGAATACGTCAGCAAACTGCGCACCCAGATGGCAAACCTTCGGCCCAAACCTGCCTCTCGCCACGGCACAGCACACACGTTTATATTCAAGGACCTGAAGACATGCTCCCACGCCTTCCTCAGAGACGACACAAGCCGCAAGTCCCTGCAGCCCCCCTACACCGGGCCATACAAAATCATAGAGCGTACCGACAAAGTATACAAACTTCTGATTAAAGGCAGGCAAGTCAACATCAGCATCGACCGCCTTAAACCGGCCTACATCCTGCCCGAAGAACCAGCTTCTGTACAGCTCGCACATCCCAAAACCACTCCGGCCCCAGCTGCGGTCCCGCCCCCAACACCCAACGAAGCGGAGACCAAAGCCCCGGAATACAGGACTCGATCAGGGAGGAAAGTGCNTCGAGAGAGGCATTATGGTCGGATGAATCATATTTCACATGAAGTTGTGCGCTGTCTCAATATTCCAATTGTCGTGGGCAATATCCTATGGAGCCGAGAAAGGCGATGGAGAGAGAGGCAGGGGTGACGAGGTGGCTATTAGTTATTGTCAATCCTATGTCCATGTGGGGACATGCCACTATGCCGTTTTGGGACTAGTCGTTGTTTCCCCGTACGAAAGAACGTAACTACATTTCAATTTTGCCAAATTTCTCCTGGGGAATCAAGTTTCTACCAGGAGAATATCGAGCATCTCTAACGAAAAATTTTCCGTATTTTTTGTCTGATCTCATGCAAAAATCAGACAAATTTTGGACAAAAATCGCGCAAATAGAATGGTTTGAGTTAATTTTGCAACCTTGGAATGGAGATACGATCTTTTTCAACAATTTAATATGGTATTGTGGCGGCCAATCACCGCCTCTCCAGCGCGGCGCATCCCGCGCTCGCCCGTGATTGGCCGACACGGTCGCACCCCGAGGGTATAAGATCAGCGCCCCCGGCCACCTACGGCACTCGTGCTCCGTCCTCAAGTCAGCCAAGTCCAGCCACGCTGCTCCAGTCTTCGCTCGCTCCAGACGCCATCCATCCTGTCTCTCATCACCACCTAAAACGGCCCTTTTCAGGGCCACCACATCACCTGAGCACCCACAGTATGTAATTTTAAAGTGTGCCATTTTATTAAATCAAAGATCTCCTTAAACCGCCCATTCTGAGCCTGTAAACCATATGGGACTTCCTCAGGAAAGGAACTGTTCAAAGCATGACTATAAATACAACCATTACAGATGGACTCCTAGACTCTCACGCACTAGACAGTGCTCCTTTTTTTAAAAAAAAAGAGTCCTCAAAATTTTTCACTGACGAATCCATTTCATAAACGTCAAATGCATCTAGCACAGTAACATATTTAGCATTGACGCCTTTAGTAATCGATCTACCAAACTTAAAGCAAACTTGAATTATGAATTTGCTAGTTCACGCCTTGCGGCATCGCGCCTTCAATCTTGCAGATGCAACACGGACATACATCGAGTACGAATAGTTGTATCTCTGCGCCGTCATTAACTCGCGTCATTCCCTTGCTCTGTTTTCATGCGTATTATTTTCGTTTCCAATTGTCTTATATTTGTAGTGGTGCTTCAAAGGCTTAGTAAAAAACACAGCCTAAGACGGGAGAGGCGTAATCCAGACTCGTTTTTTACTTTTCTGCTGTAGAGGAGCGACATCTCTCTGACAGCGTAAAGCAGAGCATTGCGAGTTTGCGCCTCGCGCCATGGCGCCTTCAATTTCGCAGATGCAACACGGACATCCATCGAGTACGAATAGTTGTATCTCTGCGCCTTTCACGCAAGAGACGGCGCAGAGATACAGCTATTCGTACTCGATGGATGTCCTTGTTGCATCTGCAAAATTGAAGGCGCCATGACGCGAGGCGCAAACTTGCCGGAAATTCTCGCGCACGGGTAGATATTTCCAATGTTTTTTTTTTTCAATTAGGTCAATGACGAGCGTCATTTCCTTGCTCTGTCCCACTCCCGTGTCTATAAATTATTGAGGTGAGAATTGTTTTCAATCAATTTCAGATTTCTCTAGAAATATGTTTAACAATTTAAGATGTATTAAAATATTCCTTGCTATTGTTTGATAATTGAACCCTAATCACATGCCTTGTCCGATCTATTACTCCTGCATCTACGCGAGCCTACGCGTCAAATTTACACAGGCCTAAAATTTGCCCGATGTTCCCAAGTTGTATTCATTTTCTTTATTTCAAAGGTGCGGTATAGCTTCGAACTATTGAACTATATCTCTAGGACGTCTTTTGTGAGACTTTGATTTGAAAAAAAAACCTTGGAAATATCTACCCGTGCGCGAGAATTTCCGGCAAAAAACCATCCCACGAATTCAAGCACTTTTAATTTCGCGCAAGCCTTCTCGAGGACCGTTGATAACATGTTCAAGTTCCGACCGTACAAAAGACTGCACGCCGAAACGCAGATTCTTGCCGAACGACACTTGCAAAATCACTTGAAAACTGGCGTGGAAGAGAAAAAATAATAAAATAATAAAGGGGAAGAAAGCGGTTGGAGTAGGGTACTCACGCACAGAACTCAAAAGCGGAACTTTGCGGAATCATAAACACTATGAAGAACGCAATATTGCACACTTGAATCCCAGTAAGTCAACGCCGAATACGCCGTTGTCAAACCTCATGTTAGAACCAGAAAGCAAGAAGACCTCGTCTTAAAATTAGGATGTAATGCTCTTATTCGAATTTGCTAAAGTTTAAATAGATTCTTTTGACCACGCCCTAGATGTAAATATGTAAAGTTTTGATAGAAAAAATGAACAAAAATATCCTTATAAGATGATACCGCGGCTGGAGGGCAGACCACCGATCCAAACTTCTTTACAAAAATACGTCTTTCCCCAAAACGTAACGGCTTGAGGTGGGGGGTCAAAGAGGTCTGGATCCACTTTCCTTCCGAACCGAAATATTTTCCAAAAAAAAACTTATTTTTTCGTGATTTTCGGGAATTTTTTACTTGAGGCCTCCTCTGAGAGACATTTTTGACCGTGCGGACCCGCCTTCCTTCGTGTAAAACTTCTGGCTACGTTTGAGTCAATTTTGTCATGAATAACTACCAAATATAAGCAGCCTTCCCTCTCCTTCCTTCTGCTCTCTCCTAATTTCTTTCTTCCCTTTTTTTTCCTTCTTCTTTTAGGACAAACAGGGGGTGCACGCCCCCTACACCCCCCCCCTTTGGATCCGCCCATGCTTCCATTGACCAAAAGTTTTCGGCTAAATTTAGTTTTTTTTCTCTTATATTTTTTTTTTCAAATTTGTAACTTTTGAGTTGAGCATTTTTTGAAATAAACTATTTGAATAATCCAAAAGAACAAAACACAAAAAAACAAATCGAACCGATTAAAGAGAGAACTAAATAAACAGTAAAAAGTATCTGGCCGCGAGTATATGTGGTTTTCAGCTGACAACAATGTCGTTCGTTGAATGCACCTCACCGACCGGGGTGACCGAGTCGAGACTCTTGAAGAAAGTTGAGCTGGCTTACGAAATACAATTGAGTTAATAATGGCCTATTATTAGAGCGCAGTTAAGGACGCCGCACCGCCCGCCACCGCCACCGTCGTCCGGCAACATATCGAGGGGTGAACACCGACTAAAAAGTCCTCTCCTTATTTCTTCAGTCTTCGGTGTTCAGTGTTCATGCTCACCCTCTCAATGCACGACCGGGGACCACTACGAGTGCGGTCTTCTCAAAGAAATACGAAGCTTTCGTTCTCATGACATGGTTTTCTGTAGAGCACCTAAATGGGGAAAGTATGGATATGCCGAAATATGGAGCTTTTAGAGCCAAGAGGGCAGCCGACCTTCTAACACGAAAAAAACTGTACAAACGTCGGAGTCAATCTTCATATTCCAATGACAATTAAACATGGCCAAAAGGGTCCTTTCACAAAAATGAGTAAATTTAAGCAAAAAATAAGTCAAATAAGTGCTTAACAGACGACGAGTCGTAAAAATTGTAATGATAAATAATCCTGGATAATTTGATTTCACAGGCTGGCTGCTCTTTGGGGCCCTAAATTCTTCATAGCCTAACCTTAAAATTACCGACAAGTCCATACTCTTCATATAGGTACAAGTGTTGTGGTTTTCAGGCCTCATCACATGCTCGACTGCTTATAAGTCTCTACATCAGTAATGTTATCAATAGATACAAATTCAAGAGACCAATTTATTGAAAAATGAATTTTCCATGATAGCCAGAGTGTTCACATTGCTCGCTTTACTTAGGTATTCTAAGTGAAACCAGTCCAAAGTATTTCTATAATTTAGGGGAAATAAGAGACGTCTCTCTCCTCTCTTGCTCTCTTACCCCTCTCCCCCTCCTATTCTCTTAATTTATAGGGTATATTCTTACAGCCGTACATTTAAGCTCCGAAATTGAAAATACACATAATCAATTAATCCACACAACGACAGACTCAATCTTATCTTTTATCAGTTTTGAACTAGTTCAGTCTCGTCGATGCCGTCAGTTTTATTGAAGTTTATTATATTTAAGAGTCCGAGTGGGTGAGGTCGTCTTGGATCGTGTCTCTTTCAATTATTGATTTACTTTCAGCCGCAAAATTGCATTGTTTTTTTATGAGATTCCCCTACATAAGTGCAATATATGATGGACATATATTTTCAAACCAAGCAGTTATATTTCTTGGCATTAACTTCGATTTTAGTTTCGGTAGGTGGCGTATTTCACCCATGCATTTTATGAGCAATACTGCATCGAAAGTAAATAAAATCTGGGAATGTTGCAACTTTGAAAATAAATTTTGCTGTCACTATTATAATCATCGTGATTTTTCCAGGTAAAATTGTTTGTCACAAAGACGTGAGCATTTAAAGCATTAAAAGAAAATTTTAAAAAAGGCAAAGGAGGGGTATCGATAAAGGACGTATTAAGGCCTATTTTAGCTGAATTTCCTCTATTCTACAATTTTCGGCTCCTTGAAAGTCTATGTTTTACGGTGTGCATCATGATCGGGTCATTTTTCCGTTTTTGTCATCCGTTTTTGGTTCTAATTCTGACCTAAACATGAGTCCAAGGGCTCATTCTGACAAAAAATGTAGATTTTCGGCATTCACCAGCAAACCCACATGTTTTGCCTGACTCGGCCCTCGGACCTATGTTTAGGCCAGTATTAGACCCGAAAATGAGCAAATCATGATGCATTCCGCAAACCATAGACCTTAACCAATGAGATAAAAATCCTGGAGCTGAGGAAATTCAGGGCGGGCCCAAAAACGGGCTTCATTGATACCCTTCATTTCAATTCATTTTTCTAATGTTATTATAGGTATGTCTGATAGACGTTAATTGCGAGACAGGAGTGGACAACTTTTTTGGCAAGAACAAGGAGCTGAAAGAGGACGTGGACCGATACCTGCAGGCATTAGAGGTTTTTGATAAAACTAACAGTAGCTTCGAATCTTTGACGTCATCTATCAGACACCTCTTCAAGTACATAGATATCCTTAAACAGGATGAGTTGTGCTCTGTTCTATTTGCGTACCCGAAACTGCGCCCCGATATCTTCCCGATCGTGGAGGAAAGACGGACACGCCAAAAAGCCTTTCCGGTCGGTAAGTCTATGGTTTGTATCAGGAGGAAGGATGATTTTCTCTTCATGATCTTCGCTGCACGTGCTGGCATAGACTGGATGTTTAAGAACATTAGATTCGGGGAGGGTCAACTTTTTTATAGAGGGATCGAAGATCCAATCAAAGACTTGGTAGTGGTGCAGCTTAATTGGCCGAGAATAGCTAAGTTCAAGGGAAACAGAACACTAACCGCGGAATTCCGTTGGGGCGCGCTTGAGGATAAGAAGAACATTGCAGTTTTGACACAAGAGTTCAACAACAGTGGTGAAACTAAATACCTAAAATATTATTCTCGGCCGAAATAAAAGACCATTCAATTTTGTAAATAAAGCCATAAGCGGATCCAGACACCTCGAAAGGGAGGCGTATGGGGGGCCTGGGGGGGGGGGCACTCCAGAGGATTTTCAAAATTTTAAAGCATCTAATATGCAGTCTGATTCAATTTTTTCATGAATAAATATACCAAATATACGCATCCTTCCTCATTCTTTTCTCCTCCGTTTCCTCCTTGTTTTTCTCTCTTCCCTTGTTCTTACTCTTTTTATTCGGATGAACGGGGGAGAGCTCATGTCCCCTACGCCCCCCCCCCTTTGGATCCGCCTTTGGATAAAACACGTGTTTGTTTTTCTCACTTTCCCTTTTTATTTGATTTTTTTCCACGGATTATTTTGAATTTTCAAATGATTTTGCTGACTCACATATATCAATTACACCCACATATTTAAATTCTTACCTGCTCTGAGAGCGTCGATAGGTACAGATTGGTATGGCATACTGTAGGGATAACCATCTTTCCTGAGCGTTTTTGGTTTCCTTCGAGGTCTATATTTATAGTCCGGGTGTTCTTTCATATGCATTGCACGTAGTCTTTTGGCTTCGTCTATAAAAGGTCTCTTCTCATTTTCTGTTAGTAGTTTCCATTCTGCACCTGGAAACATAAAATGTGCATACAAGTCATTAAAAAGTATACCGCTACATTCAAAATCATGACACATTATGACCTACCATAGTTTCTTTAGGTTACATTTGATTGATATTAGAATCGAAACACAAACAACCCTAAATATTGTGTTGATTGTGGTAGAGTTTGCGCTTAATTATTCAACACAGACATTTATTGACCATTCAACCAAAAAAACGGAAAACTCCAAAACCAACCGAGGATTTGAGTTGCTTCTTACACTGAAAAAAAAGATTGGTAGAATTTACCATTCCTTCACGCTGTATTTCACACAGCGTGAAGGGATGGTAAATTCTACCAATCTTTAAGTCAATTCTGCCAGAAGAATGGTTACCTGTACCAGTGTATAGTGATTTTTACCTTTCTTCTGTCAGAATTAACTCTAAATTGACGCTGTGTAAAATACAGCGTGAAGGAATGGTAAATTCTACCAATCTTTTTTTTCAGCGTGCTCCTTTAGCCATGTGAATCGAACTTTCGTGGCATTTTTTTCTATCAGAGTAGACGCCAAATTGGGAGATGAACCGCCAAATTTTCCCTTAAATTCCAACTGAAGGCGATCAAGTAATTCGGCAACTATGTCATCAACACAGGCGTCTGTTAAAATTCTGGTCCGATGACTTTGCGGCGGTGTTGCGTCAAACGCCGGATGACCCCGACCTCAACTGTTGCGTCATCTGTCATTGCTATGATGTGTGCCGACACAGGCTCAATGGTGGGAAAAAAGGGGTTGAGAAGTCGTCATGGACCCCCGCGGTCTACCTCACGTCTGCCCGTTGTTACCCTGCTGGGTGCAAAGTATTTAGGGCAGCACGGAAATCACTTAATAGGATGCGTCCGCGTTTAACTCGCACATTGTGCGCGTTGAACACCTACTTCTCGCGTATTCCAGTTGCAACGTCACTCATGGCACACATAGAATTTCCAAGAAAACATTTGTTTAGACGTTTCAAATAAGTAATTTGATGTAGGCAGCTTTAATCCTCGGATCACACGGAAAAAAACCACGAGGTTGTTGGATGATAGGGACATTTCCAATTAATTGTAGTAGTACCCCAATTAAGTATGGTAGTGTCTCAATATATTAGGGAACTAAGCCAAATGTTGCGGTACTACCCTAAATTGAGTTGCGGTACTAATACAATTAATCAGAAATGTCCATATCATCCAACAAATTGGGGTTGGACCACAATTTTAGGGGATAACCCGTGACACTTCTTTTTCCGTGTAGAGTATACAAGCTGTACCTAGAGAGTACGCAGGCTGGTTTTATATTATGATAGATTATATTGAAAAAAAAAATCAATGCGAACAAAGTGCGTTCACACAATAAGAACAATTAATGATTTAAAATTGCAAGAACATGAACTGAGAGTTTGATCACATTGACCTAAACTCATAGGCGGGTCCAAGGGGGAGGGAGAATGGAAAAGGCGCCCCCTATTCCCTTCTTTCACCCGAAAAAAGGAGGAAAAAAGGGCGAGGAGATAGAAAGAAGTAAGGATCGGAGGAAAGAAGAAGGATGCTTGTATTTAGTAATTTTTCATGACAAAATTGACTCAAACTGCATATTTAATGAATTAAAATTTCGAAAAATTTCTAGGGGGAGTCTCTGGACCCGTTTCTGCCCCCTCTCCGTTTGAAATGTCTGCATCTGCCTATGCTGGAAGTTTCAATTGACAAACCAAATCGTTTGTGCTGAATAATAATAACCGTATTTCCGTTCTCTGACCCAACCTAACTGATGATGAATCGTCAGGAGAGGCATCAAAAATCAGTTTTCTGGCTCAAATTAAAATGAATTACTTCTTACTATTAGCAGAAGAGGTCATTTATTGCGAGTTCTTATTCTAAACCACGATTTTTGTACAACAACTCTATTTTTTATTGGAAGCTAAGGAAGTGTACTGGAAAACGTTAAACGTAAGAAGTTAACTGGTATTTGTATTATAATCATATTCATTACTTGTATACCAAAGTTTAGGCGGAACGTTTCAAAATACTATGTTCCTATCCTCACTTTTTTCAGAAAACTTGAAAACAAGTATTCATTCTTAATGCTTTGAGCCATCACCGGCAAACCGTAGGAAAGCAAATTATGGGGAAAAGAACTGAGTCATCGATTGAAATTACTTTGCTAATGAATACGCCACTGTGTGGGCAGATCATCATTTTACTTCGATGTTTGGGCGTTGTTAACGCCTTGAAAGGAAGCTGAAAGGGGGAAAAAATAAACCTCACATCTTAACAACTTAATAAAGCCTCAATCATCCAAACCGTGAGGTGCCGAACCTTTGACCTGAACCGTTTAAATCCGTCGAAACCACTGACGCCCGAAGAATAGCTCTATAGGGGATGAAAAGAAACAATAAAATCAATTACAACAAAATAATGCTTTGGTGGCACGTTCTTATACAACCGATTTAGGGTTACACTTTGTTTGCTCGGAGAGGATCGGGAGATAATCGAACTAGTTGCCAAACCCCCTGAGAAATATTCTATATTTTCTGCGTTTTTCTGTCCGTTCCTTCCTCTCTTTTCCTAGTGATGCTATACGGTTAAAATCTGCTTGGCATACTTCAATGGTGCAATTTCGAGATATCTAAGCCCCAAATGCTTGATGATCATCAATTTTTACCTAAGGTCTTGTTGTCGTGTCTGCATTATAAAAATGCATGATCCTTTATTTTGTGTTGAATCTGACGGTTACACCTTTTCAATAACGTCTCTCAATATTCCAATTACTATTTTTAACGGCAGTGGGAAGGTGATTACACTAGCAAAACCGTTTAATATTTTAATTGGATTAATCCTAATTCAGCAAGAATTATACTGAAAAGCTAAGTACCAGTAACTGTTGCTACGGGTCAGCTGGTAAAATTATTTTGATATTTTTGAAAGAGGAAATTTTCAGTAACTGATTGTGAGTTTAACTGTAAAATTTCCATACTGAAGTTGAAGGGATCATGAATAAAGATTTTAAGGGATATTCTTGAGAAAAATTGAGTTGACTAACCATTTTGCGTAATTTTAGTCGTATGCAGAGCTTTCCTCCTCAAATTTAAGCTGGATTTTTTATTTCAAACTTGATCTGTCCAATAAAATTCAATGTAATTGTTCAATTTAAGTGCATTTTTCTCGAAATTACATGAATGTTACTTGACTTTACTCTTTTAGCCTCATCAACCGTGAATTGCGACTACTCTCATATCAGATTTTTACCCTCTCACAATAAATTGCGCATTAGCTCTCAAGGATCATTTTTAAAAATTCCGATTGCTTTCCAATTTCAACGCAAAAATCTAAAGCACCAAATACATATGGAGCTGTCAATGTCATCATCCAATGTGGCAACGAATGTACAAACCACTCAATGGATCTATTTTCTTTACTTTTCTTGCTCAATTTGACAATTATTGATGCATTGGTCGGGGAGATAAAGCTGATGAAGATCTTTTTGATTCGGCTGCCAATCAAGAGATCGGCGTCAAACAATGGGTCCAGGAACCCATTCGAGGGTGAGCTCCCGTCGAGTTGATAATACAGACCGTTGCCTTTTCCAACAGTGTTGTTCTTCTTTCCGAACTTAACACTTCGTTCTCCAGGATCATCTGCATACCTCCGGAAAATTCAGTAAAAAAAATATGTTTTGGCAACACTTGGACTTTGGGTGTCGCTCTTGAGTGCTACTGGCAGGCTGCCTGGCATCCCCTCAATAAACCTAATTTTTTTTAAAGTTCCGCACAGATTTTGATACTTAACGTACTTTTGCTGACGGGAATTTCAACTTGAGTCTCTTCCGAGAAAACTTAATGCTGGAGGAAACCTATTGGCGAGTTTAACTACCGATGCAATTTGCGAAGAATCTGTTTTTCCCCCTTTTTTTGGTAGATGCAGGATTGCGGGATTACATGGATTTCCGTTCAAAAGATGTTCTCATCCTATAAAAACAAAAATTACGTCTCTTTTATCATTAATTTATTGTTCTCGTCATTAAAAGCCGCCAACTAACGAATTAATCTGCCGAAATGGAAGGAATGCAAGAGCAACAAGCAAGGAATCTGGTAGAGAGGAGGCGAAGTCAAGATGTAAATACATACAGATAATGAGTTGAAAAACGTGGACTCCACGAGTTTGAATATTAGAGCCTAAAGGCACAGAGCGGAGCGCGCACTGTTGGCGCGAAACGCGCGTTGGCGCCTACAAACCCAACAGGGATACTTCGCGCATTGCGTAATGCTTGAAGTATCCCCTTAGGTTTGTAGGCGCCAATGCACGTTCCGCGCTAACATGCCTGCCGCGGCGCCCCAAGTGACTATTTCTCAACAGAGGTGTTGCGCAGAATCATATGATGTTGAAGCTACAACGCAAGTTTAGAGAGGTCTATCGAATAAAAGAGTTCAGGCCACGGAATCTAATCGCTTTTCAGAAAAAGAAAGATGCATCGACGACTGATGGAGATGAAAGAAGTCCTAATGGGCAACGATCTGTTCCGTATGTCAACAATCTTCACACGAAATTAGTCAAAACCAAAATAGAGGTATATTGTTAAAAATAAAAACGTATAACTTTCTGACTAAAAGATTAACAAGACCTCCGAAATTTGTAAATTATATGATTAAATTGCAGAATATAATCACTGTTCCACTACTTGAACCCGTTTTGCTACTACTTAAACTATTTTTTTCTCTCTTTTATGTACAAAAATCATATTGGGCCATTCATTCAAGAATTCATAAAATAAAATTGTCTCTCACTGGTTCACCGCGCACCGAAAAAAAAGAAATAAAGCAAACAATGAGACAAAACACAATCGTGGCAACAGGAAAAGTTTCGAATGGAGGAAAAATTTCCGTCACCGCTGCAGAGCGAGAGAAAATTTTCCAAGTTTTTCGGCACGAACTGAGTTGGTGGCAAAACAAAAGGGCGCATTCATCCACAGATCTCTCAGAAAAATTCCAAATTTCTAAGAACCGTCACGTATTGTTCCATCGAGAGGTGAACCTCTCTGGTGAACTATCGAATTGTATGGAAACAAGATGAAAAAAGATGATAACACAAAGTGAGAGAAGTCAATTGAATAAGAGATTTCAGGCCGCAAAATCAACTAATTTTTAGAAAAGGAAATATACAGCGATGCAGTGGCGTGGCGTGCTTTGCGATATATCGATTGTTATGCCATTTAAACCTATGGAAAAGGATCGATAAACAGGGTGTTCGCATCGAACACCTTAATAATCGATTCTTCACCATAGGTTTAAATGGCAAAATAATCGATACATCGCAATTCACGCCACGCCACTGCAAAATCCATGAAGAACTTCCCTTCCCCTCTATGAACTTCTGAGAGTGTTGGTCCAGCACCGTCGCCAAAACTCAGAAATAATGATAATTTTGCCAAAAAATTTGAGACCGCGCGTTTCTCCGACCGAAGGCTTTTCTTTTTTAAACTTTAAAAAGGAAAAAGTAGTTTTTGAACCTATAGAGCACGTTCCTCCGCAGTCTGGCTCTGGACTCCTGAGACACCCTGTATTTTCTGCTCCTAAGATGAAAAAACGTAACTCCATTTTAACGTTTCCGAATTTATGCTTAATATTTGTGTTTTTTTTACTCGAAAACCATCGGGTACTCTTTACTGTTTCATAGATTATTCCATGGATTACCATGAAAAATCAGCAAATCATTAGAATGCAATCAAGTTGTCATTTATGTGAGAAAAAAAATTGTGTAGTAGATTTTGCAACCTTGGGATGGAGATACGTTCTTTTGCTCAGGAAACAACGTAATCAGGGATGGAAGGTGAAATTTCACGTTTTAAAATTTCATGAAATTTTAGAAGGTCCCAATAAATTTCGCAAAATTTGAAATTTGTAATTTTTTTTCGGAATTATTAATCAAACCCCCGGAAGTCCAGAGAGCGTTTCCGATGGTCTCCTTGTTCATGTGGCAGTATAAACTACCCTAATGAAGTGCCACACACGAAAAAGGGTCACGGATGGGAGTTTAGAGGGGAATTTAGCCCCCTAACCTCCAAACCAAACGAAAACATTTACAACGCGTTTTAGGCTTGGGGTGAAAAATCTTAAGATCAAGAATCCTTGTCTCTATGCGTTTCTTGGTCTCCTGGATGCATCTCCAAAAGTGCCAAAAAATTTAATGAAATTTTCTATCTCTGAACGGCGTGATGTGATATAATTATTTTTTCAACCGTTGGCGAAAGATCCAAAAAAGGACGTTAGTTTCCTGACAGCTTAAGTGGATCCAGCAATTTGACAACACCGGCGACCTTCATTTAAACCCATGTTGAATAATCGATCCTTGTCGGAGCACCTGGTCCCTCCGAGAGTCGATACATTTCCACAGGTCTAAATGGAGAAAAAAAATCGTTGCCAATTTGCTGGATCCGCCAATGCGGCGTAATGTGTACGATAATTATGATAACTATGATAATTATTTTTTCAACCGTTGGCGGAAGATTCAAAAAGAGGGGTTTGTTTCTTGACAGGGAACGTGAGGAGACTGGCAAATACATTTAGACTACATTTTGCAATTTGGAACTATAAATTCTGGTTCCTCTGGAAAAACACTTATGTGCGCAGGGAAACTAATGGCACATACGTCGTTTTTAAACCGGGCTAGAATTAATAGTTCCAAATTGCAAAATGTAGTCTATTTTACGCCGTTGGTGCAGCGATTGAGTGAACTGTATAAGGCCGAGGTGCGAAGGATGCGATGTGTTGAATCTAGTTCGCGGATGGATATAAGATGCGCCGCGCTGCGCCGCAACTCGTACAGAGCAAGCCGCGATCCAACTACAGTGCCCAATGCACCAGCCATCTTTCTTGAGGCGGCTCCACCCTCGCCCCCCACCCCCCGTCGGCTGCCAATCCCCATTGCGCTCCGCCGCCCCCCGCCCCCCACCCGTCGCGTCGATTGTCTCTCGGCTCCTTTTTTATCGGCCGTAATTGGTTCCTCGCCCTCGCGATCCCGACGCGCCCTTCACCTAGACTTGCAAGACGAGCTCGACGCATCCACCAATGGCGCTATCTCGCGCACCTTCCCTTACAACTTGTCGCATCGATCCATTATTTTCATACAATCACAATTCAATCGGTTTTGATCGGTGGGCGAAAGTCTGAAAATCTGAATTTTACATGCACTGGGAAAAAAAAAAAAAAAAAAAAAAAAAAAAAAAACATTGGATCTAGAATCCAGACTCTTGAAAACATCGACAAGAAAAAATACTCTTGATTCAATCGAATTTAAGCTTAAATCAAGAACCCAGCCTCTTAATTTGAGCGGATTTCCTTTTGATTTAAGTTTAAATCTGATCGAATCAAGAGTATATTTTCTTTTCAATTTTTTCAAGAGTCTGGACTCTAGATTCAATGTGTTTTTTTCCAGTGTGTCCTACGGGAAGGGCAAATCAAGCCCATCCCCCAGACATACATCAGGGACTTGGAAGACAATGCGCATAAGTCCAGTTTTTGAAGAAATTGAGATATTAATGCTGCCATGCTGAGAAATAACGCCGTATGAACATTCAAGAGTTGCCAAATTTCCATCGATAATTTGTATATTTTTGAGGAAAGTTATGAATAATTTTCCTTCAAATTTTCAGGAACTTTAGAGCAAAATACGAGCAAAATTCCCTGAAAAAATTGAAAGAAACATTTTCATAAGTTTAGTAGGGAATTCTTGTTTTATCAAAAAAAATTTGGCAACGCTTGGAGGCTCATACGGCGTTTCTCCTTAGCGCGGCAGAATAATTTTAAGTAAAATAAGTCTTAATGCATATTCTGTGAAAAATTCGCCCCTGAATTCCAAATTTAAAGCATCAAAAAGTCAGTTTGAACTTTCTTACCGCCATGAGGATCCATGCGACTTCGAAACTTCAATCACGTATTTCTCGAAATAGCAAAAACTGCAATTATGCGCCTTTTCGTCTAAGCTCCTCAATTCTATTTATGGGCAATTGATGATTTCCATCTTATTCAGATAAGAGTTGGTTGGAATCTAGGATGTTTTGCTGTATATTTACATGGAATCCCGTTGAAAAAATAGATCATCCCTACTCCTGCATTATCACATCATGAAATCAGTACTTAGAGTTTAGGAATACCGAATTTCATGGATTATAGAGTTTTTCATGCTATGCATTCACCTTCATATTTCTGTCATTGAAGAATCATGGTACGAACCTAGACGCTTGGAGATCTCTGAATTGTGCATTTTGGGATTGTCTTGAGCAATTTTCCGCCTCTGCAAACGCGACCAAACCATGAAGGCGTTCATGGGACGCTTAATGTGCTCATCCTGTGTCTTCTTCATCCGAGTGAGTCCGGACAGGTCAGCCAGCCGGCAAGACATCACGTTGTCAGCTCCGCCACTGCACCCTGAAGGCTCGCATAGTCCTCCGTTCCTGCCAACATTCGAACAGGCAACACGCATTACTCAAACCGTGTAAAATTCAAAGAGATTCAAGAATGGGTAAAAAAAGCTAAAAACATTGAAAAACCAGAAAAGGCGACACGTTTCAAGCCGTTGCAGCCTCATTTTCAGCTGCAAAAAAAGGGAAAAATGTATTAAAAATCAAATTCTTAACTTTAGTGGCTTCAACGTAACCCCTGGAATTCAGTACCGAACATCTGAGGCAGACAAAGTGGCCGCGTACACACCAACCCAATGTGATGTGTAGGCAAGCCCTGCTCCGACAATTCTACCCGCAAAATACAAACAGGTGACAGACGTAGACTTCCTGCGGCCACTTTTCATTGAAAGAATTGATGATATATCGGAATAAGCTTGACAGAAACTAAACAAGTCACATGTCAGTCATAGAGTACATCAGAGTCGCCATTTACTACTGGGACGCCACAGAGGTCAATCAGACCCACAAGTGACAAGCAGTTGGGATTTGATTGACTGAATTCTATGCCTACTTAAATTCCTGAGATCAAAAGTCGATATACACTGCCCCCCCCTTCCCCAACCCGAGGAAAGTTTCGATTCTTTGTTGAAAACTTTTCTCTCCTATAAAGGGAGGTAGTCTATAACAAGTTTTCTAAATTTTATTCACATGCATTTCAGTGTTTTCCTCACACGGTGTGCTTTACAACCTTTTTCAGCTTCGATTTTTCAATTTTGGAGTCTTTCATCTTATGGCTGAGAATAAAATTGATGTTCTACACCAGAGGTATAGCTGCTTTTAACCTGAATAACCATGCCAGTGTTGTACATCAATAAAATTGATAAAATGATAACTCTTGAATGTTTATACGGCGTCCTCTTTAGCACGGCAGTGTACGAGTATGTGAGCTTTGAAGTTTGTGCGTGGAAGAGGGATTCTACATCTACAACAATACCTAGTAAGCTATCTAGTAGAAGTTGGGGCAACGCACCAACTAAGTTTAGCCGAAGCAAACACCAACTTTCTTTTTAGCGCAAAGATGCGTATAGTTAGATGAATAAAAATAAGTATTAGAGACATGAATACTAACATTTTTCAATAATTCACAACAATTTCTGATCGTTACTCAAACACACACAGCCAGCACTGTCGGGAAACTCAACTGAACTGAATAATGTTCTCGAAATAATAATTACATGTTCAGTGCACTGACTCATTCCGACAGTACTTTGCATGTGTGTGTTTGTGTGTTTTTTTCTTCATGTTTCAAATCAAATGTTTAATTGCACTTGCATGGTCTATTCCTCTTCATTGCGCGTTAAGTCCCGGTTCGTTGGAGAGATCTCTTACTAACCATATGAAATGTGGATGAATCAACTTCAATTTTTTTAAAGAAAAAAAGAAAGAGCAAAATCCAGTCCACTCATGTTTCTGTCCTTCAAAACAGATCGATAGGAGTTGTGATTTTATACCATGAACTATTAACGCCTTTCAGTAGATGGGAATTTCAGTTCCATTAGGCAGCGTTTTATGTGTTCCAATGAGTCATTGCGCCATTGCACTTAAAATGCACGTTGCATCTGCGATCATGAACGTCAAAAAAACGCTCCGTTTTGACTGACCTTGACCTGCACAGTGCACAGCTGGTTAGTAAGTGCTATAGCATCATGTACTTTTTTCTCTTCTTTCTAAAGGTTAGGAAACAGTCTCCACGGGAGCATTACGCATAGAAAATAATCTAAAACCGTACCTTATTGCAGTGGAAGTAAATCATACACGAATGTTCGATGAAAATTACTTATATTTTAACTTTACCATTTTTATTGTCCCCCACTCCAGAGTTAAATGAAACGTATAGCCTCAGAGAATTTCGAGGGCTCAATATTTTGCGTAAACTGTTTCATTTACCCATGTATTCAAACGCTATGATTGTATTCGCGTAAAAATCTATTTACTTTTATACGCTTTACTCTGATAATTCCACCGCACATACAATTTATTAATGCCACTCAGGTTCATTTTAGTTTACAGTGAGATATTTGGTCATTCGTAATAATTTGAATACTGCCCTGAATTCGAAATTGAGCCTCTAAATTTATTTTTATGGGAAGAGAGCTACCAATTGAGAAAAATTTCACCGTATAATTTCCTTTTAAAATAAATTAATAAGATTTAATTTTGAAACGAAAATTGTGAGCGAAGATTCATCACCGTGTAATTTTTATTTCGCTCGTCCTCGACAAGAAATTCTCATCGCACTGAATCACAATACACGAGAGCATATAATGGTGGGAATTTTATATCAGAGAAATCAAACAGATACTTTGATCAGCTAAATAAACAGGTTAACCGAATAAGTGTGGAAGTATAGCTCAAAAGCTTGAGCTTTGTTTTTCACGATTTTCCTCACACAATGTTTTTCGAGTCAGGAGAAATAAAACTGACATGCAGGCACAACTGAAATACCTACAGAGCCTTCAAAAAATGAAGAGAAGGACTATTAAAAAAAGAAAAAGCACAATTGAAAAAAACAGTCTGCTAACTCGAAAATTTGCCATGAAAAGGGCGGGTAAAACTAAAAATAAGTCGTTCAAACGAATTGAGAGAAAGCAAAATATAAATAAATGATTACGCGAAGGGTGGTTACTGGAAGCCCGTCATTGTCAAATCATCAGTTTATATCATGTATTATATCCATCTGCAAGGGTGCACAACGATTTAACAACGAGTAATGTTGTTGATCTCCCAGTTTGATATGTCCTGCGATTAACTAGTTACCAAAGTCTAGTCTTAAGTCGATGATATATAGTATATAGGAGAATTTTTTGACGGGTATCAACAGGGATTAGCAAAAACTCGGCAAACAGCCTAACAGTTGTTTCTTTTTACGAATCAGAGAGAAATGCCTAAAAATAGTCTCAAAGTGTTTGCCGATTGCTTGCCTCATGTCAATGATGCTCGTCATCTGTGATTGCAAATTATTGGATATCACAGCCATGATATATCCATTATTGAATATATCAGGCCCGAACGGGATCTAGCTATAAGCTTTTAAAGTTTTGACATAATGCTCCGGACTCGTTCTAGTGGTGATTCATGACAATTGGCAACTTAATTTTTCCTCCATTTAAATGTATGTAAAAGAATCGATGTTTTCAATGGATTTAAATGGAGTGTTAACAAAGTTACCAACTTAAGAAATCGCCACTGAGTTATTCCAACGTGCGCTGCGCCGTTACGAGGGTAGGTAACCACCTTCCTGGACAGTAAATTCGAAGCCCCTCCCCCTAGACAGGGCGACGGGGCAAGTTGGCAGCAATGTTTTTCCTCAATTAAAATCCATTAAAAATATCGATTTCAGGCGAGGCAAACTGCCTAGCCGATAATCGATTATTTTACATACATTTAAATGGAAGAAAAACGGAGTTGCTAATTTCCAAAAAACTCCGCTGAGTCAAGGCTAAGGAGGGACAGAAAAGCACAGTGATGGCGTTTAGGAGAAAATCTTCTGGAGACAAATGAATAGGATTATCAATTTTTTTGAGGGTGGAGGGGGGGTTAATCCACTAGTTGAACTTTTCAATAATGATGGCATGCCTCAGAATTAAATCATAATCTGTGAAAATTTTGTTTTAAAAAAAAAAAACAAGAAAAAAATGCATGAAAGCCTCTCAAATTGAAATAAATAGAGGAAACGAAAGAAATTTTGAAGCCCCACACGACCACGTACTTTCCATACCAATAGTGGTAGGCCACCCCTGCCGTGCTAACGGAAAACGCCTAATAAACCTTCAGACGTTGCCAAATGTAACTTTGATGAATCACAAATTTTCGGTAAAATTTTTAAATAATTTTTTTCAGTTTTTCAAAGAATTTTGTTCGTAATACAAACTAAAATGTCTGAAAATGTTAAAGAAAAATAGTGATAACTTTCTTCAAATATAAATATTTTATCGCTGGAAATTTGGCAACATTCAAAAGTTCGTATGGCGTTTTTCCTTAGCACATAGGCGAGAAAGCAACCGGTGGCTGCTTGAAGAAGGTATCCACGTTATGAGTAAATTTCATGGATATTTCTTAGCGGGAACATAATGGCAACAATGTGGACGTCTTGTTTCGGGGCGAAAACTTTCCAGATTAGTTGAGCGCCTTTGACACCTTTCCCGGATTCCATTGTGATTCCAGTCATTTTTGTGTTGGCTAAGCGGGCAAGCGTCCTCACCCCTCCGTTCGCGCCCACAACCGCGAGTTATTTGTTCAAATGAAGTGGTAGTCTCTCTCTCCCATTGTTGCGTTTTTAATTTGTTGCCCCGCGTAATGTGCTGTTTCCACATGATTATTAAATATTTTGACAGGCGGAAATATCCCCAGCGTCCGTTGCTGACGTCACCCTGTATAAATCCCAGTATTCACACTCTCTCAGGATATACTCCCAGTATCTCGCCCAACTTGGCAGCCTTTGCCCTTCTTCATTATGCTTAAGTAGACTCTTTCTCTTGAGAGTCGATTTCGTCGTCAATTTACTCAGTAAAAGCTACGGTAAACATCGAAAGGTAGTTGCGAACACTTTTTCAGGTTCCCTCCATTCTTCATTGTAACGTTGACCAACTCTTTCAAAATGAAATTTGAATTTTTTTTTTTTGCTGAATTTTATTCATTAGTTTTAATGAATCCTAAATTTAAAACATGTAAAATTGAAATTTTATCCAAATTTCATCAAATCCTACATTTAGGAAAGTTCCTCTTCAAACTTGCACGAAGGAAACGAATGACAACGAGAAGTCTGGATATTAACTATCGAACAATACATTGGTGCTGTCTAATTATCAATGATTCAATGAAATAAATGCAATGACGTCATTCGTATAATCTAACTAGCATTTGATGTATGTTCAGAATCCTTCTTGTTAATATCTTGTTCAAGAGTTGACCTCTGAACTTTTCATATTGTGAATTGTTTTCTGCATGGATTTTTATGAGAAAACCTGTGACGTTTATTCTAGTTCAGACCATGCTTAGTAACTCATTCCTACAGCCCCCACGAGCCGATTATTGCAAATTTAAAGTAAGCCGATGAGACATCGAAATGCGATGTATTTCAGTATTAAGATAGGGCTTAGCTTTGTCTTATCAGGCCGATATATTTTCATTAATCAGACCACTGGGGTTTCTCGCTAATTGGACTACATACTGTAAAAAGGAATCACTAATTTTGGTTCATTTATGAAAGCACCTGCCTGCGAGAGGAATCAAATGACATCTATTTTCTCTCTAACATGAACCAGAAATAGTTGTTTTTACTGCAAAATGTAGTTCAACTGAAGTTCAGTTTCGACAGCATTGCGAGTAAAACCGCAGGTGTCCGAGGAAATCCGTAGCGCCTTCATTTATTCTCGTCAGCAACACGCACATCCAACGAGCACGAATTGTTGTATTCAGGGGCTGTTTTCAAATGCCATGTCGTGGGGTCGTCAACAGAGGCATATCTGTTGAAAAACGAAAAATCTCTCGTCCAATTTGTATGTCTATTATAAACCACATTATTGTTGCCTCTTTTTTTTCAAAACGAGCACATGACAAAAATATTTCTGAGACAATATTGACGATCACATCCTTTTTCGCGTAATTTGAGAAACGAGAGAAGTTACAACTTTTCCATCAAACGTAAAAAATTATCAATAAAAACGTAAATGCATGGCATAGAGTTCTATCAAGGAGGCAGTGTACTGTATTTTTACGATGCATTAATACATTTTCCGTTCAATGCTTGTTTTTTTCTGTTCTATGTTATCTTTTCCAACAGATAGAATCAGATTCATTGCCATTGCAGGATAAATTAAAGATAAGCCTATATTTTTTCAACCCTCAGCATGAGAAATTTCACCTCTCCGTTGATAATTGTTATATTTTCTTTAAAGAACGTCACTCATACAGGGAAGAGCGAAAGTGTATTTATTTTAAAAAGTGCCCCAACATCCATAGCTACTTATGCTACTTTGAGAACAAACTTACCTGATGAAACTCTCCGTCAGATTTTTTTGTTGAAGATCCAGTTTGCACCACTTCGATTATCACAGCCGTAGTTGAATTAGGGCAATCCCGCACAAAAATATACCCTCAAGTAAGTTCAAATTCACTCTTGTGATTTTAGTTTAAACGCACAAATCATTATTGTTAAGTTATCAAAGAATTCAGTCACGCAATCAAGAAAAGAAGGGAGCATCTCGACGATTAGATGCCGACTTAATTACGATACTTTATTTACACATTTCAAGGGACGAACTTAGATAAATTTGAAAATTCCCTCTATCCTTTTATCGTTAAAGGGAATGATAAAAAATGGAAATAGAAATGATAAACATTAGTTATACTTTCTGGTATCACTTAAGTACAAAAAAAAATGAGTTTATTGAATTTTAAAGGCTGAATTTTGATGTAGGTCGATAAGCTTAATGCGTCAAAAATTATGCTAGTATGAGCAAAAAAGAAGTATGTGATAGATCATCTGAATTATTACAAGAGAAGTCGCGGTTGTTACTTAACTACCTCGAGGCAAGCTTTGAGTTCAAAAGCAGATTTTTTAAAAAAAACTTCGGAGAATCCCGACTTGAACTTTGTGTTTTAATGCCAGCAGTAATCATTTCGTAAAAAATTACTATGCATCATGGAGTTGCAACGAATTCAATGAGTTTTTCCCAGGCATACAACACGTGTGCTACTGGAATTGTTATATAATCCAAATTCTCAGAGAGACCTGCTTTTCAATATTGAGTTGAAAAGACCTTTGTTAAAAAGTACAAATCATATGAGCCACGAACTACAAAGCTACGCGATTCAAAAACAGAATTTCAGGAGGAAAGTCATCGCTTTAAATTCTTAGAAGCCTTTGCCGTGGCGGAGACAACGAACAAAGAAAATCAAAGTTTTTGCACCGTAATCCGCATTATTAAAAGCTTTGGAGGCAGCTATTCCAAAGTAGGCGTAAAGTATTGTGCACGGATGAGCTGGCATGGATTACACACAACGCACTAATTTTTTTTAGATATTTTTAGTCTTCAAAACGAGGAAATTCTATTCACAAAACCCGAACACGCACCAGGACAAAATTCGGAAAAATTGAGCTTTCACGTAATCAGCAGCTGAAAGAGCAAATCGAATACAACAAATGTCGGTTGAATAATATACGAGAAAACCACTTTTCACGAAGCTACAGGGTGTGTTATCAGTAAAAGTTTCGCGTTATCAGTAGCCGAAGAATCACTCAGAAACGTATTTTGCGAAAATATGAGTGGGTGCTGTATGGCGAAGTGCGGTCATTAAAGCGCGGCTTATTAGGGATCAACAGGGCGACCCGCGGACAATGGAGGAGACAAAAAACGCATGGGCAACAAAGGAGTGCGAGCGAGCGCGGGTGTTATCAGCGAAAGTGCGAGCTTTGGGAGCTTATCAGAGCTTGGGCGGCGGTTGAGCGCAGCATCCACGGGAGACTGGACGCGGTGGTGCGGCGGCGGGACAGCGTCGGGGATCTGGGCCGCCCCCGAGCGGGCCAATGGGGGCGCGCGACGCCGGCCGGACGCCCCGCGCCCATTGGCCCGCGCGGCGCAGCGCCGCCGCGACGCCGGCCACCCGGCCGACTCGACCCGGGAGCACCTCCGAGCCCGTTCCCCGTTCACTCGCCCGCTCATCCCGCCCCGCGACTCCCGCCAGCCCCACAGATAATTAAGCTCTCGCGCCTAGGCCGCCCGCGCCTGCCTTCATTACTCCCTTGCTAAGGTAGAACGCCGTATGAACATTCAAGAGTTGCCAAGTTTCCTCCGAAAAAAGCAAAATTGCTGGGAAAACTATGAATGTTATTTTCTCAAATTTTTAGACAATTTTAAACTCAATTTAATCTTAAATATCTGAAAATTTCAGGGAAGGATATCTATGAATGATGTCAAAAATACATGTTTTATCAAGGGAAATTTGGCAACTCCCGAATGGTCATACGGCATTCTTCCTTAGCACGGCAGTAAGGAAGAAGGCCGTATGAACATTCGAGAGTTTCCAAATTTCCTCTGATAGAACATGAATTTCTGGGGAAACTTACGCACGTTTTTCCTTGAAAGGTTGAAGCATTTTAGATCAAATTGAGAACAGAATTGTCTCAGAAATTGGAGAAAAAAATATCCAAAATATTTCTTGTAAAATTAGGTTTTATTGAAGGGAATTTGGCAACGTCTGAAAGCTCATACGGCGTTCTTCCTTAGCACGGCAGATTAGGCCCTACGAATAGCCTATGCTCGTTCTCGGGAACAACGTCGTATGAGCCTCCAGATATTGCCATATTTCTTCTGGGCTGTTAGAGTGCTAACTTTAGTGAAACATTTTCTTTAAAATCAATGAACTTTAATTGCCATTTAATTTTAGGAATATGTAAAGAGCTTGATTCAAAAACGACGTTTTTCGCCCCCCCCTTCGCCCCTCCTCTGAAATTTCTTTAAACTTCGTTTATCAATTACTCATACTTCAGCGCTTCTTTTCTCAAATTTTCGGACCCCCAAAGAATTTGGGGGTTGTTTGACAACTTTTTTTGTTGATTGTAAATCCAGTAAGGATTTACTGCGGTTAAAATTGTAAAGAATGTTGGGAAGATTTTAGACAACTTCTAAGTTCGGTGCGGATTTACCTCAAAATTTGTATTGCCCACATTGTACTTTGGATTGCATTTTTTTTGTTTTGTATTTTGTACTTTTTGCAGTAATAAATCATTGTAATCCGCATTGAAATTTAAATGATCCAATGAGATCTCTTAAATTAAAGAGAAAGGATACTTTTATCCACGGAAAATTATTTTATCAACAAATTCTGCTTGATTCAGACGGAAATTTTCTTGACAGCAAATGCAAGTATTCTCTTTTTTCTGTGTGCGTTGAACTTGCATTACCAACAGCCGCTGAGCAGGAAAACTTTCATGCAGGTGTTGTCGCGAACGATAGGGCTATGCTTTAATCAAAAGGTGTAAAAAATCAGTCAAATACAGATTGAGAGACTTTTGCGAGGAAAATTTCTATGGTCTCGCGACATGAAAAACCAGAAAAACACCTCGCGCATTTTTTTCTCATACTGCTTTAGTCTTTCTGCTTATACTTCAGACATGTCTTCTCTGCGTGAAAAGTTTTTGACTGCTCAGTACAAATTAATGGGGGGGAGAGGGGAAATGAAAATGCCAAATTCAAAATCTATATGCATTGTTTCTGCGACTGGAGAACTTTCAAGGAGGCGAATATGGCAAAAATGAAATCAGCACATTTTCTCGATAGAATCGCATTCATCTCAAAACTTCCCCGGAGCTTTTGAGTATTATTGATGGACGCCAAAGTGCTCAGTTAATTGTATCCGACCAATTTTGAGTACAACCAAACCATGATGGAAGTCTTTTCACTCTCATTCCTGTTCGGATTCAGAGCCTAACAAATAAGTACTCATCGCAAGGAGCCTCTCTTCCCAAAGAAACATCATCACCGTGAAAATGGAGACGTCCCCGCGAAACCCTCTCTCGGAGACAAGCACCACAATCGAAATTGGCCATGACAAGTCTGAAGTTCAGGTGACGAATTTCACTGGCCCACCCCTCCTTCCCGGCTACTTTTCCACTTAGCGCACCTTTATGGTGAAAAGCAAGCGAATGATTCCAACGCGATACGATGTTTGCCTAGTCACCGCCCTATTGTATCTCGGGCAGAGGTGGGGTTGGGGTGGGGGTGGCAGGGGAGCAGAAACGCACAGGTGCGATCCCACCCACCCCTCGGGATCACCCCATCTGCCAGCTGCTTACAATAATTGACCTATCACTTCAAGCGCTCGCGAAACGTGGATCACCGCAAGGAGCACTCAGGCTAATGTCGCCTTTAAGCTCCCCCACCCCTATTTCTCTTCGATCCAGGCAGTTTTCTGTACCCGTAGATGGCAATTTTCAGAGCGTCAAGACGCGTTTGGCGGTCTCATTGAAGAGCGAACAGTTATATTGCCGTGCTAAGGAAGAACGCCGTATCAGCCCTCAGGCGTTGCCAGATTTCTTTTGATAAATGTCAAATTTTAGAGAATATTTGGAAACTTTTGTCCTTCAATTTTATGAAAAAGTTTGTTCGTGATTCAATCTAAAGTTTCTGAAAATTTCAAAGAAAAATATGCGTAACTGTCTTCAGAAATTAATATTTTCTGAGAGGCAATTTGGCAACATTCGAATGCACATACGGCGTTTTTCCTCAGCACGGCAGGATAGATTTTACCTGGGTTCCCACAATGCGAAACCAACTTTCGATTGTAAGTTCTATGAAAATCAGACAGGAATTTACACTGAGATTAAAAGTTCCGTTGTATGGATCATGGAGTACTCTACGGTTTTTTATACATCGGTCGCACTATTTCGTTCATGTAACCGTATAGTTCTTAGTTCATGTGTCTCTAATTCGGTTCTCGTAACCAAACCGAACTGTGAAAAAAGTCGGTAACCGTACTCTTTATGGTGCTTGGTTGTATGAGGCAAAGATTAGCAACATTAACGGAACCGCATGCTCGGTTATATGGCTCACAAGCCGCGTTCGATTTAAAATAGAGTATCTCGCTCAGATATGACAGATCTTTTTTCTCAGTGTATATGCGAGCTTTTCTCGATTATACATTCTCAATCTTTCAACCACTCTTTTATAAAATTCGTGTTTCGTCGCTCTGAAGCACTCAATTTCTTGGTGTGTGCTACTCAAAGTAATCGGATAGTATTCCCTCGTTGCAGTAATCCAGGCATTGTCTGTTGGTATGGCATAACGCTCCTCTCCACCCTCCCCCTCCCCCCTAGAGCCTAGAGTACCTGTATACGGGGGAGTATTGTGATCTTAATCCATTTACTGCAGAAAAAGTGTGCCGCTCTCTGATTTGTCGGCTACCATGAAGCGCCAAAGTTGGACCAATGTAAACAAACCCTAGCCCCTCCGCTCCTATTTTGGCCAAATGTAAACAAAGTTCGAAAAAGTTCCACAAAGTTCTAGATGAGATTTTGGGTGTGATAGAAATTTTTCTATATCCAACTTCTGAATTGAGTTCGGAACGAACTTGGATGAATATTTTTGCCGAAAATTAAGCTTTGAGTGTGATTATCATTCATTAGCCGATAATACGCGTTCCTCTCGGTCGGGTTTGTTTATATTGGACCAACTTTGGAGCTCCATGATAGCCAAACCAATCAGAAATCGAATTGGATGAACCAATCAGAAAGCGGTACAGAGACGGCTATACTCTCCCGTATACACGTACTCTACTCCTCCCCCCCCCCCCCCCCCCNGTCGAGCATTATACATACTTTAGGGGCGGCTCCTAACATGAATAATGGGATCCGACGCCAACGCCGCGCCACTAAACTGAGCAAAAGAAATAAGGGCTTTCCAGCTTAGTTTTGCAACTGTGGTGGACTTATCGCTGAGTCAGAGGGCTAATTACCACCTTCCGACGCGACGCGAGCCGGGCACTGAACACCGCGAATCGCACTAATAAACGTTTCATTTGTTAGCGGCCCATAGTTGCAGCCCAACGCAAAATATTCCCTACTCCACTGGGAATCGGAACTTTTTTCTCCCTGTGACATGGCAAAGAGAGCCTCACCTTTCCGCGGAGACAGAAACCGCTTTGTTAGCACCTATTGTTGCCGCGGCCCGCTTTGTGCGGTGTCATTGTTGGGTGGTGTGCCACCGGTGAGCTCACTCTTCGAATTTTCTGTCCAACTAATTGTAAGGTGAGGATAATTAAAGCTAGGCTTGCTAATCCGGATTTGTGCGCTGAAGTGGTGGTCGGAGCTTACTGCCGTGCTAAGGAAAAACGCCGTATGAGCCTCCAGGCGTTGCCAAATTTCTCCTGGCAAATCACTGATTTTCAGGAATACTTTTGAATATTTGTCTACCGATTTCTCAGATAATTATGTCTGTAATTTGATCTGAAACTTCTGAAAATTCCAAGGAAAAATATCCATAATTTTCCTCAAAAATAAACATTATATCGAAAGGAATTTGGCAACTCTCGAATGTTCATACGGCGTTCTTCCTTAGCTCGGCAGCTTAAGCATCCCGTACATTCTGATTGAAGATATTTCCACCGAAGCGTCGTTCCCACCGCGAAAGAACGCTTTAACTAAATTTCAATGTTGCCAAATTTCCTCTCGCAAATGGAGAGTTTGCACACACAACTTTCAGCGGCGTGGCGTGAATTGCGATATATCGATTGTTTCGCCATTTAAACCTACGAAAAAGGATCGATAAACAGGGTGTTCGCAGCGAAGACCTTAATAATCGATTCTTTACCATAGGCTTAAATGGCATTACAATCGATATATCGCAATTCACGCCACGCCACTGACAACTTTTATTGCTGTAAGAGTGCTTAATGAGCTTAGTTGGCAGTATTTTTCATAATCGTTTTCTGAAATGAGAATTGGAGGAAAATAGATTTAAAAGTGAGAAAATGTACCGCGCCTTGTGACGTCGTCTGGCGGTATTTTTCCATTTAAACACATGAATTTTGGCAGATTAGGTTATTTCATCATATTTCCGCCAATTATTGTTCAAATTAAAAACCAATGGTATCCTGGTGCTCAATTTTCCCAGCAGTTTCATTTTAAATATGAAATTTACACAATTTCAGATGCCTGCAAATTCTCAATTTCATTTTTACCAGGAAAATCTTGGGCATTTCTGACTGAAAATTTTACTGATTTTTCTTCTGATATCAAGCAAAAATCAGACAAATCTTGAACAAAAAGTGTACGAGTACATTCTTGCAGAAAATTGTTTGAGTCAATTTTGCAACCTTGGATGGAGTTAAGTTCCTTTTTCTGGGAAATTATGAAAATATAGGATGAGAGGTGGGTGGAAATTCGTTCTAATGGCGTAACAGAAAGTTCGAAACCTTTACACTAAAAATAAAGTTGCTTATTGAAAAATGTAAGGTGTTAGATCCTCCTTCAAGTTCGCCCAATTCTTTTAAAATGGACTAAGAATAATTACGCTAATCAGTGATGACAGTTTCTCGAAGCATATGAAACAGCGCAAAATAATAATGGAATCAGCCATAGTAGGACTCATAACTTTAAGTTATTTAAAATTATACAGCATTCAACAAAAAAGTGACTTCAATCACTGACCCTCTGCGGAATCCTTTCAGTTTTAAGATGTATTTTTTTTCATTTTTAAAAAAGCTTTTACTAATACTGAAAAAAACAAAAAACCCGCAAATCGGTGAAAATCGGTTAAATTGATGTTGTATACTGATTGTCGTCGCAAAATTTATTTTAATGTATGATGTTTACAGGTATACTGATTTTAACCTAAGTTGGTGCTCCTCATTTTACCTGTCTTGAAACAAACACGTGGTTTTCTTTCAATGGGTTGCGAGTGATATCCATCGCAGATCCGTCGTGTGAACAGTAAGAAATAACAGGGTTTGATCACTAATGAGAAATCCGGTACTCATTACCAAACAATCTGTTGGATTGGAACGTAAGATTTATGTTTGTAATGATTGTGGTATCATCACTATGAGCAGGCGCTACTCAGCGGAATGGAAGCTTTAGGTCAGTGAGGTGAGAGGTGTGTTTTTCATGGTGGCCAGATTCTTCACCGAATTTTATTTGGTCCAAAGTTTTTATGGTTCATTTTTAAGCTTGTCCAATAGTTTTTGAATGTTTGTTGGTATTTTTTGAACCAATAGTATACTCAGTCCAGCTAAAAGCAATGATATAAGTGCTGAGATTACGCCAAATAATGAGATTTAACCCTTAGATGCCCAGGCTGGGTCAAATTGACCCCAGGATCGCTGAAATCACGTGCCCCTTGGGTTCTGTGGTTTCAGATGTAGGTCTAAAAATACATCTTAAAAAAGAATAATGTATCAAATTGAAGAAAAAAGTAAAAAAAAAATCAAATATCAGCGCAGCCGAAGGTAGATGAGACCTTTTGGGTCGGGTTTTTTTTAACTTTTCCCCGAACCAGAACGACAGTTCATTAGCAACCTGGAGCGGAGCATCATCGCGAGTTCACGCCTCACACCATAGCGCCTCCAATTTTGCAGATGCAACATGGACATCCGTCAAGCACGAATAGTTGTATCCCTGCGCCGTCATCAACGCACAATCTTTCTCTTGCTCTATTTCCACTTTTTGTTCGTTCCGTCTGTCTTATTCGGAGTAGTGCTTCATGGGCTACTTGAGCCAAACAGCCGAACATAAGAGAGACGTAATCGGGCCTTTTTTAAAAACTTTTCTCCCAAATCCTCCTGACACCTAATTGCCAGAATAAAGCGGAGTTTTGCGAATTCACACCTCGCGCCATCTCGCCTTCAATTTTGCAGATGCAGCATGGACATCCATCAAGTACGAATAGTTGTATCCCTGCGCCGTCATCAACCCGTAACCTTTCTCTTGCTCTATTTCCACTTTTTGTTCGTTCCGTCTGTCTTATTTGTAGTAGTGCTAAAGTGCTTCAAGGGCTACGTGAGCGAAACAGCCGAACATAGGAGAGATGTAATCGGGCCTTTTATTAAAACTTTTCTCCCAAATCCTCCCGACACCTGATTGCCAGAATAAAGCGGAGCATTGCGAATTCACACTTCGCGTCATCGCGCCTTCAATTTTGCAGATGCAGCACGGACATCCATCAAGCACGAATAGTTGTATCTCTGCGCCGTCATCGAAAAGAGTCCTTTCTCTCACTTTATCTCCATGTTGTGTTGGACCGTTTATCTTATCTGTAGCGGTGCTGAAAGAGCTATACGTGAGCAACACAGCCAAAGTATATGACTTCGATTTTCTTCACCGAATTAGGTATCGGGTAAAAAAAAATTGAGTGTCTGGCGACCTTTTTCATATCTTCAAATTAAACCCTTTTTTTCAGTCAACGAAGCAATTTTTATGTTTACAAAGCTCTGAATCGCCTTGTTTGCTAAAGCTTCTTTCAGCAAAAAAGCAGGCTGCTGCACGAGTCGTTTAGTCTGGAGTGTAGCTGATTTTCGTGATTGATTTTTGCTCGAAATAAGCTATCTCCTCCTGTAATGAGAATGTCAGTTTAAACTGAATTTTGACGCGCGTAGGCAAATTCATCAACTCTCCGGTCTACTTAATTAACTTCAATCGGCAGAATAAAAATATATTTTGGGACCAGGTATCGGATGCACGAACGTGTGTTGGCTCTAATGCCGCTGATTTGATGTGCAATATCTCGATTCGTATATCATCACCGCCCAACACCTAACGAGTAACACACTCGCACACCCACGCTCACACGAGCACACCAGCAGGCCGCTTCCCACTCACACGGGGACAAAAGCACCTGAATCAAATCATTTCTCCGCGGCAAAACGGGCGCAATGGTGAAAAGCGGCGCACAATGGCTACATAAATAAACAGTGGTTGAACACGGGTTTTAGAATAACACACTGATAATAGTAATAATGGAGGCACAGAGAACATGACAATGGAGAAAAGAGGCGCTTAGTAACATACGGAAGGAAAATTGATAGAGGGATCCGCGGTTGCCACTTTTGGCGAGCCATTTCTTTGCACGAAAATGAGTCTGGATACGTTGAAATTCGTTCTTTTCCAATGTTTATTGGTTCTTCGCGAGGGGCGAAATAAACGCACCCGCGGAGGTGGGTAGGGGGGGCATCACCGCACTAATCGTGAGGTCGCTCAGGCACGTAGCCAGGGGGGCTTGGGGCTCAACCCCCCTCCCCCTCGAAATCAGAAAAAGAGAGGGGAGAAAGAAAAAGGAGAGACAGGAAATAAGAAAGGGCAAGGAAGGAAATATGAACCCGTTTAAGGTATCAAAGAAGAGACATCCAGGATGATCCAAAAATTATAGTTTGGAGGATGATATTTTTTTGTGTTCATTTGGAAAAAAGAGTTAAATTCATTGCTGTAAAAGACATTTTCTTTTTTCAAGCCGTCGGTTGTTTCAACTGTAGAGTCTTATGCGTGTCCAGAATCATTATGACGGGATAGCTTTGTCTTATCTTAAAAGTTGGCGTTAAATAATGTCTGATAAGAGTTCGAGGAGAGTTTCAGGGGGTGCTTACCAAGCATTTACCGAGGGAGGACCCCCACACCCCTCTTTCTCTGAGGAGCTAACCCCCCCCTCCCACCCCCCATCGAAACAAAATCCTAGGTACGTGCCTGAGGGCGCTAAAATAATTTTCTCGAATTTTTTTTATTTATTTTATTTCTCAGATATTCTCATGCACATTCCTCTCATTCGTCCTCTTTTCCTTCTTCATCCTTGTATTTCCCTAGTCTCCCTCTTCGTCAAGTTCTTCCTCTTCATTTTCATCCTCATTTTGGAGACTATAAATGAGTCTTTTGGCAAAAACAGATCGATCCGGTCTCTGGAATTCAGTTCTTTCATTAATGATTTATTATTTTTAAACGTCAAGTTAATGTTCAAAGAGCCGCGCACTAGAGTAGAAAAAAATCATCTGTGGTTTTATCTCCGAAGCGCAGTCGAAGGTGAATTTGACGAGGGTACATTGTTGTAGCCTTTCAATGGATCAAACCGATTCCTCGGTTTTAAATTTTATAAAGCAATTTCTTGCACGAACTTGCAAGCTGGGAAGACCCCGCAATGGTAATGCGGTACACACCACACATCAGTGTGAATGAATAATCAATCGTGATTGATTCTATTTTCAAAGTAAACATTCGATTCTTAGCACTCCGGTTTCGAATGGCTTTCGACTTCGCCCCCCCCCTCCCCCATCCTCCCACTCCCCCTCCACCCACTCCTCCGATCCCCTGAGTCCCCCGAGACCTCGTCTTTGTTGAATTAAAATAACAGAGTAAGAGCATTGCTCCGCTATTCATCTCTGTTCGAACTTCGATTCGTCGATGCCCCTTCCGCCGACGAGCCATTGTGCGCCAGTGTCTGAATATAAAAAAGGGAATAATAACTTTTCCCAATTATTATTTTTTTCCCAATCGAAATCGGTTCTGTTTTTCTTGCCGGGCAGCTAGCGATTGTGGGGGCGGGAGACACCCCTGCCTATTATCTATGTCAGTTCGGTTGCTCGCTTGTCTATGCGGCGGTCATTCTTGTATAGAGTGTGTTTGTTTCTTCCGCTCGCCTATCGACAGGGAATGGCAGATGTAGGTATGCTCTTTCAGGTTTAATGACTATTCAATTTATAGATTTCTCTTTTAGAACTTTTTCTGCGCCGAATTCATCGAGGTTTCTTAAACAGCTCCTTTCCTTAGGAGACCCCATAAATACGGCTTAATTTTTTTTTTTTTTTTTTTTTTTTTTTTTTTTTTTTTTTTTTTTATTTATTTATTTTTATTTATTTTTTATGAAGGGGAATTTCAGGAGATTTTTCACTTTGTACAATAACACGGACAATTTTAACGAATCCTAAGTAAAATTAAACAGTGTCCCTGACTTTGGGGGGAAATCCTCTCGAAGAACAATGATTCGCCTCTGGGAAAAATTAAAAACCCACAAGAAAAAACGTTGCAGGTTTTTCAAAGTAGATTCATACCTACCTTAAAGTTTGCCTTGCCGTGATCTTGCCTCTTCTCCCCTTCAGAATACCAATACGAATTTTTGAGGCTGGAAATAACAAATGTTTCAAAAACATTATGAAAAATTGTAAATTTGCAGATATACTGTAAAAATAATCTTCCTTTTACCACAATGGAACACATTTTTCAACCGGTAGAATCAGGTAAACACGGAAATCTTGGACGCGCAGTGCGATGTATCTACAAAATGTAATCACGTTCATTTGCGTTGAAAATTGTAATAGTGGAACACACCTAATCATCAGTGCATCGTTGCAGCACGCTCAATCTAGCCAATTCGCCTTCAATGCTAAAGTGGGCAATATGTGCGGCTTGGGAGTAGTAAAA
Source organism: Bemisia tabaci (assembly GCF_001854935.1). Taxonomy (NCBI): domain Eukaryota; kingdom Metazoa; phylum Arthropoda; class Insecta; order Hemiptera; family Aleyrodidae; genus Bemisia; species Bemisia tabaci. Next base: position 2,673,679 of record NW_017547113.1, read on the forward strand.
GTTGCTTGCAGTGAAGAGATCGCGTTTAATCTTATCAATATTACTGTGCGATGCTCCACGCTCATTCCGACCAGTTGGTTATAGGACATTTCGTCAACGATTTTTCGTCCGCGCACCTGTTTTTTCCAGTAATTTACGTCCACGCGTTTTTTCGGCACGGGAGTTTTGGTCCACGTGCCAGTTGAGACTCAAAGTTAGTTGGCCCACATGTAAATACGAACGACAATTGCTCAAAACGTTTTTGGATGAAAATATAAAATGTCTCGGAAGAATGAGGGTTTGCTTATTTTTTTGTTTTGTCTGTTTGGTCCAACGGAGAATAATATATAGTAGAGAGTTTTGGTAAAAATGGGGGAGCATCAATTCCATGGGACAAGGTTCACTAAAACTCTCTACATCTCTTTGATGTAACAGAACTTAATTACCGTTCAAGAAATCCCCACCTTGTTATACCTGAACCGGATGAACCTCTATATTTACCTCAGCTAAAGGCTCTTAGATTTTTCCTGTGTACGATAAGTACCTTGATTTATTTTGCGAGAAAAGATCTATACTTTTAAAGGATTCCTGTCATTCTTAATACGTTTAATTTCGTATTATACTGTGTAAAACCTCTGTTGTGAAATAGTTGCTTCAGGCGCCGCCGCACGGCGCGCGGCGGGCGGGCGGCCAGCGCGAAACGCGCATTGGCGCCTACAAACCTAAGTGGATACTTCAAGCATCGTGCAATGCGAGAAGTATCCACTTAGGTTTGTAGGCGCCAGTGAGCCTCTCGCGCTGGCAGCACGCCGCTCCGCTCTGTTTGGTTTTAATATTTATACTCGCATAGTCAGCGTTTTTTAACTCATGATTTTGAAATGTTAGCACACTCTGCATTGATTATTCTCATTTAAATTGATGGGGAAAAAATATGTATCAATTTATCAAAGGAGAATAATAATACAATGTGTGTTTTTTAAATATTGTTGGTTCCGTGTCAAATTTAGTGATTTCCGAAGCACTTTAATTTTTTCTTTTACATTTTTTGCTTATATTGCTGCTGTTCCTAACTAAGGCTCAGTTGTGCTGGCCACAAAATCGTGTTTTGATGCTTGATTCTTGTTGATTACCTATCAAATAATAAGATTGTCCCAAATGGCAATTTTTTGACGCTTAATTTCAACCGAGATATCACGCTTTGAAAGATTCGGTTTATGACAAATTGAACACTTTCAGCAGCATTCTACCAAACTAAGGAAGAACAACGTATGAGCCTCCAGACGTTGTAAAATTTCTATTGATAAATCACGAATTTCCAGGGAAGTTGGTCAATATTTGCTTCCGATTCCTCAGAGAAAGTTCTTAATTCGTTCTAAAATGTCAGTATAGGTTTCAAAGAAAAATATGCATATAGCTCCTCAAAAATACATGGAAATGTGGCAACTCTCGAACGTTCATACGGCGTTTTTCCTTATCACGGCAGCATTGCAAGCCTCATAGGTCCTTTCACAGAGTCCTCACTTTTCCACCTGCGCGGAAAAAATGAAATTACTGTTTTTACAATTTTGTTGTGAAAAAAAGTGTCCGACATGTTTCAATGTATATTTTACAATAAAAAATGCTAATTTATAACCACCCTTGTGGTTACAATAACTTTCAACTATTGTAAAACGTACATTCGAAACGTGTCGGACATATTTTTTAACAATTTAATTATTAAATCAGCAATCCATTTTTTCTGTGTGCAAATTTTCCAAGAGTGGACGGGATCTGCTCCTTCGAGCAGCCGGACCCGCAACCGTGCTGTGTCTCTTCGGTGGATTTCTTGGAAGCGAGGAGGGCCATCTCGATCGACTGCGACTGGATCGATATCGAATGACCTCGATCGATAGATAGCATTGCTAAGATAGGGATTTATCGATCAGGTTCGATAATCGAGCCACTGGAGGCGGAGGAAAAGCCGGGCGAGGAAAATTAGTCTCACGCAGAGCGAGGTGCACAAACACCAGGAGCCGGGAGCTGTTGCGAGGCAAAAGGCTTACCGCCATTATAAATTACCGTAATTAATTGACCGCGAGACCGCACCGCCATGAAAATTATGACCTCCTCGCCCTCGCGCTCCTGGGGCAGGCAAGTTCTGCGCCTTCCCCGATGCCATGTCGATGTCGCCGCAATCAGTCCACCTGTTTCGACCTGCGATGCCACTTCTCATCCACTCTTTTTTATGGCCAGCCTCACAAACCCCAACTCTAAAAAAAGATCGGAGGAATCCTGAATAGTACCTGCATGGGAATAGAATGGACGTGTCGGTAATTTTGGAGGTTAGGCCATTTAGCTTTTAGGGCTCAAAAAGGCAGCCAATCTATGAATTCAAATTATCCGCAGAGTGACATATTTTTACAAGTGTTACGATCTGTCATTAATCATGAAAATGAGTTTTGTGAATCGTTGATCTTAAACTCTATCATCATTCAAACCAAAAAAATGAGAAGTTAAAGATTGCGAGAAACTAGTTTGCGGACTGTTGTATTCAAGGCCATTTTATTTTTTGCCGAAAATTTGAAGCCATAAAAAATTGTTACAGCTTTACTTCATTACTTTTTTTTATTTTCAGTTTTTTTCATGTTTATTTTTTTACTTTTTTCTATAATGCCAGAATTTATTCTCCAATTAAGTGAACGACTCGACGTTACTATATAAAGCTCTAATAATAATATTCTGCGAGTTTAGTTAGTTATTGGGTTAATAGAAATTGAAACTATTGGAATAATATGTATTATAGAAATATTAGTATTTGTCTTTAATTCAAATTCCTAATTTTCACATTATATTACTATTGCTGCTTTACGTCTTAACTTTTTTTTTATTTTCAGTTTTTTTTTCATCTTTATTTATTTATTTTTTTTTTTATAATGACAGACTTTATTCTCCGATCAAGTAAAAGACTCGAAGTTGCTATACACATATAAGCTCGAATAATAATATTCTAATCAGTGATCGCCTCGAAATTTTCTCCTTTTCATCGGCAACACTGTAATTGAATAAGCAGACGGCTGCTTGGTTTAAGCCCCCTGTGGACGGCGGCATTTCCTTTCTCAATCTTATCTGTTCCTTTCATTTTTTCACTTTTTTATTATTTTATTTGTTACTTGCCACTGCAGCGCGGATGACCCGTGGACCTTTGATGTTTTATTTGTAGAAGCCCCCGTGGTCTTTACCGGTGATTGGCTCCACAATTTTCCCCTTTCCCTTCCTCTTGCGTCCGAGGACACAGTGACAAAACCTGTGGCTTTAACTGCCGAGCTCAGGAAAAACGTCGTATAAACATCCAATGCTGCCAGATTTCGTCTAATAAAATGTTTATTTTTGACAAAAAATGTGCATATTTTTCATCGATTTTTTAGAGGATCTAAATTGAATCTCGGAAAAAATTCTCTGAAAAATGGGATGAAAATGCTCGTAAGTTTTCCTAAATCATTTTATTTTACAAAATGAGATTTTACAACGTCTAAAGGTTCGTAGGTCGTTCTTCCTTAGCACGGAGGATAACAGACCTGGAAATTGCTCGTCAGGATACACTTTTTTATTGTGGCCATTCATCTCGAGCAATAATATTCTTGATTATGTGAGAGTCAAGTTGGTGTGTCTTAAAATCATTATAAGCGGTATCGACCTTACATTCATTAAGAAAGTAGTAGCAAAAATTAATGAAGTAAGAGTTCACTCGTGCGAGCTACCTGAGAGCAATTTTTACTGAAAAATATTAAGTACGTGATGTGTCGAACTCATAACGTTTGAACCGTCCCCCGTGGTTGCAACACCCCCTCCAACTGCGTAAGAGCAGTATAATAAATGTTTTGATTTGCTTTGAACCGTCGTTCCCAATTGTTACACACACTGACGACAAATTGAGGTGAAAGTAAGGAAATATGAATTCCTCGTCTTGGATGTTAATTACATACATAGAAGTCATAATATGTTAATTAAAAATGGCATAACTCAAGCGCTGGGCTCATAAAGGGCATTCTTGGTTGCATTTTTTTCAAAATCTCCCTTGCAGTTTCATCCACTATGGTTAAAGCAAATGTACGAGTGTAATTTGTTGTAACTTTTACTGCATAATCTTAATGATTTTACAATGCTGGCAACGTAAAATTTCAGAGAATATACTCAAAAGTTTCCTCTCTGTATATAAATCAGTACTGGCGATTCTAAAATACTGCAACCCAGAAATGTCCTTTCAGCACCTAACGTCTCAATTTTGCCACTGAGAAAAAACCGATTGAAGTTCGCCCGCAATTTCTGTGAACGCAAAATGCATAACAAAGGCTCGGTGGAGGCTGGAGGGTTTTGACTGCACCGCATGTTCCAACCCAAGGGTGAGCAGCCCCTTGAAGAAAGGCAAACGTTTTGTTACACATTGGTATAACGAGGCCTTTGAAGGCGCTTCTTGGTGGTAGAGGTGAAGGTTCGCTTTATGATGGACTGGGACCTGATTTAAAAAATGTTCTAACTTTTGAGAGCGTATACAGTGAACTAACAAGCACTATTTTCATCATCCAAGCTATAAGTATTCATGTTTTCAAATTATTGCGTGATTAATTTGCGTCATCTCTTTCATATAATGACTGTCTTTTCAAAAATCATACGAATATTGGCCACAACCTCATAGTTTCCTATACATAATTCACTTTCTCTCCATCTCGCGCTTTCAGTAACACTGCACTAATTTTCTGTTGGAAGAGACACAGAAAAAAATTAGTAATTCACTTTTCATTTTGATTCCCCCGACGATTCCATCCTTCAAACATGCGGACTCATTAGTAACATCCATACATTGATTTCTCTGGAGTTAATTAGAATGCAGCTATGTCCCTGAAATTTTATTTTTTCAAAATACTCACGAAACTAAAAAAAATTCGGATATAGTCTCCGTAAAAAAAGAGTTATTTGGCAAACGGAAATTTTCACAAGCGTTCGTAGATCTTATAAGTTCCGCAGTTTTTTCAGCCCACATTTCTGGGACAAATGAGGCTCTTTCTCCAATGTAGTTATTAATAAGTAACTGTGGGACTTTTGGCTCTCAGGATGATGAAAAAATAGGGGAAAAAACCAGAAACGCGTCACCCACTTGTAACGGATGCAAAAGTATAGTGTAAGTATCGCCCGATTTCAGTAATGGAATCTTTAAAACACGCAGTCAAACCAAACACAGTGGATTCAACGGGTGCGTTGATAGCACATGTGCGACTACCGCGATGTTGCCATTTTTGTCACATTAAATCCACCACCGGGAGGGAATCGGATCCAGGAATGACTCTTTGGAAGGGATCGGATCCGGGAGGGAATCGGGTGGTCACCATTTAAACAAATTCATTTTAGCAGATCAAATCATTTCATCATACCTTTGCCAATAACTGTTCAATGTATAAGCCAAGGGTACCCTCGTGTTCATTGCATTCAGTATAGTTTCAATTTTAACACAAAATTCATCAAATTTCAGACACCTCCAACTTCTCCATTGTGAGCTTTTACTGAATATCTCCACAAATTTAGACGCAGCAACAAGACTTTTTGCTTAATAAAGGATCTAACACACATTTTTTGCAAAGTGGGAAAAATTCACGTCGTATGAAACAGATGTTGCAGACAGCTAACTCTAAATTAGCCATATGAATAGTTAGTTAGTTAATTTTATTTAACGACGATCAGCATCTAGGCTATTTACGTCGAGGACTAGGCAATTTTAAATTTTTAAATTTAGTTTCTTTGATTTAGAAATTTAGTTTTCTAGAACTGGAATACATCATAATACGTAACTTTAATCTAATCCCACGGCCCACTCCGCTGCTTGACATATTGTATCAATACAACTTATCTGATCTGTTGGGATCGTAATTTTCCAGGACACGATACTAGGATAATATTCTACTTGCGGAAAGTTCATGCATATTCCGAGGGTCCGTCGCACCGTAAGATCGGAAAAATCGCGATTTTGTATGCTGGATCGTTATCGAATCCATGGATAGCATTGCAAAGATAGGGTCTTGTCGATCGAGTTATTCCGTAAAATCTCACCGAAATGATCCATTACGCATACGTCGAGAGCTCACATAGGCAAGCTGCCAATCTCGATTAGCTGCTTTCAAAAAATTGAATGAAAAATAAAAATAAGATGCGTAGCCGGCCAAGTTGTGAACTGTCAATTTCTTAAGTCGGCCCTTTCTTGTGCAAAAAAAGGTCCTTTCATTGTCGCCCCTTTGTGTCACCCGGCTATATTGTTCAACTCAGGGAGCGGCACGCGGATCTCACAATATAAACCCGTAGGCCTTGTTGTCAAATGTTTGTTCTTGAAAAATACTTTTCATCGCAAAAGTCAAAACTTATACCAAAAAAAGCACTCAAAAGAAAATCGAACAATCAATCCCAGAACTACAATCCAACGCTACAGAATGAGCTTAGAGCTCCTTCGGTAATTAGACGTGCGTTATTTACTGCAGTACTAAAGAAGAACGTAGTATCAGCATTCAGACGTTGCCAAATTTTCTTTGACAAATCATGAATTTAGGGATTATTTGTAAATGTTCCTCTCCCAATTTTTCAAACAATTTTGTTCGTAATAGGATCAATTATGTATGGAAAGGCCAAGAAAAAATATTCTTACCTTTCCTAAAGAATAAATATTTTCTGGGAGAAAATTTGGCAACATTCGAATGTTCTTACGGCGTTTTTCCTTTGCACATTATACCTACATCGAGGGTAAAATTAAGAAACCGCGTATCTCGTACCATAGGTCCAGGGCGTTGCAATTTTCCTGCCACGTTTAACAAGCAATTTACCTTTCAATTTGTAAAATCTAGACTTTAATGCCAAAAAGTACTATACATGCAGTTGGAAAATCATTTGGATAAGTCCCTGTGTTTTAAAAGCGTCTACAAAAAAAAATTTTCTGCCTTTCATTGTGCCAATACAGTATGAATACTCTTTGCTGATGAATTCGTTTAATTTATCATTACGAAAAATAAAGAAAAAACTCCTACAAAATATCCGTGTTTTGTAAAGCATTGAAAAAATTAAATCAAACACATGTTCTCACCGTAGACTACACGCTTTTTCTTTCGTTTTTTTTTTTTTTTTCAGCACAGACAGAGAGTGTGACTGTGTGAACGAAACATTTGAGGAACTGAGGTGAATCTATATGACCCTCTTTGTGCACATCATTTTCGCACATCATTCGATATGGTCCCATTATTTTATAGCTAACACCTTTTTCTAATTTTTGAGAATAACAAATGAGCATAAGGTACGCGCCCAACGAAAAAAAAGGACTTGATTGTTTCCCAATAGCGCAGGCCTCAGCCATCGTCAAAAAATATCCTGCATGCCGAAGCGACAAAATGAAATAATGCCGAATAATAATTATTATTTATATTTCCTGGGAGGAAGGAAAAATGCAGCCCAAAAAAACTACCGAAGGAAGGAAACAAAGAGAGAAGAGGGGAAAAATCGAATTATATACACATTAGCATGCTGCATACCTATTAAAAATGTCACCTATCTGTGAGGAGATGAAAAAAGAAAATGACGAGTGAAACGCAGGAAAAAAATAGAACGCGTCTTAAACAATAGTCGAGCGACAAAGGTAGGTAGTGTCACCTGAATGTAACAAAAAGGGGGGAAATATTATCAAAGGGATGAAGCACAGGTATTTTCATCCTTTGGCGCCCAACAAAAATCAGGTCCTCCCATTGACGCTATCCCTATGTTTAGCATTGTCCCTGCACAATGGACCGAGATGCTCATCACCAAACACCTGGAGCCAATCTTCAGGACTCATCCATCCGGCCGCGGGGCTAGATCTCGGTTTTTTTGCTTCCTTTTATTCCCTTTATTCCTATCCGGGTGACAAGGGTTGCGATGGAGCTAATTGTATAAAAGATTGGTTCTAGTGACTGAGCTCCATGAATATGTTGGTTGATTAGCTATGAAGTGGCATTTGAATCGGGACCTCACAAAAAAAACCTCATAGCGCACTTTCCCCTGCGGCTTGTGCAATCATTTGCACGGCGCTATGCAAATCCCAACTTTTTTAAACGGCGATTAAACCGCCACTAATAGGGCCGTCTTTGTAATAACCACGTGCTTTATTGTCTTATAATTGAACTTTGAATCATAACAATTATTCTGATTCCGAACGCCTGCTTAAAAAGCGCTCGGGGCTCGGGGGTTCTCCTGCATGGTCCTCGTGGCCGCTTTGAGAGGATGCAAATTTCTATTCATGACCGAGGTCGGTTGTTGTCGCGTTTAAATTGTTGTCTTGTTTTTCTTCGCTAATTGTACCGTTTTATTTGTACCGCCTTTGTTTCGGCTTATCTCGCGTATCACCACTTCTTTTGACCTTAAAAACTGAGCTTTTTTCAAACGTTTCTTACGCTCATGCTGTTCAATGTGGAATCCCCTTTTCTTCCGTGGTATTCATCTTTTCCCCCGCAATTGTTTCAGGAGGCGATACTTACCATAAACAAAAGTATACTTTTGGGCTCATTCTTCGCCTTTACACCAAATCCTCTGCACTTCCCCTCTACCTTCGGTTCTTTCTTTCCTAGTTGATCCGAGCAATCTTTTTTAAAAGAGGAAATAAAAAAATACAAATAAACCAACTGTTAGTAAATGCTTCATTCTCAACTTATTGCGAGTCTCTAATCGTTGATCTTCCAGAGAGATAATGTCACTGTAATTACCAATGGAATACACGAATTGACTTTAGATGAGATCGCTCAATGATAATGATTTTCTACTCATGACTGAACTGAAGAACTGATTGTTTTGCGTTTCTGATGATTCGAACGAGCCAGTGCTTGTGAACAAGTAGTAAATCTTCTTCTCTGTATCAAAATCTCGCCCTCCTTAAACGTGAGACAAACATAGGATCCCGACGACATTGCAAAATGAACTAATTGACAATAATACACAAAAATATCCCGAATGATTCAACTAAAAAGCACAACAAAACGCTTAATCAAGGCTAAAAAACAAAACCCAAAGTCTGGAACGTTCTAGGGTGGTTTCAAAATTTCCTTCGACCTGAAAACAAAAATATATACATAATTATCAAAATCAAAATCAGTATTCCCAAGATTTGTGGTTTGAAAGAGAGCAGTGGAGGTTAGGAGTCGTAGAGCGCGAGGAAGTGCTGTAAAGCGACTTATACATATGTGTGTATATAATCAGTATTCAAATCAAGATTTTGATTCCTACAATTTTTGATATAGATATTTTTGTTTTCTGGCCGAGAAAGGGTTTGAAACCACCCCGAAACGGTCAGGCTTTGCGTCTTGTTTGTTTAGCTTTGGTTGCCCTTTTCTTGCGTTTTTAGTCAGGCTAATTGATTAAAATTGTGGAAAAATCAAACTGAATAACAAACATAAAAAAGTGGAAAAGAAAATAAAAAAATACTGCAGTGAGCAGAGGGATCAAAAAATCCTGAAGAGCGTTAGAGATGGAGCTCAAAAAGCCCGGGAAAGGGACATAATCGAAAGTCAAGGACAATAATGAAGAGCCCCAAGTGAGAACTGAATCTATCTTTTCCAATAAGAACTATGTCGCTTTCTTGATGAGTCTTAAAATCCACAAAACCACTTGCGCTTCAGGGCTCATAAGATCGATGGACAAACTCTCCTTTGAGAAGCAATCCTAAACTCACAGTGAACAGTTCTTTTTTTGTAATCTTAATCTCATTTTACGCCGTAGATCAGATCAGACGCGATCAAAGGCCCCGCGGAAGCTTGATGGTGCACTTCGCGGGTTAGCTCATAATGCGCGTGGAATATGAGCATGAAGTTTTATTTTCTATTTCCACGGTCCCTTTATCCCTTTATATCGCTGCAACAATAACACGAAACCTGTTCTGTATCTGGAGGGATGAACAGTCAACAGAGTGCTCACTATCTGGGAGACAAAACGGGAAACGAAAAGCTCCTAGAGGTGATTTTTCATGCCTTTTTCATTTCACTATTGTTTTCCGTGTGGCATCAATTTCACTGTCTTTGGCTACGAGCACTGTGAAAATCTTTTGTTGTCGCGAAGATTCCCAGGTTAGAATCCCACCAACTTTCTGGTCTCAGATTTCGATACCGTGGATGTGTCGCAGGCAGTCAGCAATCGCCGGCAATTTGCAAGTGGCATGCGTATGTTAACTCGCCTAATCTAAATAATTCGTATGGACATAGTGAAGGTGCCGTGGAAAAAGAACCTCTAAAGGCTCTAGTTGCTTAACCAAACCAAACCCGTGGACAAAGAACCTCTAAAGCGCGAACTCGGCTGGGAGCGCCTTCAAATCCTATGATACTCTTTGCGTTGCCTGGGAGTTAGTTTAGTTGCTAAACCAAACCAAACCCAACTAAGGTCTTTGATTTCACTACAAGCACTCGCGAGTACGCTGGCTGGTACCATGCTTTCAAACTCCATATTACGTCTGCTTGAATTCCAAGCATTATAATCAGTATATACTTTCCTCTTTTCTCTTTACTTCTAAATTTCTACTTTTTTTATTCAACACAAATAGATTGCGATTTTCCGGCGATTGCAAATTGCCTGCGGCAGTTGTACCTACTGTAATTTAAGTTCATGATTCAGCTTTCTCTCACACTACTTCCTCTATCTTCCCTCCTTCCTATCCTGGACTCTAAATGGATTTATATATGGATTTATATTTTCCTTTTCCCTAACCTCTTTTATGATTTTCCTCTCCAATTTTAAGATGTCAGATGTTTATTCATTCTGCGACCTGTAGAAAATTTTACTAGTGCGACTAGCAATGCCGTAGTTCAATACAGTTTTAACATCGGTAACAGAGATGCTTGAAAAGTAAGGGAAAAATAGAGACCAGAATTCTAACCGGTACCAGCTTTCATCAATACAAATCCTGCTCAATGGTTAGGCATTTCAAGTACCCGGTGAGAGAATAAATAAACTGAAACCTGTCAATCATTGATTCACTCGCAAAGTCAAAAGATGATAATTCGATTAAAAGCAGAGTCAATCCGTGTCAAACGCATCCGAAATTAGATGTCACTGCTCCTCAAAAACATGACAAGGGGATAACGACACGCAAGTTAAATATTCTTCCCCCCGGAATCGCGGACTGCGGTGGGAAGCAGAGGAATCCCTAAAAAAGAGCCCTCGCTCTCCTTTTGAATAAATCGGGCTGAACAGAAAAACGCTCCTTGTCGCTGTGAAGAGAATTCAAATCTACATTGAACTGAAGAAGCGTTTACGATATGCGGATTTCTTTGACATATGTTAAAGTTGCATAAAATTCTGTAAAACGCACTCAGAAAAACACTAAAAAATTGACTCAATGTTTTAAGAAATTCTGTGCGACAGTTAACATCGCTGAACCGAAGAATTGATGTGAAATGGGTAGGTAATTTCGTTGTGATTCTGAGGGGAAAAGGTATATTTCATATATTATGTTGAATCTTATGACCTCAAGAATATTTATATTTCCACTCTGGAGTAATTGAAAATTACAATTTTTTGGAAATTGTTTTTTTCTTAAAGGTTACCAGGATTCATGTCTATTTAAAAAAATTCACTTTCTTCCTTTCAGATTTTCCCTGAAAAGATTTAAAAGTGGTTGGCTTGCTCGGTCGTGCTAAAGAAAAATGCCGTATGAATATTCGATAGTTGCAAAATTTTCCCCTATAAAATGTTCTTATTTGAGGAAAGTCATGAATATTTTTTCTTAGAATTTTTGCGCTATTTGGATCACATTACGAACGAAATTCTCTGAATAATCGGAAATAAATTATTGTAATTATTTCCAAAAATGCGTTATTTATCAAAGGAAATTTGGCAACGCCTAAGGGCTCATTCGGCGTTTTTCCTATTAGCACGGCAGTGCTGGTCCATATGAGTGAGATCGAGCGTATAAAGGAAAAAAAATACATTTCACCAAGTTTTTTTTCTCTCTTTTTACTTAAAACTGTCGACTCAAGTTATTAATTTCCACTATGTAGTTGGTTTTCACAATGTAGCTGTTGTACTTTCCATACTTATTTTATTATTTATACCAGTGTTTATTGGTGTGACGTCTCTGATGACGATCTTGTTTGATCGAAAGGCCTCGGACAAATACAAAATATCAAAATGTGCAGTTCAAAGGCTCCGGTAAGCTTGTTACCTATCTATACCTTGTATTTCAATGAATATGCTTTCAAAAACATTTTTTACTATCTACAAAGTAGACAAGAATCCGCGGATCTATTCTGACAACTGTGTCAAGGATGCATAGACGCTCGAAGGCTGGCCGCTGGCCGGTGGCCGAGATTACGCGCCTGCATTTTCTCGCTCTGCAATCCGCCACATACGTGATTACCCGCCTGTGCCTAATCGGAGAAAACGCCGGAGTCGCGGTTTATTCCACCGAATAACCATTGTCCCCCAATCTCTTTCCGCACAACTTCCCCCACACAATAGGCCCCCGCAAATTTCGCGTGCAGGCCCACCTAACGCCGTCTATTGATATTTTTTCTCCCGACAACCGTACGGTGGTACAACTTGAAAATTTTGTGGCCATAAACGTAAAAAAAAAGATAAAAAAGAAAATGAACCTAAGAATGACCACAAAAAGAAGAGTGAATTCTCGCCACCGCTGATTATAGTCAAGAAACGGCGACAAAAATTCAGTGACCAAAGGAGTTTCACTAAGCTCCTCCAAATTTTTTCCAAATTTTTCTTGTGCAGTTTTGTCGTTAGGCAAAACGTTACTGCGGATCTGGGTGTTTCCTTGGAAATTTTAAAACCACTTAGTGTGACACACAATAAAAACATACTAAAATACAAAAAACAAATGGGTATACAAGGCTAGAGGAGACATAAAACAACCAGGACGTTTCGGGCCAATTACATGCCCATTTTCAACTGGAGCAGAAGCTAAAAAATGTAAAAATGAAAACGAGAAAATGAGCATGCAACTGACCGAGGTAGGAATCAGTGCAAACTGATTGCACAGTTTGACACAGATTGACAGTTTGCACTGATTCCTAACTCGGTCAGTTGCATGCTCATTTTCTCGTTTTAATTTTTACATTTTTTAGCTTCTGTTCCAGTTGTGAATGGGTATGTAATTGGCCCGAAACTTCCTGGTTGTTTTATGTCTCCTCTAGCCTTGTATATCCATTTGTTTTTTGTATTTTAGTGTATTTTTCTTGTTACACGTGATCTTTACTCTGTTTTTAGTCATTCATTCTTTCAGATTATTGGCCTTTGCCTCGAAAATCCTAAAACTATGCCCCGTGTGCGCCGGGCAAATCGAACATCCGAGCTAAAAGCGTGGATCTCGCGCTAAATCGCGTGTTCCTTTCGCTTGCAACAATCCCTAGCTCTTACCTACGGCTCGTCTAGTTTGCATGGCGCCTGCATTTTATATTTTTTGGGGCCTGATGGACAGCGAAATCACTGGTTCCCTGATGCAAACCCCGTAATCTGATTATCGACTGACTTAAAACGGCAGACGTTCCGTATATTTCGCGGATCCGATTGCAAGGGATTGGGAAAGGAAGTGAGGATTACGAATGGAGGGCTCAAAATGCAAGCGAGCCGAGTCAGAGGATCACAAGATTACATATAAAAAATGAGGGCAAATGAATCAAACCGGAAGGTAAGAATTCGGAGGTGTAAACTCTCGGACTGACGATGGAAAAATCGTGGATTCCATTGCGGACAACATTTTCAAGAGCAAACTTCGGGCTCAAATTCCATGAACCATCTAAAAAATCACATTCGATGGAAACTGCAAAAATGCGTATCCTAGTTGCGGTGTTTCAAAATCTCTGCTCTTATTTTATTTTTTAAAGTAGACTGAACCAACGTCGTGGCTTGAGATTTTCACAGAATATTCTTCACATAGGGAAGAAAAACCACTAAGGTTTTCAGTTTTTCACACAAAAAATTAAGTATGATGGGCAGTCTGGAACGTCGCAAACTGATATACCCACCTTTGCAGTTTTAACATTGTATTTTGGTATTTTTTTATTACAGTTTTTTTTTCTAATATTGATGCGGTCTTATTCATATACCTAAATTGATACTCGGTCGGCTTGCAGGCATTCTAATTATTCGTGAAAGAAGATCTCCTGTTTTAATTATATGGATTACATTTTGCAATAAGGAACCACTATCCCTCGCTCTCCCATAAAAGCACATATCTGCATAGGGAAACTAGTGGCATGCATGTTGTTTCTAAAATGGGCCAGAAATAGTAGTTCCTTAATGCTAAATGTAATCCATATGTGAAATAATGTCTGGAAAGTCTCTGTCAACCTAAGCCCTGTACTCAACAAATTCTATCTCTCCAATAAATGTTTGGCCCCCGTTTCTGAGGCTTAGAACATGTCCGTCGGTGAGTGTCGACCAAATTTTGATGACCAAATTTGGTTCGGATCAGTGGCGTGGCGTGCTTTGTGCTATATCGATGTGTCTGCCATTTAATCCTATCGAAAATGACTGATAAACAGGGTGTTTGCCACGAACACTTTAATAATCGATTCTTTACCATGGGGTAAATTTCAAATGGGGAAATATTGATACTTGAAAAAAGCCGCGCCACTGTCGAGTAGCAGAAGCGTCTTACAAGGAAACAGTTACCCTCATTTTTTGAACAGGGGCGAACCAGGCGAATTTCTAGTAAGCAGATTAGTCGCTCAAAGCCTCCAGCCTCCATGTAGGATCGGGGTCTCGAAAAAAAGCGTTCGATTCCTTGATTGATGGTAGATCGTGTGCACCGGGAGAAATTATTTTCAGTTATCACCGCTGGAACGTTCGTCCAACTTTAGGGCTCCATGATAGCCGACCAATCAGAGAGCGGCACACTTTTTCTGTAGTAAAAGGATTGAGATGGCAATACTCTCCCATATCCAGGTACTCTAGTTTTGGGCTGGCTGCATTGATAACTATCACAAAAAGGCAACAGGGTTACGACAACTGACAGGCGAAAAGCTGAGCATTAGAAAAAAATCAAAAACAAGGTGAAATGATAACTGGACAATGGCTGGAGACGGGACGCCGGGCCGGGCCGGGTGCGAATTTGGAAGAGGCCGGAATATCCGGTGGATCACGCTTCCGGCATTACGCATTACGCAACGGGCAACGGGCCCGGGGCTCGGGGTCAGCGAGCAATGACAGCCTTTCACAGAGGAAGTTCAAAAAGTATCAATTTGATTCTCATTGGACAAGTGGAATAAAGGGAAACGCTAACCATAGGGTCAGCTTGTCACGTGGAGTATCAAACCCGGAGATAATCGCTCGGGATAGAAGTTGTCAAGTCTACAGTGTGAAGTTAACGGTAATTCAACACTGAATGACAAGGTGAGGTAAAAATTAGAAGAATACTGTGCCACCGTCTAGAATGGCTATAATTCTGCATTATTTGGCGCAAGAAATGCCCATAATTTAAAAAAAAATGACTACTCGGCAGCAGTGTCAAGTTCAAGGATGAAAAACGAAGATTTCGAGATAGCTATTGAAACTGGACGGCGTTTTTATCAGTCATAGCAACGATTCTTTCGAAAACTATGAAAATCATTAATCATGCAAATTGGACCTCATTTTACAATATTAGGAACTATAATTTCTGGTTCATCTGTAAAAACACTCATGTGCGTATGGAAACTAATGGTACATACTTTGTTCCGAAACTGAGCCAGATTGTTTCTATGATTATCGAATGCGGGTTGTCAAAAAACCGCAAATTTAGCGTTACAAAAATTAGGGACGGGACCTCGGCGGTCTTATTTCGTCGCTCCTCTGACGTAAGGGTGTATCTCTATTTTCTCGTGAGCCATGAAAAGCATTGAGGTATATGAAGAACAGGGCTCACGTGGAAATTGAGATACACCCTTACGTCAGAGGAGCGACGATTTAAGGAGCCTGATTTCATTCATTCGGCAAGTATTCATCGTTACTAAGATCGATCTTCCTAAGCACTGGCTTGCCACTGAAAAATACTGACGTTACTGCTGTTCCCATCGGCGTTAGAGTTTTTTTGGTTCCAACCTGAGTGTAAGACGTGCTTTGAGGGCGCATGTTACTGAGAAGGTGCACTGGCAACGCTGTAAGGGTCATCTGTCACATCTCCGGCCACGAGAGCTTTATCTCCCCATGGGACACTTCCATCCCGTGGGCACCTTAGAGGCGCAGGTTCTGCAACCCTTGCCCTTTTTCCGCCTTCCAAGACGCGCTGAGTGGATGATTCCGAAAAAGCGACTTCGTAAGTTTTGAGCTGACAAGGAATGACATCGGGCAACAAAAGAGAACAATAACTCGAGGAGCCCTTTAGACCCGGCGGACCCCTTTAGCCCGATGGCCCGATTGTCCCGGTCCCGTCCCGAGGCTTCTGGTTCGCATCCCGCCACGAGGTATCATATTTCTGCAACCGAAAGTACCCGTGGATTCAGGTGTTTCTCACGAGCGCTTGGGTTGCCTCCGGTAAAAAGTAGATCGAAATCAGAACTTGCAGAAATGTCTGATTGGACCCATATTGGATCACAGATCATTAAGCGTGTCAGAACATTACTTGCTTTGTAGTCTCCTTTTGACGGGAAACGTATTTACATAGGGGATACAATGTCATCACGAAGAAATTTCATGAAGTAGGAACCTGGAACAACTACATCATAAGAAGAAAAACTTCATTTTCACAACGACGCTATGTACACCCTCCTCGATGCAAGAAAATCAACAACACTTCAAAAAACATACCGCTCCACCTCCGAGTTTAGAATAACCTGCTCATAAATCCTAATTTCAGAATTTTTCAGTTAACGTTTATTAATCCCCAATTAAATTAGTTTCATTAAAGAATCCGTGAACACTGTGGGCACCGCGTTAATTTAATAATAATAATAAAAACGTCCGCTTGAATGACATTTGCGCGTATATAATCAAACATGTCCCTAATTCCCATATTCCATTACAAGCCAATAATGACGGGGCATACACAGCCACATCGATACAAGAAGGGCACAATGACACAATGCCTCGCCTCCATCCGGCTGAATTGAATATGCGGAGTTTTTAAAAAAAGGTCAAAACACATTTGATCCCATTTTTCCCCCACCGCTGAAATGCGGAGCATTCTCCGATTTTGATATGAAACCAATTTGAATGGACCCGGAGAAAAAAACGCAGGGACGTGCGCGGAGGGAGAAGGGTTGCTTATTTTCCCTGTCGATACTGGTGGGGAGTGAAACACGCGCAAGGATTCTTCCCTCCGATTGAAAATTCACATATGTAGATTTTCACCATTCGCTCGACCCTATCTCCCGAACCTCAGTAAACTGGAGCATATTGTGGAAAAGACCTTCCTGCCTCTGTCCCTTGTCGCGCAATGGGAAAAGACTCTTGTGAAACAGGAGTCAGTGGCGTTACGTTTACTATATTTCGGGGGCTTGGAGGACATGGTACATGTGTGCAATTTTCAAAAAGTTGAGATATTAATGATGCTAAGTTAAACTAGTGTTTAGTTTAATTTTGACTCTAATTTTAATTTTTGGAATTTCTTGACTTTATTTTCCCCACGAAATGGTGTGGACGCAGCACCATTTTCTCCACCTTGTTTAACTAGTCTTAATGCATATTCTGTGAAAAATTTGCTCCCAAATTTCAATTTTTAAGCATCAAATAGTCAGTTTGAACTTTCTTTCTACCATAAGGATCCATGTAATTCCGAAACCTCGAACTCGTACATCTCGAAATAGTAAAGGTCGTCCCTTCAAAACGAGATAAATGAACTTTATTCATCACGTTTGGAGAGGTACAACCTCGTATCAAGTTTTAAATTTTTAAATGTTTTATATTATTTATCCAACTGAAGCAGGCTGCGATGTTTCTACCAGAACCTTTCTGGTCATTTATGTACGTCCTAATGGTAATAATGTATTTAAAAAAAAAATCAAAAGAGTTTGTCTTTGAGCTCAACGGAAGCTTTGCTTCGGCAAAGTTAAATTTCTTTGAGATTATAAAGAAAAACCTCGTCTGAATTGAAACAAGAATTATTATTCTCCTCCAAAAATTTTCATAAATATGTTACTGTGACTCTAAAAAATTGTCTTAAAATCAAATGGTATTTCATCAACCGTTCAAAGTAAGTGTTTTAACCGTTTTTTCTGAACATCGTAGGCCTTGTCTCCACGGGACGTTTTCATAGGATTTGTCCCAAGTTCGAACCGCAAGAATGAAACTTTTGGGATATTTCCCAGTTACCGTCTCCACGGGACGAGGCTCATACCGACGGTCCTGCGACTAGTTTGCGCGGGAAGATAAATTAGATAAAGTCGAGTATATAACCAGGATTAAAATAATATTTGCACTCAATTGACGATCAGACACATTATTTTAACTGAACAAACATGAACAATGGAGTAATCAACAAAATATCACACAGTTCGTTTTCACTTCTTCCTCCTCTCTCAGTGGGTCCTAAGGGTACAAGGACCATACTTGGTACTGGGAAAAAATATTGATTAACTTAATATTTGTCCCAACTTCGTAAGTGGGATTTTTCCCTGGGACAAATCCCGTGAAACGGCCCGTGGAGACAAGGCCTTACACTCTACTGTGCGCCGTGCCGTTGCCTTGCGCGCGCTTTTAGAAAAGTTGTTACAACTGTGTATCGTCCGCGTGACGAGATTGTTATAAACTCGGAAGGAGTGAGCCTCATACCCCCCCCCCCTCCGCTGTCACTCTGTGGGCCAGGCGCTTCGTTAATCGCGTTTTGAATAATTCAAATTCGCTTTAAGTGAGGCGTTTACCCGCCGCGCTCGCGACAACATGCGAACTGAACTCGGTAACAATCACTGAATAATTTTGACAGCATTGTGAGGGCATTCGTCCTCACAGATCTATTTATTTGTACTCGCGGCCTGAGACTTGTTTCTGCTTTCTTCAATGATCTTCCGAATGGTTGCCAAGTAGTCAACTCCCTGTTTCCTCTTTTTTTCCTTGGTCAAAATCTCAGAATGTCTTCATCGCAGGCTAATGGTCAAACTGGGAATTTAAACCAATTTCGCAGTGTAACGAACCTCTCCCTTTTTTGGACATAGATCGAATTCTTGATTTTTCAATGCTTTGAACGAAAGCCTTGTTCAAAATGCGATGGAATTTTATCATTTAATCGGTTCCTGGGTTTAAGAATTTAAAATTGTATGTATTTTGTATCTCATGATGCACTGCAAAATTTCGACATGAATTTTCATTTAAGTGCTAGAAACCATTGAAATTGCTCCCAAAATGGCATAAAATTCATTTCAGAATTCTTTTTGGTATTTTAAAAACATTAAACCGTCTAAATTCTGAGAAATTTTTTTGACCTCAATGAAAGTGGATATTTAACTATTAGCCATGGGCATTTCAGAGGGTGCCTGATTTTAATTTTTTTTTAATTTTCTTACATAAAATATTTCACCATCCGCAAGAACAAAGACCTTAGTTTTCAGAGACAATTTTTTTCAGAAGAGTGTGACATTCCGCATTAGATTTTTTGACAAAGCTTACCCGCCATTAGTTCTGTTATCTGTTGTTTCTGTTCTGTTTCAAAGAATAAGAGATCGAGCCTTTTGATTTATTTTTATGCTATTAAAGGGTGTGAAGATGTTCTTTTTAGTTTAAGACTTGACGGATCAACACTATCAATGATTTTTTCCTGGAAACGAAATTTATACATATGCATGACCTCAAGTTCTAACCACCGACATAGTGTGACATATTTTGGGGGATTTCTTGGGCTCCGTGGATGGTCAAAAAAATTTTATAGAAAGAAAAACTAGAATAGAAATACTACTGTAGAATAATTGATTTCATAGGCAAAAATAGATTTGATTTGGAAACGGAGAGGATTAATGCAATCTCGTAAAGTTCTACTTTTAGGGGATCCAATCAAACCGAATAGTTACTCAAGCATCTGCAAATTACACTCTAGCTGTTCCTAGATTGCACGCATATGGATTTGGTAGTTGGATGTTATTAATAACAAACACCGGAAAAGGAAAAGCTAACATGAGACGATGTTTATGAATATGCACTACTTTTGAGAGTCAAGCCTTAAAGATAACACACGTTTATTGAAATGCAGCTCGAATTTCACTGATAAGGTCTATCAGCAGATTCATGTCAGAGGGCGCAGATATTATTTTATTAAATTTTCAGTAGGAATAGGTGGGAGGAAGTCAAAATGTATAAAAAGGACAAGAGAGGATGTTGTTGAACAGTTGAACCAAGAAGAACATAACTGGAAAGTTTGTGTGTGGTTTCAACGATTAGAACGATGTACCAACAATACTTCATTGACATAAGTTCCTTATCAACAATAAAATGAAACAATGATTCAGAGGAATTAAATAATTTAATTTCATATTCTGGTCGAAAAGAGTCACTCAAACATTTCTTCCTCCTTTTTCCAGGATTTTAAACCTTTTCAGATTAAGTTCCATTTGACGCTTGAAATTCTCTAAAATTGAACCATATTTTGAAATTCAGGACTAAAATTTCTGGTTCATTTCTGATACAACATATGTGCCATTGGTTAGTTAAATACTTCATTTAATTAGAGACTTTTAGCATCTTAGGCTGTTATTAATATCTTTCAGAAAGGGTGAGCGCAGATACAAAAATTTAGATTCTTAACTTGATGGAAGCAAAAAATGTCAAGTTTTCCTATGTAGATAGGTATTTTTTATGTATGAACCAGAAATCTTAGTTCCGAATTGTAAAATGCAGTCCAGTATAAGTATCAAATATAATTACCTGATGAGCAGCGCCAAAACGACGGCGAAATTTTGAAATTCGTTACGTGAATTGGCAACCATGTTGATTTGTGTCAGAGCGTGCTGCCACTCCGTCTTGATATGTTAAAATGAGAAAATGAAAAGAGTTCGGTAATTAATACCCACTTAACCCTCGATAAAGATCAGGCAGGAAATTCAAATCACCCTTCCGAGTCAAGGATCGGTCCCTTCATTCTGATATTCACTTCCATGCCGGAGGGCCCCGGATTTCGATGCCGTATGTCACCTTTTTTTAAACTTTTTTCAAAACCAATTGAACGGGTTTTTGGCTTTTGTCGTTTGACGTTATCGATGATTATTCAAATAGGTTACGGGAATTAAGTAAATTGGTTCCGCGTATGTGTGCGGGCCCAAGTCCCGCATTGAGTTTTTCTATGATACGGAAATTTAGATCCCGCGACCGAGAGCTGTGGAACACGTCGTGTTGAACCGGGCGAAGGACAGGCCCGCTTTTCAGACGGACGTTAATAATGTAGGGAAAAAAATAATTCTGGCAAAAGGACCCATTGACAATATATGATCATTCGCATATTAAAAAACAGTTGGGTCATATTTGAACTACAGTGAATACTTTATTGGCCCCGCCGCACTCGGATTATAAAAACGAACTTTCAGATATTGAAATCTTACTGGAAGTTCAAGAAACGGTATTTTCAGTTCGTATATCCCTATTTCCGGCATATCACCGTGTTTTCAATGTATGCGTCGCAGGCAATTTGCAATCGCCGGCAATTTGAGAGCCACTAGAGAATAAGTAGAATAGCATAGACCTCAGGAATAAAGGAACAAGATTGGAGCACTGATTATTTTGCATGCGTGAAAAGAAACTTTTTCTATGTGAAAGCATAATAGTTGCAAGCAAATTTGTAGGAGAACGTGTAGTGAACTCGTAAACCTTAGTTGGCTTAAGATTGGGCAGACAACTATACTAACTCCGTGACAAGGCGTAGAGTATCACAAAAAGTGAAGGCGTTCCAAATCGAGATCATACTTTTACTTTTGAAGGTTATTACTCGTCAGACCTCCACTAATGCCGATACGCATTATTGCGATTTATGGAAACAACACGTGAACCGCATGCTGATCGCCGGCGATTGTTGATTGCTTACGGTATAAATAACACAGAAAAAAAGTGTGTTGGATGATAGGGACATATCCAAAATTAATTGCGCTAGAACTACAACTCAAGGAGGCGCCAGGCTGCAACATTTGGGTCACTAACCTAATTTATTGGGGCACGACCACAATTAATTGGAAATGCCCATATATCCCCTGGTAAAAATTAGCGATAAGAGCTGCGTTTCAAAATACCGTAGGAAAATTTATAGCCGGCTAAAGAAGGCTACAGAAAATCTGTAGCTGGCTGTAGAATGCGGAGAAAATCATACAGCCGGGCTATACGAAGCGATAAAAAATTATGCAGCCGGGCTATAGTTCCCGGCTATAGTTCGCCGGGCTTCACACTTTATCGCCTGGCTGTTGCTTTTTCGCCATCGATTATAAAAGGCTATAAGAAATTGTGTAGAAATTCGTGTGCTTTGGAAATCATTAAGTTTGATACGGAACCATCTTAATATTTACAAAACACACATTATATATTCCTTTAATACATATATTTTTTCTCATCCATTAAAATGAGAATAATCCATACAGGATGTGCAAACATTTCAAAATCATGAGTTAAATAACGCTGACTCCGCCAGATTAAATATTAGAGTCTAATGCAAAGCGGAGCGGCGACGCACTGGTGCCTACAAACCTAACAGGGATACTTCACGCATTGCGCAACGCGTGAAGTATCTCTGTTAGGTTTGTAGGCGCCAATGCGTGTTTCGCGCTGGCTGCCCGCCTGCCACGGCGCTTGAAGCAACTATTTCACACCAGAGGTATTGCACACTATCATACGAAAGTGAAGGCGCTCTAATATATTAGTAATGGCAGGCATCCATCAAAAGTACGGAGCTTTCCTCGCAAAATAAATCAAGATACTACGGCCCAAAAAGGAGCAGTATTCCAAAAACTCACCAAAACCTAGCATCCGTAATTAGTAACGTTTAGCATACACTTTATCGCCTGGCTGTTGCTTAATCGCCATCGGCTATAAAAGGCTATAAGAAACTGTGTAGCCGGCTATTGAAGCTATTGGAAATCTTACAGCCGGCTGTAGGTCTATGGTATTTTGGAACACAGATTCTACTGCCAATTTTTACCAAGGTCATCCGACAACTCCTCCTCTTTTTTCCGTAAAAATTACTTTTGATTCATTTAAAAAAAACTGTAAGAAGAGTATTTGGATTCACAAATGGAGAAATGAATCATATCGAAAGTAAGGTTACTCAAGACGTCTGCCACAAAAAAAAAAAACAACTTTTGAATTTAAGGAAGCATCGCCACTTTCAATTTGCAAGCTATAAAACTTCGCACCTCCCTCGATGGTTAATTCGTATACACCTGCCACCACAAAAGCACACTCTCCAATGAAGAATTATCACGCCGGATCTCAGCTTGAACCTCTACGTGACTTTTTTGCCTCAGGTGAGTAAACATCGAAGAGCATTTGATTAAATTTAAAGGAGCGACTATGAATGCGGCCATCGGACTTCCAGGTGGAAACTGGGTGGGCGACAGCCTCTCTGGAAGTCCGATAGGGTTCCTTAAACAGTGGTGACCACACTATGTAGATTGCACAGGGTCCGTTGGCTGATCAGGTGACCTCACGCAGGCAGCACGCGAACGGATCACCGAGAAAGTGAACGTCGCCCGAAAAACAAAGGCTCAGCACCGCAGGAATCAGCATCCGACCACCAGATCAGCATTCTTTTTCCGAGCCAGAAATTAGGATTAAAAAAGACTGCCGGTGGTTCCCGGGAGGTAGACAATGCGCCCACTGGAGCACACTTACCAACCCCTTTGTGCGTATTGTTCACCTATTTTCCCCCTCTTTGTTTTTTCCGTTTCTCTTTCAGCTTCAACACCAGGTGATTGCGGGGGTCATTGCAAGTGTGGGTGAAGAAGATCTGGGTGGGCCCACGCGCTTCGCTGCCGGGATACGTTTATGTCAACTAGCGCAGCATTGCCACTTTTCTCCTTATTCCAACATTTTTAGTCTGTCACGGGAAAAAAAGTGTCAGGGGTTATCCCCTAAAATTGTGGTACTCCCCCAATTTGTTGGATGATAGGGACATTTCTAATTAATTGTGATAGTACAGCAACTAAAGCTAGGATAGTACCGGAACATTTAGGCTAGTTACCTAATTTATTGGGTTACTACCATAATTAATTGGGGTACTATCACAATTAATTGGAAATGTCCATATCATCCAACAACCTCGTGCTTTTTTTCCGTGTACCTGTAACAATAAAAAATAGAAGTATCGATTAGTGGCTACGTCACAGTTCAATTTATAAACGAACGCATAACCTTGCCTCTGATTTGCGCCACAGTGTGGAAAATGTGTTCAAGAGTTTCTAGCAATCGAAATTTCTGTGTTTAATATAAGTCAAAATCGATTGAACTGTAATGATAATTAACAGAATTAATTTTATCTACTTATTGTCTCTAGAATTTTGACATGAAGTCATGTTCTATTGTTTCGGTTTTATTTTAAACCATCGCATATTTATAAGTTGAATATCGAAGAATTATCACATTCATCCCAAATTGATAGGTCAAAAATAGCGGGATGGTGTAGCCACAAAATAAGTCTATTATTTTGAGCTGGACCTTTCAATCCATCTTGATCAAAAAAAAAGCCATCTCACAGACAAATCTGCAATGGATTCGCCTTCATTTTGAATGATAGGCAACGCGAGAGCCACTCAGCAGCAATAAAGGTATCATGCTCAACGAAAGAGGGTAATATTGAAATTGTACCGGTATACACTCAACTACAGCGCGATGTGGAGGAAGCCCAAGTTTTCTATTCCGTTAGTGAGGGCAAATCTACTAACTTTAACTCAAAAAATAATGGCACGGCACTCAATTACGTACTATGTTATAATCTCTCTCTCCTTCTCTCTATGTTATTTTCTTCCCTATAATTCTTTTTCATGGTTATAATTCCGTATATTCCTCTTATGGTACCTCATAAAATCCCAGTGAAGTGCCCACGATGAAGTGTCCCATTTACCTTTTATGACTGGACGCGAGGTTTAATCTTGTGAGTGTTAACCCAGTTTGGATAGTGTTCCGATTCATTCAATTGACAAACACTCTGAAAAAAAGAAAAGAAGGAAAACGGAAAAAATCTCTCTTTGGTAACTTTACTTCAAGTAGATTTGATACTGGAGGCTAACTCAATAATTTTTGAAACGCCGCCTAAAAAAATACATACATGGTGGGCCTCATTCCTGAAAGTTAGATTAATTTAGATTAGGTATGTATTAATCCACTTGCATTACTTACATATACATGCAATCTATTTTTCCCCCAAAATATCAGTTCAATCTGATTTATTGCTTCATTATTCGTGGGAAGTATCAAACATTTTCTAATGGAGAGAGAGTCGAACATTTCCTCATGAAAGAGCCAAATTGGCCTATAAAGCCCATTAAAACATAAATTAATAAAGACCATATCTAACCATTAAAATGTATAAAATAGAATGTGATGTAAAATGTGAATGTAAATATAAAATGTAGTATGTATGTAAAAAATAGTAATGTATAATTAAGAAAGCTCGAAACTTGAGATTGTTTTAATAAAACCCGGTGAAATTAACGGAAAATGTCTAAAAAAACTCAGATTTTCAACTTGTCAGCAGTTTTTAATTTTACCCGTTTCCACAAAGGATCTCTGTGGGTGATTTCGAGTCTCATTTGATTGAAAAACATTCTTTTTTTTTAAAAAAAAAAAAAATCATATATTGCATCACTGCCGACGAATATTGTGGCAAGGAGTTGCCAGGGCGGAGTGGACAAAGCAATTACCGGGGCGCAACACCTGTGAGGATAATGGAAGATAATGACCCAAACAAACAGAGTTCTCCGCCTCAATTACTTCTCCACGGGCTGTGTTTGTCTTGGCCTCTTGGCGGCCATTGTCTTGGCCACGATCTCGGTGAATACGCTTATTTGTGGCCATTGTCTCGGTGACATCATGCATCAGCCGTGTATCGGCCCTGTTGCCGCAGTCAAAGTGATCAGAGTCAGAAAAAATTTCTCACTAAATATTTGAACGCATTTAAATAAAAAATAACTATATTCATCGTGGCATGGGCCCTGCCATGCATGTGCCGCAGGCAAATAGTAAAATCAAGCATTTTGTCAAACGCCTAGGCAAATGGTCAAATATTCTTACGTAGAATGATTCTGGTTATTTTCCTAAATTTAGGACAAATAATTATTTGCTCCAGTAAATAAGGAATTTCTGTAAAAATATGGATCGTGCAATAATATTTTAAACGATTTTTAGTTCCTGAATAAACATTCATCTTAAAATCAGCATGTCATAAAAGACAGAATGTTTAAAATTTTAACATTTAAATGTGAGAGGCATTTGAAGAGGAAGAAACAAGAAGAGTTCGATTTTTGATGCGTTATTTTCCTCAAAATATTGAAAACTCGTTAGCTCTTCGCCATAAATTTACAAATTTTCATTAACTGAATTTAATTAATTTTATTTTCATTTGGGTATCTGCCTAGGCATTTGATAAAATGCCTGATTTGACTAGGTGCCAGCGACACATGTATTCACATGGATCTCAAGGGTCTGATCAAAATGGATATAGTTCCTTTTCATTTGAATACGTCACCTATACAAAGGAAAGAGAATGTACCATTAGTCAGGATAAGAAATTAAACACGACGACGAATGTTTCCCAACTAAAATTCAACGTAGAACTGGATAGAAATTTTGAAATATTCTATTGATTCATAATTGAAAAATCAGTATTTTCTCAGCGTTTCAATTTAACTTCTCCGCTTGCCAGAAAGTGCAAGTTTACTTTGATCCAATTCATCGTTATAAACCTATTTCAAATTTCAGAAGGTAAAAATGTTGATCGCGAAGCTTGAGGCATTCATGTGAAGTTTAAAATTAAGTATCGACATATAACCGACTTTATTTCAAGAAAATTATAGAAAGTAAAAACAAAGACTTTGAAACAATAACTATTAAAGTAAATAAAACAGTAAACTCCGATGTAGTGTCAGAAGACGGTGCCGGAGTGTCGACCTCACGAGTGAATAGTGTTAGCCGGTGAGTTAACCGCGAACCTTTTTCTAAATTTAGTAGAACCAGTCCGGCATAATTGTAGAGCAGAAGATTTTGCTAGATTCCTCGACTTTTGTGAGAAAGGTGTCTTATAAAGTAGTTTTCCACTTATTATTTATTATTTTTCATTAATTAGTTACTTAATTACATTTTTCGAGGGATCGGGATTCAAAATCAGAAGCGATACAATATGAGCGAGCTCATTTTGATACACTCGTGGGGGTTAAAGACACACCCCAAAAAAAAAAAAAAAAAAAAAAAAAAAAAAAAAAAAAAAAAAAAAAATATATAACCGACTGAAAAAAAATTCATAACAATTAAAAATAAAAATATGGGTAAAAGTGCAAAGAATCAAACACACGCAATCAGCAAGAAAAAAATATATATTCCATATTCGAATTGTAGATAGACTCATAATCAACTTCGCCCTCCGTAATTTTGTTCTCCTTTTTTACTCATTTTATGAGTTGTCTATACGTATTATGGAGATAATTCTTCATCATTTTGAATTATTTAATTTTTATACTATCGAAAAATTTAAAAATGGAGACCAGCACTGAATATTGACACGGCGATCATAGTAACGGTAAATTTTTACGGACTGAATTAATCTTAAACGTTCATCGTGTTTAATACCTTTGCATTCCTAACTTTCTCGATTTCGGTACCATTATATTCGGTAATGGGGCCGAATTTTGTTTAGCTGACCAAAGTTTGGTATCTATAACCGAGAAATTCGGTGTTTCATATCGATGGCTAAGGAACAATACCGCCTATCTGCAAACTGATAATTTTGCAAAACAAGGAGAAAACTTCGCCATTTGTGTGACTTTGAAGTTAAAACAATTGTTTCATATATTACAGCGTCATTGCAATGCTCCCCTAAAGAATTGGAAACAACTCAAAATATTAGCTTGGGTATTTTATACTGTAGAATGCGGCAAAGTCGCTGACTCAATTGGACGTATTTCTATCAAACGGAACTATGTGCATTAAGACATGAGCCTTGAGACCCATAAGAATACATGCATAGTAGGACTCACGTCATAAAACACATAGTTCTGTTTGATAGAAATACGTCCAATTATCGTTCCTTGCTTCGACATGAATCAAACTTTTCTCTCCAAGCGATAATTTCTCAAGATTGATTCTTTACGTGGCGACTTTTATAACGGATCGTGGGGGCGTAGGATAACTTCGTAGCTTTTGGCTTCAAGCTGAGCTGAATTATCAGGAGCAGTTTGACACCGAGGTGATGCATCTTCCACAGGTGGCCGTTCTGGTCTGCCTCCTCCATGGCCACTTAGGCGGCTCACTCCGCCCTCTTCTGCTTATTCTTGCCTCTGTTTTATGGTATTTAATGGCTGTGTTTCTCTTTGTGGGTCGGACAATGGAACAATTTACGCCGGTAACTACTTA
Source organism: Bemisia tabaci (assembly GCF_001854935.1). Lineage (NCBI taxonomy): Eukaryota > Metazoa > Arthropoda > Insecta > Hemiptera > Aleyrodidae > Bemisia > Bemisia tabaci. The sequence goes on from NW_017547113.1 coordinate 2,702,134, forward strand.
GCATTGTTCTGCTCGCGGCCCATAGCGACCCCGACGCCCGACGCGACGGTCCAATCAAATCTCATTCAGCGTGCTACTCTCGAAACGCTCATGACTCTGGCGGTCAAGTCAGGAACTAAACGGCATGTAACCGATTTGCGCTTCTTACAGCCGGTTGCCACTCCTCCGAGCAGCGATTGTTCGCATTGTTGTTCAACTGTCGTCGTGGATTGCCACTTTTATCTTTTTCGAGCGAGACATGATCCCGAGTGCGAAAGCTCTTGAAAAAAACATAACAGGAACACCGTTATATTTTTGGTGCTTTTCAGCTGAAGTCGTGGTAAAGAGCACGATAAGTACAACACGATAAGCTTCCAATAATTCAGGAAATGCAACTGACATAAATCGATTCCTGAACTCTCGCTCACGGGCTCATCATCTCCGGTATAATTCACCCAAACCCTCTTACCCGCAAGTGTTGACCCACAGCATTTAAACCTCCGTGCACTTTTGTATACATGATTTTTTGCAAATAAGGATTTTTCGCTTACTTGCACTTTAAATTACCATAGATGTCATAATTGAGGCTGAGTGGAAGACAAATTTGATCCATAAGTCCAGTTTCCACTTATTTAGTCGTGACCGCGAGAGCGGTGCTCAACTCTAACTTATGTCACTATCAAAATTGTTTTCTACGGGAAGAATCGGGTTGAAGTTACTGGGCGTTTCGTTATCGTTAAGATGGTCATTAAAAAGACGAAGTTTACAACGAAAGTCACTTGTCCTTCGGACATCACGCTACACTAAAATATATGCGTGATACAACTATTTCAACTCCTGAGCCGCTCAAATTGCAACCATCGAGTGAAATGCGAACTTGATCTCTAACAATAGCTTTTAGTTATTCAGATCTGACCGCAAGAGCGGTGCTCAATACTAACTTTTGCAACTTGATGAAAACGTTTGTATGTAAAAAAAAACAAAAAAACAAAAAACAAAAAAAAATCAATTATTTAGGTTAAAAGAAATGTGGTTGACAAATGACAAACCACGGGTTAGAGGGTCTTGGGTGAAAACGTGTGGATGAATACAGTCATTTCAGCGGAAAGACTGCAGGTCAATGGTCCTGGCATCGATAAATCATGTAATCGCAAGTCGAGGTATAATTTTTGTTCATTTCTTGAAAATAGACGGTATCTGTGATCATTTGCTATCTCGCAGCTTGAATTATTTCATGTTATGTTTACCATGGAGGTTGACATCACTTTCAGTTTACGATTCACATTCATGGCCGAGTACTTTGCCTGCGCCTACTTACAATGCTACGATGACAAAAAAAGGAAACCCGGCCAGAAAGTTGTATCGTTTCAGTATTCTTGCGCTCAAACACAAACTTTTTGTTGAGTCCGGCAACGCTATGGCGTTCCCACCGGGTGACGGATAAAATACTCTTACATTGGAAGCTTTCGAGCGCGTTTGCGTGAAAAGGAGGGAACGTGCACAAGGACAAAAGCGCGTTAAAAAGAGAATAGAAAGGACATCTTAGACAACAAAGGCTTTATTTTGCACGGGTTTTGGGAGCATTGTGCGGCTACTTATTTCTCTTTTTTGCCCCTTTTTGTTGTGAGGCTACCCACCTGCGGCTCCGACTCACCCGGAGACATCATCGCTCTCCAGGAAAAACGACGTAATTGCGCTCAAAGATGAACACTGTCATCCATGTGAGTTGATGCTATCCTGAGCTCACGTGAAAATGGATTTATACCCTTTTGTCAGTAAGTCAATGGCACTGGTGTCATGCGTCTTGTCCATTGACCAGAAGCTTCGATAATTAAATATAGAGCTCGCCTAAGGCACCCGTGTGGGTTTCACGCAGAGATAAACAAAGATCTTCAAAAAATGCCTCAACAAAGGTGGTTTCACCCTCAAATTGGGGTTCCGGTGTTTCAAAATTTAAACAAGAACGGTGCCATAATTCTTCATCCTCGAGAGTTTGGGTCATGCATTAAATGTCTTCCGAGGGTTAGGTGCTTTTTAGCGACAAATTTTACTCGAAGCATAATACCTATGTCATCTTTGGAGAAATCATCTCAGGTTGTTGGTGAAGATTTTTCACGAGAGATGTCCTTTTTGGCAAGTCGCCATCGAGAAATTCGAAGTTTTCAGTTGCCCAATGACCTTTGAGATGATAGGCACATGTGGCGTTTGGGTGTCGCAGAGCGGCTGAAAGCGTTGTAGAAATAACATGCAGATAAATGTCCTTCTTCCGATTTTATTCGCTGAAACGATATCAGACACATGACACATCTCACTCACATTAAATAGGGTTTTTTTTCCTAACCCAGCGTTTGAGTCTCCAGGTAAAATTCATTCTAAAAGCATATAAGCAGGCCCGCCACAAGGGGGGGGATACTAGGTCCCTGGTACCGGGGCCCGGGCCCTGGAGGGGCCCGTGACGCAGGTGACAAACCACTACGAATTCATGTGTAACCCTTGTCTCGCAGGGAAAAGTGAAAAAATTACCCTAAAAATTCCGCAAAAGGTGAATAAAGTTTCAAAAACACGCTAGGGCACTATAAAATTTTTCTTACTTTTTTAGAGATTTTCAAGATTTTGAGTATGTGTAGAATGATATTTTTAGTAACTGTGTTTCATTTTCTTCCGTTGTCGGATGCTAAGAGGCTCCTTTCTGGGCATCCTCGACTTCAATGGCTCAACTCCCTTGCCATAGACGTACGAAAGGGGACTCCAGGGGGGCCCGGCTCCCCATAGAATTGAAAATTATCATCTACCCCCTCAAAAAAAAATTTATAGATGTTTTGAATGCAATAATTCGAAAGTTTTTGGTGCTGAAAGTAAACAAAAAGGCGTAATTATTCTGCAGAAATTGATGGAAAATCTCCATCATAAGAACTTCATAATGCGTCCAAATAGATTTAAAATTTCAGAAAATTTCCCGGGGGAGGCCTCCCGGACACCCCCCCCCCCCCCCCCCCCCCTGTGCTAGGGGCCCGGGCCAGAAAATTGGTACCAGGGCCCGAGATGGGATGTGGCGGGCCTGCATATAAGAATGAGAAATCTTCACTCATTCTTCCTCTCTCCTAGTCATTCTTTCTGCTCTTTTCTTCCCTCTCTCCCTCTCCCCTTTATAACTCTATTTCTCCACCCATCCCCCCCCCTCCGCGCAAAGGAAAACTAGAAAATACGCAACAAAAAAAATGAACTCTCAGTTCTCATAGAAGTTTCGTCGGAGCCGAATAATTCCATAAAGTTAAGGAGAGGGTTTTTTAAGGATTTAAGAAGGCCTGGAAACTTCAATTAATGACAAGTATGTCAAATTTCCCAAGATTTATTTTATTCACACGTATCAGGAACGCTTTCATGCAGATGTAATAAATTTTGTTCATTTAAAAGACAATTTCTGGATGGTGAATAAAACGATTTTCTCTATTCTTGTTAATGAAATATTATAAAAAATTAGACCCCATCAAAATCGTTACCGACAGTCTCAATTTTTGTGTTCAAAACATCCCCTTCCCTGAAATTTCAGTAAATCTAAAAATATTTTGAAGTTATTTAATCGGAAATACTAATAGCCATATGAGGAAAGTCCTTTTCATATATTTCTTCGTTACATTTTTTCTTGGTCGCAGGCAATGAGGCTCTCCTTAATGAAAATTGAAATACGGAAACGAACAAAAAATCATACTGATATTTAAAAATCATTATGATGTCAATGAATTTAAAGCATTGATTATAAGTACTTAAATAAGGAAAAACAAAGAAGCGGGAAAGCGATAGTTAGGATCATAGGAACGTTGTGTTGTCTTATAGCACGAATAACAGACTAATTGAGGCATTTTATACAATAAAAGCGTCTATTCCATGTAATGCTGCTGAGATTGTGCAACTAATAATGTTTTTTACTGCTGAACTTTTACCCGTGCATTCGAAATCATTTCCGAGAAAATTGACCGAAAGTTCAAAGGATATGGGAGAGTGTAAAATTCTTTTGAGTGGTCCTTGGAATTGACAAAAGATTGCGACAAAGTCCCACAATCTTAGCATAGTTGCATGGAGGAGACGCCTTTATTCCACAAAACGTTGCCGTAGTCAAATTCTCTTTTAAAGAAAGTACTATGGACCGAGTTCATCAGAAAGGAACCAATCCACACTTAGTTGAAACTGAGAAAGAGAGGTTCGAAATTTTATTCCTGCACAAGGCTCTGTGTAGAAAGTAAACTTTAATCCCTCTTTTCACAAACTAATGTCCGTTTTTCGACTTTCAGTTTTTGGGAGGAGAAAATGTACAGCTAAGGGAACTCAAAAACATTCTTAACGCAATTTTTTCGAAAATGAGGGTTGGTTCCTTTCTGATAAACTCGGTCCAAATATGAGTTGGTTCGACGTGGCAAACCTAAGGGAAGCTGGAAGCTTCAAATACAGGGAGCTGCAAGATGTAATGCTGCGTCTTTGTTCCAACAAAGGAACCATTGTTCTGGAGCCTCTGAATGGGGGAGGAGGAGGGGGTCAGCGCCGCCTTCTAGTCATAGGTGTTCGTGTTTGTCGTATGTCTCCTCCTTCCCGAATTTGAATGACAATGCTTTGTCCCCGTGCTTCTGCACCGTTTTAACGATCCGATCAAAGTTGCCGAATTTCAAATTTAAAGACTACGCGTCAGTCACGACCGTGTCCATAGTCAAGCTTGCATTTAAAAAGAAGATACTACAACTACAAGTAGGTTACTTCTCTTATTAGCGTGTCCTACAAATATGCATGTAGAACGTTCAAATTTTGCTGATCTGGTATTAGTTTCACATTTTAAGCGTGCCAGTAGGGCTCGCTTTTTGAAATCACTTGGATGTACCATAGTACAGCACACCGATAAACCAATGCTATTCAACGGGCCGTCCAAATATTTTTTCCTCGGACCCGTTTTTTTGTCTTTGAACCGTTATACTGCCAAGCCCTGATGGTCTTTTACCAAAAAACTGAATGAACTGCTGATTGGAAACCCTTGAGAACATTTTCCGGTCAAAACCGTATTATTTCATTTGACAGATCCTTCAAAAACCCTTTTTTACGCTAGAGCGATTTGAATCTATAATATTTTTTCCCGCCGCACTTTAATGGGTGCTTCGTACCCATTGACTATACAACATGAGCCCTATGCATTACTCCATGATAGAATGCCATATCAAAACAGCTGATATTATTAGCTCTTGGTTCAGCGATTCATTCAAGCTCATGTCTCCGAAATTTCAGTTGTTCGGCAAGCTTTTCCAACATATTCATGTTGGATGTTCTCCTTGTTTTTACTTTATCTTCGTAGTTATACACTTGAGGTGAACTCTCTCTCCTATTAGTCTTGCACTGATACTCACGAGGGTTCAGATTTTTGATTTGATAAAAACAATTTGTACCGTAGAATAACGTGGACCCAACACCATTCTACCATCTTGTAAAATAAGACATGTATTAGGTTGGTTGCAACATTTCTCGAATAAGTCTATTATTTTGTACATAAATCAATGTAAATTAGTTGTTTTCTATTAGACTCCTTCCAAATTTCAAGTCAAGTATTATTCAATGCTAAAATGAAAGAAAACGTTTACTTTAATTCCTTTTGAAATGGATTTTTATCGACAAATTTGTATTAATTCCATTATCTCCCGATACCATTTGGACCGCGTTAAGCAGAGAGGAACCAAGTCAAATCAGTCATTGCAAAATTTAATTGGGCAATTCAAGTTTTTCCATTAAACGGTTGTGCAGATTTTTGTACAAATTTCAGTATTCTACATAGGACGAAGCAAAACCTTAAAATTTTCAAAGGGATCCGTACAACCGTTCTCTTTTAAAAATTGAATATTCTAGTTTTTAGTTCTGTTATACGCGATAGCTGACGTGGCTTGGTTCCTTTCTGCTGAACGCGGTCCAATTGTAACTAAGAGTCGAAAAATTTGGAGATGTTGGTTTGAAGCTTTCATCAAATCCAAAATGGCGGATAAGATATGGTGTTCCTACTCTCGGAAACGAATTTTCAACTATGGAGACTAATCAGAAAAGATTACTTCAAGATCTCTCCTCTGTTTTATTAATTGTGCTCACATTACCGGCGACAAAAGGAAATCCCCAGGCTAGAGCAGAATGGACACCGGACAAGGGGGAAACGAAACACGGAATGGAAAAAAATGAGAAAAAGACATAATCATATTATCATGGAAATTTATTAAATATGCATGTGTACACCGAGAGAAGTGTCTTCAGAGCTTTAATCCTAAGTTATGAAGTCGGTGCGCATAATACAGCCACTTCTCTCCGCCTGCAATTCCGTCGTGGAGGCAGAAGAAGAGGAAAAAAAGTGGGACGGGAAAGGCGAGAAGCTCCACCCGATTTTTCTCCGCCGGTATAAAATAAAGGATTACTGATTATAAACTGATTATACGCGAGATCCGCGCTCAGATGTTACTTTGTTCATTAAGCACATATTTTATGTCCGGCGCGGCTCTGAGCTGATTGGAAAAAGGCCATAATCAGGTCAGTCAAATATTTCCTTTTTCTCGCTTCTTTTTATTCAAATTTATTCAGCCTATGTATTTCGAAGTGGAAGAGTCAATTCTAATAATTGTAGTCGAAGAGGTGACAGCTCCCTGTGTCGTGTATGGCCACGCACAAGGACCCCCCTCCCCCCGCTCCGTACCAGATGTTTCTTTTCCCTCGATAAATAATTAAGAAGCCATTCTCCGCACCATGCAACGCAGTATTTCATTCATTTTCGAGGAGTCCCAGCGTTGTATCTGTGATGATCCTTCGGTCTCAATAAATTCCTCCGAGGGGGGCGTCTAGATACTCGGCGCAGGATGCTTTTTCACTTTTTCAGCCGCAACTAACCTTACCTTCCGTTTTCTTACGATGTAATTTTAACTGACGCGGCGCGCGTTGCGCCAGTCTCGGTACCTATGCTGCCATGCTAAGAAAGAACGCTGTATGAGCCTTCAGGCGTTGCCATTTTTACATCAATAAACAAATGATTTACTCGGAAAATTGGGAATATTTTCCTTCAAAATTTTCAGAAAATTTTGTTCAGAATCTTGTCTAAAATAGCTGAAAATTTCGAGGAAAATATGCATAATTTCCTTCAAAAATACATGTTTTATGCGGAGAAATTTGGCAACTCTCGAATGTTTTTACGGCGTTATTCCTTGGCACGGCAGTATTCGTGAGAGGTTTCGTTTATAACAGAATTGAGACATGAGTTAACGAATGAAATGTCTGGAAGTCTATTAATGAAAAAAAAGTAGCAGGAGAAAATAAAAACTTTAGGAACTTCGTAGTGTTGATCAAAATACGGAATATTCAATGGGACTTTTCCACGTAAAAGATGCAAATCGGGTTATGAACTGTGCAATCACAAGTGGGAGTCTGGGGGGTTTTGATTTTTTGTTAATTTTTTATCATGTATTTTTGCCTCCAGGTTAATAAAGGGGTTGAGATCATCCCTAAATATCCTCAGCCTTGCTCACCAATTTTCTTGTGTCCTCTTCCCTTTGAATTTTTGGGCAATTTATGCGTATCGCTCTCATTTTACAGAAATGCGACGAAGCGATTTTTGTTCAAAATTTGGATAATTCTCGCGTGACATTCGAAGAAAAGTCAATGAGTGATTCAATTTGTTTCCGATGAGTCCCTGGTAAAAATCCAATTTCCGGTATAAATTTCGCATCGTTGAAATGTAATTACGTTCATTCATCTGGAAAACGTTGAATTCTGCAAACCTTTGTCTAAAGAGCAAATTCCCTTTGAAACTAAGGGTATGAGCTCGAATTTACAACCTTTTCGATGGTTGGAATCCAATAACTGATGTATCCGTATAATCTTCTCACGGAAGAGAATCGATAAATTAAGGATCGTGCATCCAATTCAACTGATTCTTTGACGCTCAAACGTGACGTCGCATCCACACCCCCAACGCACGATCACTCAAGGATATAGGTCCTGAATCTGAATGATAAAGGCCCGCCGGAAGGCCGGCCACCGCCCATTCACTCCATTTACTCCAAACCCGAATCCACTCGATGGCTCCCATTCAGTATTCTTTTCAATACGGAACCGATCTCATTCAAAATTGCGCCGAAATTCAAAACTCCAATGGCCGTTCCGTTCCCACTACCCTTTGAGTTTATGAATCAGCTCCTTCACGCGCCCTATAATAGTAAACCACTATTTTTCCGATACACTAAGGAGGCTAGATAAGACACCGCATAGATAGGTGAGTCATAGGGGAGACACCTTAAAATAACCACACTTGATAAATCATAGCAGGTCCTCATCACTGAGCGGGAGAGGGGGAGTGTTAGGGTCAACCAGAGATTCATTCATGCCTCGGAAAGTCCCGAATATGAATGAAATTCCTCACTACCACGGACGCGCACGAACCAAGCCGCGAGGGTGTGTGAGTGTATTTATACATGTATACGATGCTTCCAACTGTGATGTTTGAGTTATGAGCGCAACGTAGCGGAGTTGATTTTTTATGAATCCCACCTTTTTTTGAGGAGGATGGAGTGGGGTGGTGGTCCCATTCAACTCGCCGCCGCCGCTGGTCGGCCCGAAAGAGGCCGAAAGAGGCCCCCGCGGTCGAACGTTTTTTTCTTCTCCTTGCTCATCATCCTTTCAGTCTCTTTATTGGAATGATTAAATGGAAATTTGAATTCGGAAGGGTTAGCCGCGCGGGGAGGGAGGGGTGAAACAAAAATGACACCTACACGCAGGCCCCCGGTCGTTTTATGATGCAAATCGGAAAACTATTTAGTGTCGCCTCCGAAAAGTCGGAAATAATAACTCACCGGATTTAGGTGTGATCTTCATAACTTGCTTGTCTCCTTGTGTTTTGCGTTTTATGTCGTGTTGTCTTTGTCCGTTTTATGGTGTCATTCTCGGAACCTGGCTCAATTTTGATGACACGACTCTGGACTTTAATTAAGTCCTGTATCCGGTGAATGGACTTTGATGATGGAATGGGTGATACTTCAAATAAGTTTGTAGATTGATAGGTTTTTTAAAAACATTTGATGTGTAAACTGGGTAAATAGTTCAGTTTTCGTAACTAATAGATCTCACTTACGCACGTTGAAATATATAAAAATAAGTAGTTTGATGAACTAAAACACTTTTGTGGAGCAAGCTAATGGAACTTGCTCTCAAAAGGGCCCATCTCGACCAGAGGGGCGCATCTCTACACAGGGCTTCTTTGAACCAATCGGACTGGGGGCTACCCACCGCCAGTGGAGCGTACCTCCTACAGGACCTGCTTCGTAAAATACGGCATGCCCCAAAAAAGGGTCTCCGGGAAATGCCCCTTCAGAAGAGCCCCCTGAAATATTCCTCCTAACAGGTCTAAAGGCTCCAAAAAGAGGCCCGTTAAAAAGCAACCTGAAAATGGCTTCCCCGGCAGATTGGAGTTTTCTGGGAGAGATGGGAGAAAATAGCGGACAGAGAAGGAAATTATAATACCTTAGAAATCTATGCCGTTTTTTGGTCTTCATTTCTGAAAATTTTTAAAAATTTTCATCTTATTTTTTTATACTTTTTAACTTACTTTGTACTAATGATGGGTGGATTGACAACCACATTTTTTGGTTGGCTTCATTGGTAGATGAGCATTTAAGAGTAGCAATTTTTTTCTTCCGAGATACTTAAATATTATGATAATACACACAGTGTATATCACAGTTCACTGAGGAACATTGAGACCGCGTTTATCAGAAAAGAGCCAAGTCACATCAGCCACATTTCAAGGGGCAGTGTAATGTTCTACAAGAGATCGTTTCTGCAGATTCTTTTGAAACTGTTAACGAACTTGATTCAGACTATGCAGAAAATTCACTGAAATGTGCAAAACAAAATCCGCACGACCGTTTCCATGTAAAAAAAAAATCGTTCACTTATATTCGGCAAAAGATGATGTAGCTTGGTTGCTTTCTGTATAGCGCGGTCCATTTCTTTCAAGTTAGACAATTCATACTATATTTAATTATTATGTATAATTTTAATAATATAAGTGGAATCCTTAACTGCATCCTTGACAAATAACTTTAATCTACAATAGCGTCTTATAGTGCATCAAACTACACCTTTCTTATTAATTTCGGTTTTCTTGCGTCTCGTTTCACCCTACACAATATCCCTTCAATTTTTTCCTCTGTGTCCAGGAGACTCGGCGTGAGTAGTTTTGATGTGGTCGACAGGTCACTCACACAAAATAAGTGGATTACATTACACGAGCCGTGAATGGGTCGGTGTGAAAGCCTTGCCATTGAGCTGGCTCCTTCTATCAGCGGCGCAAATGTGTTTCCGCTCGGGAAAAGTGTTTTGGCATTGTACCCGCGCGCGCCATTTGAATAAGGACCGTGAATAGGATTCGGGAGGGAAGATGCATTAGACTCAAAATGGACCGGATTTGGCAAGAGAGAAGTAGAATGGGGATTTGACAGCTTCCTACTCTTTGAGTTCTACAAGTTCCAGCTCTGAAATAAAATTCTATTTTCTGATCACAACGATGAAATTCGGGACATGTCCTCCTTAATGTAGGTTCATGCACCAGTGATCAATGAGTTTATACCTCGTGATCTCGGACATTATCGACATGAATCCCACCCTCCCATTACAGTATTATAAAGCACTTACTTCTTGAAAGATATGTTCGTAGGTAGACTGTAATATAACAATAAATCATGCAATATATTTAAGTATCTCAAAAGAAAATGAATTGTTGTTCTTACAATACTCACAAACCCAAAAAAACAAGCCATCCGAAAAATGCAATTAAATTTGACTTATTTTTGCTAAATTTAAATTGACAAACTTTACAAACAGTATGGTTCATTCAACTATATTTCTTGGTAAGCACCATAATCAGCCATGATTATGGCCATGTAGTGGATTTCCTTCTTGATAATACATTGGTGGCCAAAATACGAAACCACACCCTGGTAAAAATTGGCGATAAGAGCTGCGTTTCAAAATACCATAGGAATTCTTATAGAGAAGGCTACTAAGAAGGCTACAGAAAATCATACAGCTGGCTATAGAATACGAAGAAAATCATACGGCCGGGCTATACGAAGCGATACAAAATTATGCAGCCGGGCTATAGTTCCTATCGCCGGGCTTTACACTTTATAGCCTGGCTGTTGCTTTTTCGCCATCGATTATAAAAGGCTATAAGAAATTGTGTAGAAATTCGTATGCTTTGGAAATCATTAAGTTTGATACGGAACCACCTTAATATTTTCAAAACACACATTATATTTTCCTTTAGTACATATTTTTTTTCATCAATTAAAATGAGAATAATCCATACAGGATGTGCAAACATTTCAAAATCATGAGTTGAATAACGCTGACTCTGCCAGATTAAATATTAGAGTCTAATGCAAAGCGGAGCGGTGACGCACTGGCGCCTACAAACCTAACAGGGATACTTCACGCATTGCGCAACGCGTGAAGTATCCCTGTTAGGTTTGTAGGCGCCAATGCGTGTTTCGCGCTGCCCGCCTGCCGCGCCGCAGCGTGCCACGGCGCTTGAAGCAACTGTTTCACACCAGAGGTATTGCACAGTATCATACGAAACTGAATGCGCTCTAATATATTAGTAATGGCAGGCATCCATTAAAAGTACGGAGCTTTCCTCGCAAAATAAATCAAGATACTACGGCCCAAAAAGAGAGCAGTAGTCCAAAAACTCACCAAGTCCTAGCATCCGTAATTAGTAACGTTTAGCATACACTTTATCGCCTGGCTGTGAGTTGCTTAATCGCCATCGGCTATAAAAGGCTATAAGAAACTGTGTAGCCGGCTATAGAAACTATTGGAAATCTTACAGCCGGCTGTAGGTGTATGGTATTTTGGAACACAGATTCTACTGCCAATTTTTACCAGGGCGCATCTCCGTTTTACGATGTTGCGGACTTCCTGTTATACTGTACTTTTTCTTTAAATTACTTGTCACCGCAATTATACGAGAAAACTTCCTTGATCGTTCTTCTCTGTTAGTAGAGTAAACTCCAAAAAACCCAAAAACTTGGGTAAAGAGACTCCGGGCAAGTCACCATCCTCTTGCCAAAAACCTCCAAAAGCTCTTCTTTGTTCCCCTCTTCAGTGGAAAAAGAAAATATCACACTACGACAGTTTCCATTTCTGTCATAGAGTACCNAGATACATGGTTTCTTACTTTTGCCATCGGCGTATAAAAACCATGAATATGTTCAAAGCACTGTGAGCACGAGAGTTGGTTTGCAATCCCCGGAAAAAAGTAAGAATGGCTCCCAAGTCCATAGGCGGATCCAAGGGGATGCGTAGGAGCGTGTGTCCTCTCTGTGCCCGAAGGAAGAGAGAAAGGGGAGGGAAAAGGGATGGAAGGAACGGAGGAAGAAATAAGGAATAACACTCAGATTTGGTCACTATTCATGACGAATTTAACTCAAGCTGCAGAATAGACGCTTTTAAATCTCGAAAATTTTCGGGGGAAAGCCCCCCCTCCGTTCAAAGAGTCTGGATTCGCATACGCCCAATTGCCCATGTGAACTACAAGAAGCAGAAAGAAAGTTTCAAGTGAGCTGAAACGCCAATGACACCATCTAATCCACCTCTGAGAGGCGAAAAAAAAGTAGGAACTGCCGAGTATTGTTGGCAAACTTATAATTATTTTCTCGGATCGTCGTCACCCAACGGAGCCAAGGCGGAGGTGCCCATGCAAATCCTCCCTTTCATACAAGTGGCAAGCATTATTCCAAGGCGATGTCCATTCACCTCCACGGCTCCCTTATCCGCAGTGGCACAAAGGCAACAAAAGCGGGCAAAAGCCTCCCCTGGAGTGCTAAACACCGATTAAATTCGGTCCCTCGGTGGCCCGGCAGCGTATCGTTTCGGTGGTAACGACCTGCCTCTAAAATAAAGGCCCCGCGCGAAGGGAGCAAAAAGATCGAATTTAACATATTTATACTCTTTGTGTCGGACGGTAAACAAGGAATGGCACAATCAGATCCTGCAAAGGAGGCTGCTTTATTGAAATTAGAGGATGACAAAAGGGAAGAAAGAGAGAATGACCTGTTATTATGGACCGAAGGACTTTGCGACACACCCCTGATGCCTTTCCTTTGGAGAAGAAAAATATAGGTTCTGATACAAACACAATACCTGTTGGTTGAAGGTGCCGCCTCAGCGGGGGTTGCGATTGTTCCAGCCCCCCGCCTCTTGCCCCTTCCGCGGGCTTGCGAGGGAGGGGTTCTTGGAACCAGGCAGTCTAGCAGCTTCGGCCCGGATCTGCCAACTCAATCCGTCCTCAGATTCGGAGACCCGCACGTTTCCCGAATTCCAGCATCCATCGATGCCGTAACTCCATTGAAATCCTTCACCTCCAACCGCTAGGATACCATCGGACACCTTCAATGCTCCTTTTGATGGAGCAAGCATTGGCACCTACCTCACCTCGATGGAATGCCTGGGCTCGAGGACGAGGGAGGATGTTTATAGCATATCAATCGTGATGATATCTCGTTATTTATCTCCGTGAAACCAAGGTTATCTCGAAGATTTTTCGGGCGATTCTCACCCTCATCGTCGACCACAGTGCCTGAGTATGACTTGCAGGGGTTGACCTGCAATTTTTGGGAACCTATCGCTGAGAACAAAGGGCCCTTTCAGAAGCCTTTCGCTTGTTATTAATGGCATTTTGACCAATTTTTTAACCCCTTCTTCTGTAAAGTACCCCTGTGGCAGCCTCTTACCCTCACCTCTCTTGAATTACGCAAGGCACCCCCACCCCCTCCTTCAAGTAGCTCACGTAATACTTAAACGGCCCTCACCTAATTTTATTTCATGCTCATTTTAATGTTAACTATTTATCGTCTGGCCGAATCAAATCTTCCAGAGCACCAGGCTCGGACTGGCCATAAGGACAATCTGCCATCGGCAGATACGCCCTCTCGCCGCGCCAGAAACGTGCCCCTCTGACAGATAGCAAAATAAGAAGAGAAAAATAAATTACGACCGAGAATATATGCGGAACATGTCTTAAATGAACGGAAGAAGAGAGAGTTAGGACTGAAGAAAGGTGTTTTTACGAACCACAGTGGTGAACAGAGGTCCAAGAACTACTTTATGAAGCGTAAACACTTTTCTGTGAAATGTTCACCTTTTCGTTGACTTACATGCGCTTTATTATCCCCCTTCTTCATTCGCTATGTGTAGCGAAGAAGCGATGGTCGGTTCGATTTTTAGATATACACATCTTCTTTAGACCTCTTAAGAGACCTTTAAACATATTTCTTCTTTTTTGAAATGACTATTGATTTGGACATATCATAGCATAGCTCGGGCAAACTTAACCCTAATTTATATCGAAATTCAAAAACAAGAGACATCTAAAGTGCGTAAACGCGATACAACTATTTGCGCAAGATGGATGTCCACATTGCACATGAAAAATGTAAGACGCGATGGCGTGAGTCGCGAACTCGCAATGCTCTGCTCTATGCTACTAGTTTGAAGCACCATTACGAATATAAGACAAACGCAAGCGAACACAAGGAAAATAAAGCGAGGGAAAGGATGCGGGTGTACGACGGCGCAGAGATACAACTATTCGTACTTGATGGACTTCTGTGCTGTATCTGAAAAATTGAAGGCGCGATGACGCGAAGTGTGACCTCTCAATGCTCTGTTATGTGCTGTCAATGAGGTGTCGCTCAGTTTCGGGAGAAAAGTTAAAAAAAAGGCACGAGCACATCTCTCCTACCTTCGGCTGTGTTACTCACGTAGTGCTTGAAGCACCGTTACGAATAAGAGAAACAGAAACAAACACAACATGGAAATAGAGCGAAGGAAAGGATGCGCGTCAACGACGGCGCAGAGATACAACTATTCGTACTTGATGGACGTCCGTGCTGCATCTGAAAAATTGAAGGCGCGATGACGCGAAGCGTGCCCTCTCAATGTTCTGTTATGTGCTGTCGGTAAGGTGTCGCTCAGTTTCGGGAGAAAAGTTTAAAAAAGAGGCCCGAACACATCTCTCCTACCTTCGGCTGTGTTACTCACGCAGTGCTTGAAGCACCATTATACGAATAAGACAAACGGAAACAAACAAAACATGGAAATAGAGCTAGGGAAAGGAACCGTGTTATTTCCTAAGCTCTCTGATTACATTATTCTCGGGACAAACATTTTCTGCTCTCTTTCCTTGAGATAATTAATAATTTTTGTATTGTCAATCATCATTTTGAAACGTAATATTTTACTTCCGACGATTAAACCAAGTGATTCCTTCCTTCTGATCTCAAAACACGTGGTTTTGCCAGTTCGTGTCTTTTCTCCGTGACGAGTCATATCATAGGAATATCGTTCGCAATAGGTATCGAAATTCTAACTTAATGTAGCAAAATATTGTATTCGTAAATGAGCCAGAAAATGATCCGTTGTAATTCAGTTCAAAGGTCAAGTAGTTCTAAAAACGAAGAGCTCAATAATTTCAGGCGCGGTGTATAATTTCATCGGCAACTCTGGATATTGGAAAAGTAGCGAAATCGGCAAGTCACCATGCTGTCTACTTTCACACCGAAAGGTCCGGACGGGGTCGGGCCTTTGCTTTGAACCCGGTGAGATGTCAAAAATGCCTGATGTGACCCTGAATCCCTGAAATAATCTCGCACCTTCTTCTCTCATCCCTCATCGTGTGTTTCTCCCATCTCCTGCCGCATATCGGCCCACCTCAATCATTCACCAATGTTGCCACCGGAGAGAAAATAAGAGTCTGCGTTGAATAAGGAACGTGTGTGACTAGCAGATCTTCCCGCGTTTTTTTTCCGCCAAT
Source organism: Bemisia tabaci (assembly GCF_001854935.1). NCBI lineage: Eukaryota > Metazoa > Arthropoda > Insecta > Hemiptera > Aleyrodidae > Bemisia > Bemisia tabaci. Next base: position 2,717,984 of record NW_017547113.1, read on the forward strand.
CAGACGCCTGACAACCACGTTTCACCGGTAAAAAAAAAACCTCTTGGTTCAAGAGTGCAGTTTCTTGTCGCCGGATTTAAGAGTCTGGACTCTTGTTTCAAGCGGATTTTGAATTGAATCAATGCAAAAGCCGCTTGAAACAAGAGTTCAAGACTCTTAAATCCGAAGACAAGAAACTGCACTCTTAAGTCAATGCACCGCGGCATTGGTCCAAGAGGTTTTTTTTAAAAGTGAATTCGATTTCTTATGGAAAATAACATGGAACATTGAAACAATACAATTTTTTCGAATTAAGTCAATTTTTCAGCAAAAATATGTCTACGGCCGACTTCTCGAGGATTTGGCGTTTCTATGGATGTTTAACTTTCCACGTTCTCCAAAAACCACCAAATATCTTAATTTTTGAAATTTTAATCCTGCTCAACTCGGGTCGAGTATACACTACAGGATAACGACCACAGAATTTTGGAGAGAGGTGGCTTAAATAATTCATTCACGACTATCGTAGCTCTAACTGTCACTGAGGAAATGAAAAAAGGGGCATGACGTTTTTATATTTCGATTAGTCGTCCCTTAAACCTTTAAATGGTTCTCTGCTCTGAACAAATACGCTCTTATAGCAACGTGCAATTTTAATCCTAACAAATGAATCGAGCGAACTTATTGAATCAGGGAAGAAAGGTGGTTAACATTTTAAGAAAACTCGCACCATTCATCACATACTATCAAAGAATCATCTATTTTAATCATAAATATAATTTATTATCATCTAGGTACCTCTTTTTTTTTTTTTTTTTTTTTTTTTTTTTTTTTTAGAAATGAAGGTAAAATAAGAGTGCAATCGTCTAGATATTGCATACCTCTCATACATAAAATTACCTTTTCGTCTGACAAGTAGTAGTAGTAGAATGCATTTATTTCATACAGGTGCCTCAGCAATTTCGGCCATCCGCACCTCTGCAGTTTAAAGACAGACTTTGATGGAAGTGAAGAATTCTTTATGACGTCATGGAAAAGAAATGCATGAATAAATAGAACACTATTTTTGAAACTATTTCCCATATCAGAAAAATATCATAAAAATACTGTGAAATCAGCTCTTTACGCTCTTTCAGATGAAGCAATAAAAAATTTGCATGCAAATTCTCCATTGTTGGAATTTTTACTATACACTGGAAAAAAAACATTGGATCTAGAGTCCAGACTCTTGAAAACATTGACAAGAAAAAATACTCTTGATTCAACCGGATTTTTGCTTGAATGAAAAGGAAATCCGCTTAAATTAAGAGGCTTGGTTCTTGATTTAAGCTAGATTCTGATTGTATCAAGAGTACTTTTTCTTGTCGATGTTTTTAAGAGTCTGGACTCTAGATCCAATGTGTTTTTTTCCAGTGTACTTGTAATCGTTTTTTTTTTATTTTTTTAAATATCAGTACGACCCATATTTGGACTGTATTTTGCAATTTGGAACTATAAATTCTAGCCCGTTTTAAAAACAACGTATGTGCCATTAGTATTCCTAAGCATATAAGTGTTTTTCCAGAAGAGCCAGACTTTATAGTTCCAAATTGCAAAATGCAGTCCATTTCTTACCAGTGTCGTTTTTCTGGGATATTTTTTTAAAAATGTTTGGTTGCCTGACGCGGCAACAAATGAGTGGAAGGTGAGCGGGATTCTGGTCTCACAGGTGGGGGAAATGAGAAACCCCGGGAGCCGGCCCGGGTCATCCCAGGACCGGATCCGTAATCCGCGAACAAAGGCCCCGCTGGCACCCGCTAACTCATTCCTTTTCTCTGTCCACTCATTTTCATTTCCATTTTCGCCCATAAACATTTATCTGCAGCAATGTCAATTTTTCGGATCCGTCCTCCCCTATTTCTCCACTCCCGGAGCGGCCTTTGTCCTTGGATTCCGCCAAGGAAGCTCCGCGCACAAAGGATCTCTCGAGGACCAAAAAATGCTCAATGGAGTGAAACAATGAGGATCCTCAAGCACAAAAGCCAAACATCTCCTAACAGATGCCCGACTCGGTGATGGAAATAAGTCCAAATTGCCGTATAATCTAGAATGGGAATGATGGTACAAACCACTTGATGATATTTTCACCGATTACTTGGAATGCGTTTTGCAATTTGGAACTGCAACATCTGACCTAGTTTCGAAACGACGTATGTATCATTAGTTCTCCTGTCAAAATGAGTGTTTTTACGGATGGGCTAGAAATTGCAGTTCCAATTTGTAAAAAGTAGTCCAATTTAAAATTGGTCGGGAGATGAGGTGATCAAATCAACTCCTCGCGCGGTTATGGGTAGCCACTGATGCACTGGAACTTCGATATCAGTGATAATGGCTCATGTATGATTTACTCAGTACAAGACCATCACAGAAATGAACGTGCGCTGGTGTAACCTCTTTTACGATTTGGAAACAATATTTATTGGAAATTTGTTTAGTTGGATTTGAAATGAACGGACTCCAAGCTCTTATATATTCCCTGAAAAGTTACATTATGTCCTAGATCTTCCAAGCTGAACAGACTTCTTTTACCGATAGGTGATTTGGTCAATCTGCCGTAAAATATTAAGGTTTCTTGTGGTATGACGATAAAACAAGGCATGTCAAAATAAACTTAGAATAAATACAAACGCGCCCTCGAATCAGACAAAAAAACCACTATGATATGAGAATTGTTATTTTCTAAGTTTCGCCACTGCAAATACTAGACTCCAAATGTCAAATCCTTTCTATTGCTGTGAACCAACACCCCCTCCCCCATGAGAAGTGCTCCCGGCGAGAAAGTTTGAGAACCATCCTTCTATTCTGTGTGGACGAATTACCGAAATAAAAGCACAGATACAAATCAAGACGGGAGAATGTGTGCATTTTCTCGAGGAAAAGCCCACTTTATGCGAGGAGAAACTAAAACATTATGCAGTTGCCTCGCAATATTCTCGCCAAACACGGAAATCAGCAAGCACGTGCCTTTTCCAGACTCCCACCCTTCAGGGTCCCAGTGGAGGTAAACGACAGGAGTGGAATCATCTCGTGAGACTTGCAGTGCATCTAATTAGCACAGAGCGCAGGGTCCATGAACTAGCCCCTCGGGCTTCGGTATGAAGCATTTGAGAAGTGACATCTATATTGGACGTATTTCTATCAAACGGAACTATGTGCATTAAGACATGAGCCCTGAGACCCATAAGAATATGTGCATATCAGGGCTGACGTCATTATGCACATAGTTCCGTTTGATAGAAATACGTCCAATTGGCGAGTTGTGACTCGGGCAGCCAATAGGGGGCATTCGTTGTCGTTCGCGTGTCACCAGTAAACTTGTCGTTGCCTCCGCCTGAATCAGATTTCCAGACTGGGAACTCGGAATAAGGGCCGATAACTCAAGGAACTTTATTCATTCTGTGACGGTAGGCCCTCGCTTTCGTGACCGAGGATATATACGGGATCCCTCCGAGCATGCGCATGCGCGCAACGCAGTCGTGAACGCGTGCCAATGGGACACAAGTCACCGTGCGTCACGTCGCGTCGTGCCAGGTGGGCAGGGGCTGTATGTAGAGAGGGGAAGGGGGGGGTAGCGGAGAAAATTCATGGCTCCAGTCGGGGGGTTGTATATGCTTAAACGACGGGCTAATTTAGCGACCAATTGGGATGAAGGCTCTGGATTTCCGGTTGCATACGAATGATTCAAAAAGTTATCGCAGAAATCGTCATTTTCCGGCCGAAAGAACGTAACTACATTACAATATTGCCAAATTTCCTCTAAAAAATTGCTTTCCCACTAGCAAAACATTGGCAAAATAGGACAGGCAAATCATTGTGATTCTTCGTAAGAATCTATTACCAAAGTTGAACAGTCAGATTTGAACTGCTTTTTTGACACATGTATTTTCAACGATGCTCCGTTGGTATCGTCCTTAATTAATATCCCTTCAAGTGGTGGTAGTGACATTTTATCTATATCCTACTTCTTCAATTTTCGCATGTTGTTACATTTTGTTCCGAAACAAGCCTCAGAAATACATTTCTTTGAAAAAATATTCACCATAGCACTATTCCTTCATATGTAAACTGTGAGACAATAAGCTATTTTCAAAAAAATTTCGAAAATTCGCACTGAAACATCATTACCTGCGGAATTTGAAAAGAAAAAAAACATGATTTCGCAATACTTTTCAGCGCCATAGAATGCCTTCGCGCTGAAAAACAGAAAATAAGTACATTCTTGAAGCTAATTTTTGGAACACTGAAAAACATGGCCCATATGGCCCACTATACCAACACTTACCCTGAACATGTTAAAAAAAAAAAAAAAATTGCATATAGACACTGCACTTAAAGATTTAAAAGAAAAGAGGTTATTTGTTGTAATTGCAAACTCTACAGAATCAACTCATCAGCCTAAAATTCAAACGATCTTTCCCATATTGATAATAGCAGTAAAAAAATCCTATGACTGACAATAAAAAGAATTCGGAAAATGAAACATCAATCATTCCAATATTCACCGCGCATCGCAATCCGATATAAAAACACGAAGTACTATTCAAACAGGAGAGGGTTTTTTTTTCACTTTTTTCTGTTCCTCAAACGTCACTTCAGAAAGTCGCTCGTTCATCCCCAACAATAGGACGAAAGGGGTTCAATTAAGGTTGTAATAAGGGGGAAAATAAATATTGTATCCGAAAAAAGCGGCCAAACATCCGCCGTATCCCACCATAATCATTACTTCCCTAGTACCTGTGCCGCGTACGAAGATAAATGCAACCCCTAATGACAATGCTTTTTAAATACGGTGGGAGTGAAGTCAATCCATTAGAAACCTGTTCCCCTATATAGCCACAGTTCCTTCCATTGAATGGGCACTCTCCGGTTACACAGACTGATGATGATTCATCGAGGCCCCACATTTAGGCCCGAAAATTTTCCGAAGGAGGCCTTTCAAAACTCGAGATCTTCTCGGGAGGAAGGCAAATACGACATCCAATAGTATAATGTGCCTCTAACTAACTTTGATTTGTGTCTATGTAGGGGCGCTCCGGACGTAAATAAATAGGTGAATTCACGCGACCTGCCGCAATGTAATGACGTCAAACTGTGCAGAAAATTCAACAGATTCACTAAAAAAAGTAGAACAGCAATAAAAAGTGTCAATAAAGCAACTTTTGCGCCCATTTATATTCGTGTTACTAATGATAATGTATTCCTGACTTCATTCAAGAATATGTCGTTGGATTGGTTCCTTAGTGGAACCAAATACCCTTCCTCATATGAGAGTCCATACGATCCTTTCCCCTTAGTGCAGAACAATGATTGGTCCACGTTTTAAACACCATAACACCCATATTTTTGCTTTCCTACAAGATTTGATAGAGGATGCCTAAACGTCCTCAATGATTCTTCGTGAAGATGCATTTATTTCAAAAAAAAAAGTGCGTTTAAGAAAGCTTCTAGAGAGGGACTAATTTTTATAATATCATGCTGAATACAAAATACATATATGGTTTATTCTTGTGGCTTGTCGACCCCTCTTCATAGAGAAAAGAAAAGATAGTAAAAAATTAACAAATGAGTACTTTCTATTTTCGGACACGATTCGCAATTCTCTTTTTAATGGCGCGGGTCAAATTTTGACTGGAGCCAATTTCACACTCCATTCGGAATCGTGGAAAAGTTACCGGGGGTTTCCCTTCACGAATCTTTTTAGAATTGACAGCCGAGATGAAAAGCGAACAATTTTAATGTTGACCACCCTGTACCCATACACACACTGGCACACATCAAACCACATCTGACGCAAGTATCTATCCTAATTGCAGTGAATTCAAGCCACTCAGTTTGGATGCCGCACACTTGACTCGGTAGGGCGAAGAATGAAAGCATCATATATGTACATAATGCAGGAATGACTCCAGCACAATCAGATCCCTTCATTATGTTCATGTTTGTCTTTGTCCGCATTTTTCTCCGTGTGCGAGTGTGAGTGTGAGTATCTATATATTCCATATCTCCCCGCGTTTGTTCGGAGCATCCCTTTAGATATTGAGGACCTCCGTGGGCCTTTGTCCGTTATGAGCGTGGGGTCAGCAAAGAATTCCGTCGGCTCGACAAACTTCTTTGGTTTATTGGGTGATAAATGGATACCGGTTTCAGAGGAAGTTTCAGCGTTATTAAATGATCCTGCTCTGGAGGAATGTATCCTATAACGTCAGATGAGACATTGCCTCTGCCCATATAATAAAAAAATAAAGCAGAAACGAAGTTAAAAAAGGATAAGAAGAAAAATGCACATAAGAAAATTTCAAGTTCACATGATTTTTTGGGTTGCACTAACACTTTAAAGAAACACATATTCAGAGACTTTAACGCAAGGTTAGGAGCAAAAACGCCTTGCTCTGTGCATGATATTTAGGTCGTTTTCCGGTTAAACATCTTACATATCCTGAATGTATGTCGGTAATGTGTCTACATACTTCAACATGCTTACATTTTAAAGAAACACTCCTTCAGCGACTTTAACGCAAGGGTAGAAAGAAAAGCGCCTTGCCTTATGCGTGATGTTTGTGTCGTTTTCCGCTTATACATCTAATATACCCTCATTTGATAATATATACTTACGAATATACTAAGAAGACTTCAAAGGAGGATTAACGAGAAAAAGTTACGCTTAAGAAAAGGGTAACTCATTTGCTATTTCCTTTCAGACCTTTCGTTAATGTCATGGGGAAGTAATTAGTTAATCAATTGAGTATGTTCCACCTGGTCAGCGAGTTGCTTATTGAATCACTATCGAATAATTGGCATGGCGTTTTTGCAATGGATCGATTGATCTGCCATTTAAACCCATAAAGATCAATGAACAGGGTGTTCGCAACGAACACCTCAATAATCGATTCTTAACCATAGCTTCAAATGGGGAAAAATTGAAAATTCATCAATCGCGCTTCGGCACTGTGTATAGAATAATTTTGATCAGTACAGAAATTTGCTAACATAAGAATTTGCTAAAATCGCCCCTTAATCTTAAATCACTTCAAATAATGGAGATGTTGCATGTGTGAGGAATTTGCGATTTGACTGTTGATTCTTATGTAAAAGTTCGCGAGAAACACGGCGGTGCTACTGGTTTTTTCTGAAATCAACTCCCAAGTTCAAAAAAGCTCTCAAGTTGAGGCAAAAATGGAGGGGATATCCTGAGAGTTCACCTCTACATCAAAACAAACTCTCCATGTAAAGATAGGGAGCAAATACATTAGCAGTGTTGCCGTGTTTTCAGTTTTGGAGTCCCCGGATAAAATGGGCAGCCCTATCAATATATTTGCTCCCTATCTTTGAATGGAGAGTTTGTCTTGATGTAGATGTAGACTCTCAGAGTAGGATGGGATATCCCCTCCATTTTGGCCTCAACTTGAGAGCTTTTTTTTGAGCTTGGGAGTTGATTTCAGAGAAAATCAGTGACACCATTCTGTTTCTCGCAAACTTATACATAAGAATCAACACTCAAATCGCAAATTCCTCACACATGCAACATCTCCATTTCCTCAGTCGAAAATTACCCGAAAAGCCTTGCTTGGCAACAGCCTATCGGAGGACAGGGAAGCGACGCTGTGGCTAGGTCTAAAGGAGACATCGTGGCTCCGGTGGATCTCAAGATGAGGAGGTAGAATAAGATTCGGGGGAGGACGGGGCGGGGGGGGGGGGCTGATAAAAGGTGGTGAAGCTGAGGCTGGACCGAGCCGCGGCCGCGCCAAGCAGTCTAGCATGAGCCGAGCGCTACCTGAAGACCGGACTCCAAACCTCGGGGGGCGATGCCGGCTCTGGACTTACAGTGATATGGGGCTCACGGTTGGGGGCAGATTATCCCAGCAATGCCCCACAGAGTTGCCGTCGTGTTATTTTAAAATCTGCAGGCAGGAAGAGAGTGAAGGAGAGTGGATTAAGTTGTTTTGCGTTTCCAAGGTCTCTCAAAACTGGACTTCATCTCGCAGTCGGGAACGACTATTTCTGGCTTATAACACTGAAAAAAAAAGAATCTTAAATTTGCCGACAAGAAGTATTTTTTCTTACATCAAGAATTTTGCTGCTTAATATAAACTACTTTTTTTTCTTAAACCAAGCCGTATTTTCCTTGCATCAAGGAAAATTCAGCATAAATCAAGATGAAAAAAAATCTTAGCGGCAAATTCAAGAATCTTCATGCTTGGGCCAGTCGTTTCCAACTGCAGTCGCTTGGATCTAAAGTCCTGCGGACTCTTAATAACATTGACAAGAAAAAATACTCTTGATTCAATCAAATTTTTCCCTGACTTAAAGAGCCGAGCTTCTTGATAGAGGCGGATTTCCTTTTGATTCAAGCGAAAAGTCTGATTGAATCAAGAGTATTTTTCCTTGTCAGCGTTTCTAAGAGTCTGGACTCTAGATCCAATCGACTTTTTCCCCAAGCAACATACGTGTCATTGGTTTGCGAACACAGACAACTGCTTTTGGAGGTCTGCGAGGAATAATAGCAGATTCTAATTGCAAAATTTAGTCCAACTGATCCGTTGTGATCTTATTGACAAGGGGCACATTCATTATCAAATGAGTCCTATCACTTACAAATGCATATCGATGGTGAAGCTCCCAAACCTTGTACCTCGGTTTGCAACGTTGCAGACTTCCTGTCATACTTCATTTTGCAAATGAAAAACTACTCAACGTAAATTTTTAAAGACTTCCCCGATTTCTCTTCTCTAAGGAAAGCAAATTCTGAAAATCTGCATGCATATGCGGATAGTGCATGGAATGTAGATAAGGATGGTGGATTCAAAGACTCATCTTTTGGCCGTCCTTCAGCTTGGCCTTCAAAAAATTAACTTCTTTAGAATTCATCACCTAAAAGCAATAATAATAGACATTATTTAAAGAAAGATACCTCTGCTGCAATTTCGCATCAACATGCTACAAAGGAGTAATTTAAGTTTTAAAAAATAAAAAAAAAGTGTGGCTACAAATAAATAGCATCATGACATAGAGGGTTGAAGTAGGAGAGAATGAGGTAAATCCATGAACTACATAATATGTTTGATTATTGCTTACATTTGGTAATGGAGCATCATTCGATTGTTTCACAGCATCTCGGCAATACAAGCGAATGAAACCGGGGGAGGACCCACTGGCAGAGTGTTGGAGCAGTGGAGAGGGAGGGGGGTGGAAGCCACATCCAAACGACACTACATTCCGCATGCCAGCAAACGGCCATTTTTATCTGCATTTTTAATCATTTTTTATCCACTTATCCACTTCTGACGGCCGCTGCGCCTCGGTCCACGCACATTCCATCCTCCCCTTATCCCACTCCTTCACCTCGGTCCATTCATTTTTCTTCCATCCGCTCCCCTTCTCTCCCTCGACCCTCCCGCTTCCCCCTAATGCCCCCACCCCACGCTTTGTATTTACTCAAAACTGTCTTTTGATTCCCCATTGTCCGGGCATGATATGGGAATTTCGATCGATCCGGTGAAAAATGAGGTCCCGAGTGTCCAAGTTTTGGGCACCTCTCAAAGCATTCAAAGCGATGAGTGCGGGCCTCAATGCTTGGCTTTATTCATCGTTCTTGCCGCTCATTCATGAAGTAAACTAACAAATATGCCGTAATTAAGGGCGATGGTGTGAATGAAGCGAATGGCTTGAATGGAAAAGTAGGAGATCCCAAGAAAGAGACACTTTTGAGGAGCTGAACTAATTCATTTTGTGGCAAAATAAATGGAAGGTGTAGAATGCGAAGAAAAATATGCTCTTTTTTAAGCCTGTCAACGCCTATCTTATACTATGAAATACAGAATCTCCTATCGAAAATTTGGCCTGCAATAAGAGGCCTCAGAAGTTTTATTACGAAAATGCCACTATTACTGACCGTATAGGTAAGAGATTGGATTAAATCGGGTAAATTGCGAGTAATGCATGCCTATAAACTCAGAGACACTAACAATCGTTGAGTTAAATTCGAAAACATCACAACTATCATTCAAAGACGGAACAAATTCTACTGAAGAGATTCTCACAGACAAGTAATGAACCTATTGATCAACGTGTGCTCCTTGCCAGAACAGGGTGTGACAAGGCTACCGCGAGCAACTATTTGTGCTCCGAAGCCGCTCGTTTTGCCATCACAGTTATTGAAGGCGAACTCGATTGAACGAGAAACACGCAGGATAAAGGAGTGCGTCGAGTAATAAAATTTCGGTTACTTAGACAACGGAGATTTTTTTTTTTTTTTTTTTTGTATTTTCAGACCCAATTCTATTTTGAGAAAGTCACTTCCTTCACGGATTCACTTCGGTATTTTTGGGTAAAATAATGACCAAAAGAATTATATTCTTATTTCGTTTGGTTGCTTTACGTTTTTATAATTATTAGCTTAGCTTAAGAGCTGAAGTTTGTAATCATGTGAAATGAATAAGAGTAGTGCATTAAATTATATAAAATGAACTTGGTCTTGTAAGTAAATGACCTTCCGCAAATGATAAATACGGTTGAACCAGGATGTTACGTATTTATTTTACGTATATTTTACCTACATTTTTCATACATTTATGAATACATAGCATCCTGTTTCAGCTATCATTTATAATTATATTAGAAACTTCTAACAAATATGTGTAACTATTCTGCAAATACTTTACAAGGCTAAACCAAATACTGGAGGAAACGCACTTCGTTTTTGAGGAAACTTACGAAACTTTTCCCACGTTTGATGTACTCCCCCCTTAAATTCTTCTGAAGTCAAATTAAGTTCTTCACCTTGGCTGCGATGGAATGCACATTGAAGAACTTAACAGAGGTACCTTCAAAAGTCACTCAATTCAAGAGTTCCAGCAGAGTCTGAGTGCTCTTAATTTCGTGATTCCCTCAGAGGAATTTATAGAGTGGAGTCAAAAACCGTCCTTCTACTGATAAAAGAACGTAACTGCTCTTTGAAATAAACCCTATCCGCTACCTTTGAGCAAGTGAAAATGGAATTAAGCCGTTTTTATTAGTAGAGCAAAGGAATCTCAACGAATAACAAGGAGAAGAAGGCGGGCAGGTGCTGTTTTTCTAGCCTTCTGGTGCGGGCCCGGTGTTGAGTGGCCGTTCGGGCTAGGGGTGGCCGATATTCCCACATATCTCTGCGACGCGGTGGCGGTGCAACCCCCGCTCGGATTGGGGCTAGCGGCCAGCCTCGAGGAGCACTCGAGACCCGGCCAGCTTCTCCATAAATCATCGAGTAGGAAGTCGCAGGAAAGAAATGGTTCCGGCGAGGACAAAAACAAGTCAAGTTGCCGAGCTTTCCCCCGCGCAAGCCTTTTTCTCACGCCCGCCGGCTCTTGCGATAAGGGCTTCTCTCGAAACTTGATTGACTGCCGTTTCAAGAGGAGACTCCGAATAATGTCCACGGTTGCGTCGAAATCTCAGGGCTCCCTGATTTCCTGGACGTTTGTGCCTCCTCCATTTGAACGTATTTCTGCCAAACGGAACTATGTGCGTTAAAACATGAGCCCTGAGACCCGAAGAATATATGCATAACAGGGCTCACGTCATAATGCACATAGTTCCTTTTGATAGAAATACGTTCATTTCTACCTAAGTCCATTGGAGAATTTGCACGCAAATTTTTTATTGCTTCATCTGAAAGTGCGTAAAGAGCTGATTTCACAGTATTTTTATGATTTTTTTCTGATATGGGAAATAGTATCAAAATAGATTTGAAAGTAAAAAAATGCACCGCCTGGTGACGTCATCTGGTGGCATTTTCCGTTTAATCACATGTATTTTAGCAGATTAGATCATTTTATCATATTTCCTCCAATAATTGTTCAATTCATGAATCTATGGTATCCTCGGGTTCAGTTCACTAAGTAATTTTCACTTAAACACAAAATTCAACAAACAGACACTTGCAAATTCTCCACTTCATTTATTGTCACTCACCATACATTAAGAAACGTAGTATCAACCATAATTATACTAATAATAACAAAGCATAAAATGTCAATCAAACCTATGGTATCCTCGTGTTCACTCGTGTCAAACTGATTGGTCCAGTAATCAAATTCATGGCTCCCCTGATATATTTGAATGTGGATATTATCGAATAAAAATGCACGGAAAATGACTATTAATATGGCATGCATGCAAGCAAAAACAAAAATATCGAGATCTCAGTCTAGGACTCATTCTATTGATAAACAGGCAGTTATTCGAGTGCTAACAAAGTTAAGTAACATTCCTCGAGGGACAAAAAGAACAGTCACAAACTCACCAAGATGAGCTAAGAACTGATTTTACTTATTCAAAATGAGGCAAGGCATAACGAGCAAAAAGAAGTTTGCCTCTTTTTGCGTGAGTTAATTTTTCTACTCACTCAGTGGAGGGTTCCTTACTAGTTCACAGAGTGGCCCCCAACTACAACTGGACGTATTTCTGTCAAACGGAACTATGTGCATTACGACGTGAGCCCTGTAATGCATGTATTCTTATAGGTCTCAGGGCTCATCTCTTAAAGCACATAGTTCTGTTTGATAGAAATACGTCCAACTGATCATTTGGGTAATGATGGCATAAATGGGGCCAAACTACGCCCGATTTGCGACCCAATCAACGTGACTCCAAATCACGCGCACAACGAAATCACCGCGCGATGAATGCTACCATGCAAAGCGAAAACGTCATAAGAGCATTCGGAAATTGCCACATTTCCCCCATAGAATCCTCATTTATTAGGAAAATAGTGACTATTTTTGGGGGATAATTTAGCGTGAGCTGAAAATAACACTCTCTGAATAGTTGGAAGGAATATACTCACAAGCTTTCTAGGAAAGCTGTGTTTCCTTACACGAACTTCGGCGACTTCACGATGCGCATACGTCGCTCTTTCTGAGCCAGGAAGAATGATACAAGGCCCAGACTAATCAACCCTTTGCCATCACAAATCACCAGTTAATGACGTCATTTAACTTTCACCGGAAAAGGTCGCAATGGAGTTTGACTCGAATACTCGATATTCGATGGCCAAAGAAAATCGATGATTCAATTAAAAGCACGGCGATAGTGAGGCTTACACCGTTTCGATTGAAAATTGCAAGGAAGAACTACCATTATTTCTGGCTCGTTTCAGGTACAACACATATGCTATTAGTTTCTCTAGTTTAGTTTAGATAGGTGCTTTTATGGATCAACCAGAAGTACACGGAGAAAAAAAACCTCGTGCGTGGGACCCGAAGTTTAGGTCATATGGATCTCTGAAGTTTTCAGATTGAGCATCTGAACACTTTAGGTCTAGCTGTCGAGGTTCGGATCACACATCTGGAACTTCAGTTCTTACCTCTGAAGTACTACGGTTTTTACATCCGAGAAACTTCGGTTCTCACAACCGAAAAACTTCGGTTCTCACATCTGAAGTACTGCAGATGTAAGAACTGAAGTTTCAGGTGTGTGATTCGAACCTCGACAGCTAGACCTAAAGTGTTCAGATGCTCAGTGATCTGAAAACTTCAGAGATCCATATGACCTAAACTTCGGGTCCTACGCACGAGGTTTTTTTCTCCGTGTATTAACTACATACATTGAACAGTTTTTATAGCGCAGCCTCGCGCTCTGCGACGCCCAATCGCCATTGCCCCCAATCCTCCCAGAGACCATCAGGCAATAAAGAAGTATCTCCTTGTTGCAAATCGACGGTGTCAGTCTGCAACGGCGTATCTCGCTTTGTGACGTGGCAACTTCCTGTCATACTTTATTTTTTAAATGCTAAACTACCCAACAACATTTCTTAAAAACTGCCAAGATTTTTTTCTCTGTGCGAAGAAAATTCTGTGAGTATACTGCAAAGAACGATGTCTATTTGTTCTCCCCTCAAACAAATGAAAAAGGAGCAGAGATTCTCTAACACCGCACACGAGATAAAGATTTAAAGGTTTAACCCAACGCAATAAAGAGCCTCGCACAAACACATGAGTAAATGAGTATCCGATGAAATAAGATTATTTTTGGAAGAAAAAAAAACTTCCCAGCGTTTTCCATTCGAAAAATCCTGAGTGTACCTGAAAATGCCAACGTCACCGATGCACAACTTTCCTTGAAAATAAATATTTTTCAGGGAAATTTGGCAACATTCAAATGTTCCGCCCAGCATGCATGGCAATATGCATATAGACCTCAAACTGACGCAAATGATACTGCAAAGCTGGTTGTAATCAATTGTTATTAATAATACAAGTGCATAGCTACGCGTAATAGGGGATGATTCGGATGGGTTATAGCAAGGGCCGCGGAGGGACCCTCAAGCCTCAACGCACCAACAACGAGGTATTGCGATTCATCGAGTTAGCGCCTAGGGTGACTTGATTCTTTTTCCCCCCTGAACCTTTCATATATATATTAGGGCTAATAAAGGATGGGCGTTTACCGAGGAAGTTTTCCTTGGAGTACAGTGTTCAAATACGTGGCGTGTTTTGCGATTTCTCGATTATTCTGCTATTTAAACCCGTGGAAAAGGATCGATAGACAGGGTGTTTGCAACGAACACCTTAACAATCGATTCTTTACCATAGCTTCAAATTGGGAAATATCGATAGATCGCAAAGCACGCCACGCAAGGAAAACTTCCGTATTGTTAGCCCTGGCCCAGTTCTATCACCTCTTTTTCCAGATCGGTCCCCTGCAATACACACTCTGGCCTCTGGGTACCTGTTAAATGTTAACCGGAGGTTAAGACTCTTAAATCTAATATGTCTGATACCATAACCGTGTCATCTGGACCCTCTAATGTATATCATACAATCCCTAAAATACTTTGCAAAAATCGTCTTTTAAAATCTTAATTTATGCTCTCAAGTACTGTTCTGAATTAACTATATATGAGGACTTATCTGTAACAATAGCGGATGTGAACAATTACCTTCTCGAAACACATTTAAAAAACTGTTTTGGCATCGAGAAAATTTTGGAAGAAAAATACTTTAGATGTGATCTTCGAGATCTGTATATTATGCCACAACCAAACATATTAAATTTTGGTGTGAACAAAACAGTTTTTTAAGCGTGTTTCTAAAAGTTAATTTCTCACATCCGCCATTGTTACATATACGGCCTCATATATCGATACAACTAAATAGGGTAAAATTTGGAACGGAAATACAGAACTCATTTTAAGACTCTAAATATTGATTTTGAATAACTATTTCTTATTACCTAATTGGTTTATAGATTAACATTACTGTATTTCAGAAAAAGTCATGTAAAATTATTGCGCGCATGATCGGATGAAAATTTTCACGGGGTTTTTTCCCCCAGTGTTAAGGGACTCTCTAAAAAAGTCGCGCGTTCCGCCGAGGGCTCGGAGGGATATCGAAGAGAATCGATACTCTCGGAGTCTGGAGGCGGCCCTAGGGACCCCTCTCGAACCACTATTGAATTTTTCGCCCGATTAAGCGCGTGCAAGCCGGCCAAATGCACACAACTCCCATGAATATAAATCTCCTACTCGCCATTGTCGCGAACAATAGCACGACAATATCCGCACAATATCTGTAACTCATTCAATTAATTATAACTTGTTAGATGGTAGATATTAGATGTTCGATTCCGGATACTATACGCGCAGATAATGGAGGGAAAAACTCCTCCATTCATGCGCGGAGAGCCATACGCTTTAAGTTTGAATTTTAATTTTTTCTTTCTTTTGCCCGATTGGTTTTTTCCTCTCTCTCTGTCGAGCTTAAATAGTGCCTTTACACGTCTGTCTAGGATAGGAATGGGAAGTTTTTTCTGTTTATTTATTGTTCGTACAATATTTTTTTTCCCAGCATTAACGCTTGATACACTTTTCATATCCATTAAATTTTTCCACTCGGGGNGGGGGGGGGGAGGCGTTCACGTATTACGTATAAGCTACTTAAGGAGCGGTGGAGGTCTGAGCTTACCTTATGAGATTTCATGAGAGAGAGGCGGGCCGGGAGGCCACGCCAAACTGTACCTAAGTCATTCTCATGGAAAAAAAGAAAAATCAATAATATTTTGGGATTATAATTAAGTTTTCGCCATGTTTAAGCTTTCTTTGATATTTTCTGATATACCAATTTAGTTATACCCCTAAGTTTTTTTCAGGACGTAAAACATTTAGTCCAACATTTTAAATTTTATACGTATTGGCTCTGATCAATGATCATTTTCGTTGTGTTCAGAGTATTGTTCAAACTTAGAAAATATGATGAGAGGACGTTTTTGGTTGCAACAAGTTTTTCCATGTAGGTAATTCATTTAACCACGAGTTTCAGCTCACGCTAGGATAGATGCTTATGGCAGGAATTTTCGAAAGCGAAAATTAATTTGTCATTTTGGTGTAAACTTTGAGACAATTTCTTCCAAAAATGCTGAATCACATCTCGGCTCTATTAAGAACAAAATATTTTCTTGAAGATCGTGCCATTGAATTGGGGTTTTAGTCGATGCTGAAGGGTTTCCTAATGAAAATTTTGAATACTTTTGGAGCGTGGCTCACAAAATTTTGACAATCTTTTCTTCATTGGTATTCACCCTGAAGTTATCATCATACCACTTGAAATTGAGGAGGTTATGCATCGTCTAATGGTTGAGAATTTAGTTTTTCGAACAGTATAGTCTTTAGTGCTCTCCGGTATGTTTGTTGCCTATGCGGAAAACTGAAGGCGGAATTCAGATGGTCGATACCTACCGTTAGGTCAACAACATCGTAAATCGGTTCCACTGACAGCGAGATTCACTAAGCGAAACCATGTTGAGTTTTCTTAGTAGATAACTAATCACACTCCGCGGTATATTTTTTGCCTAAACAGCAAAATTGAAGGCGAAATTTCTGTGAGCGATTCCTATCAACAGAATCACACTTCGTTCATCGGTTCAGCTAAGGCATGCTTAGAGGGATGATTCGATTAACTTTACACTGCCCTGTAAATTTGACCAATTTGGCACTCTGCATTTCAATATTCGCCTTTATTTCTTCATAATTTTTCTTCCCTCTTATTTCCGCGTCGTAAATGTGATCCCTCTTAGTACAACCGCTTCTCATGCCCCACCTACATGATCATTTTATAGCTTAGTAAGTAGTGTTTTAAACTATAAAGGCTTCATGTTTGCTGATGATGGATGGATTGATATCCGAAACACTGAAAAAAATACGGTAGATTTTACCATACTCTCACACAGTGATTCAAGTATGGTAATAGATACCAAATTCTATAGTAGCATTCACCATATTATGATTAGTATCACTAGAGTTCTGGTAAATACTGCTATGTTACTGGTTATTTATACTGTGTAAAAAATCAAGTAGACTTATAGTCGATTTTACCATCCTCTTTTTTTAGTGAATGCATGCATCATAATGAACTTTTACTTACATGCGTGCTATAGTATATCAGGCTGCCTATCAATTAAAACACGCACAAAGTGCGATTTAACAATTTCAGTTCTTGAGATTGACTTAGAACGCTCAAAGAATTCAACATTTGCTTTCAGCAGTATGCGCCCCTAAACAAGCTCAGCAAAGGAAGCAGCCACATTGGATCTACAGCAAACGTGAGCCGAGACGGGAAATCTAAGAAGTGAAAGAAGGAAAAGGGAAAAATATCCATCGTGTGGTGGGAGGGGACTATGTCTTGCAAGATGAAAACGGAACAAATAAAGAAGTTTACCATTCCGGGGTTAATAATAACCTGAGAATAAAAGATTTTATTGCTCTCCCCAGCCCCGCGCACCGACCGCATCGGGCACCGGGGCGACCGGGGCCGTTCTAAGGAGAAACGTCGTATGAGCATTCGAATGTTGCCAAATTCCCTCTCAGAAAATATTTATTTGTGAAGAAAATTATGAATATTTTTCATTGAAATTCGTAGACACTTTAGATCAAATTACTAACAAAATACTCTGAAAAATTGGATGAAAAATGTTTATAAATTTTACCAAAAATAAATGATTCGTCGAAGGAAATTTGGCAACGCCTGAGGGCTCATACGGCGTTCTTCCTTAGCACGTCAGAGCGGGGCCATATTCGTGATGGAACGGAGCGCATTATGTCCGGGAAAAGCGCCCGCCCGCGCACCCATTCAAATGAGTGATTGACTCGCCGAGTCAATACGTTTCGGCACTATTTTCCCTTTTCTTCCCTTTTTTCGAAAAACCGTCGCGGTCGTAAAAAAGAAATTTTTGACGTGTCCCTATTCACGATGTTGTTGTTTTCTGGGCTTTGTTTTTCGCTCGGGTCATTTCGACGGGACAGGGTTCCCACTCCACCACTTGGTTTAGCGCCAGCCTCTAGGTTGGTCACGGCGAGGTAGTTGATAAGGTTGAGATGTGCCGCCTTTTCACGACATGGCATGTGTTTGTAAACACGGCCTTTGTCTAAAACCCAACGATGTTACGCTCATTGGGTCATCAATGGTGTGGCCTATCTAATTAGGTGTCTCCCAATAACCTGGTTTTCACGCTGCTTTTTTATTTTACCCGGTTCCAATTTCAGATTTTGATATGGTGGGCGTTGTTGTCGGTATTCTGTACTTATTCTTAAAGATTGACGGCAAACAGTCTTTTTACGCAAAATCGTGAACATGGATCGTAAGATCGCGATTTCGGGTGAAGGAAGGTCTGGATGTCTTGTTTGTGGGCGGAATCAGCGTGTTTTACCGCTGCGCTGTCCGAAAATCTTCGAAATAAAAAAAGTACTAACGATAAAGCTAAAGAAAATCACTCCAGAACTTCGTCTTCATGAAACTCTCTAATGCGCAAAGTGCCCGTGTGCGCTCAGCACTATAATGATAACATTATATGCAGCAAAAATAAGTTTAGATATTTGAGACATACTTATAGTAAAAGGTTTGATACAAGAAATAAAAAAAAAAAAAAAAATTAGTCCTTTCCACTGAGAGAAATAACTGCGAAAAGTCATTTTTTCAAGTATTGTACTGACGATTAAATCATCAGCGAAAAATCAACTTTCCTAATCGCTGTTCTGGGCAATTTGAGCCTGTCTGGTATTCTAACCTCAGTCTTTGAAGCTTTTAGATTCTTCGAATTTCTTGTTTCGTGACGCCAAATATATGTCAAGTTCAACACATTTATCATAAGATAAAACTGCTACGATCTATATAATTATAATATACCGTTATAATATACCGCAAAAACACTAAATCTACCAACGCCGTATTTAACATTTGCGCCGCAGTGACCTTAAAATACATTTAAAACGGAGGTATGTTCCAAACCGAGGATGACCCCCTTTTAGCTTCAGGGGGTATGTCACACCCTCTGACTCTGCAGTAGCTAGGATCTAGAGGGGCCAAGCACTTCCAAAGCGAAATAATTAAACACGGCTATGATTATCAAATCTAAATACAAGATTTAAATGTTAGTAAAAGTGACTCAAACTATTCGCAGAAACGTCATCCGGTCATTTCAGTACGCAGGAAAATAGAGGTATTCATAAAAATTTCATCTGAAATTCATAGTGAGGCAAATCCACTGTAAAATCTTAAATCCCCTCCTCTTGCGACGCCGAAAGAATTGTTTTATCTTTGTCGACGTCGAATACGAATGCGCATGGATTAGTGGCAACGCATTACAAAATCCTCCATGTGACAGCAATAAATTTATCGACCTCTAAAATTTGATTTCGGAAGCCGTTTAATAAATTCCTCTCATTTTTTCATCCACTGACAGCGTCAGCTGATGGAGCGCAAAATTTATCGAAGATACGCGCAGGGCCGTCTGATTATGACCGCTGTATTTTGCACTTTTCGGCAAAATTATGTTGATTTATTCATCATTAGGGAGCCATTAGTTGAAAATCGATTCGAAATCCGGTTAGTCTCTGCCAGCGGTGTCAATCTGCCGGAGAAAAAATCCACGAACTTTTAAGGATTTAAACCTTGATATTAGAAGATGATTTCGATGGTATCTGAACTTTGCTCAGGCACCTGTCAGCAACATTGTGCAGTATATTCTGAGATGGACCAAGTGAACGAGCCTCTCGTATACTGATTGAGAGAATTTTAACTTCATCTGAAATGATTATTTATATTTCAAACACAATCGATGAAACAGATTTAGTTTTATTTCGAGCCATGAAATCTAAGCTGATGCTGCACGCATACATGTGAATATTATGTTTATATTCGCGACAATTTTAGAAAAAGTTGGAGCAAGTATTGAAATAATAACCAATAGTTCAGTTAAAATTTAGTTTTTGGGTGGATTAAGTTGAGCATAAAGTTACGAACCAAGCGACCATTAGCTTCAACGGGCCGATTATTGAAAGTAATAGACAAAGCAATTGACAAAAAAGACGAAAGGTAAATTAAGCGATCCAATTGGTTGAAACGTGCGGTTGCGATGGACAAATGTGTTACTGAATGGCCTTACTTATGGCAACCCACAAGAGACCCTATGCATAGTCCATCATTTCCCCCTTGTGTAAGAAAGAACCACCCGCTTCAACCAATATGATGGCTCCATTTTCCCCGTGTCTTCTTTGTCTATTGCTTCGTCTATTCATTTCAATAATCAGCACGCTGGCTCTCAAGTTTTCGGATGCGCGATCGGAGGACTTCAGAGATCCGTACAACCTCAACTTCGGGTCCCCTGCACGAAGTTTTTTTCTCCGAGATTCAGATTGCGCGCTGAAGAGTGGATTTAGGATGTTGTTCCTGTTGTGATTTTACCGTTGAATCTTTTAGTTGTCGCTCGTGCATGCAACAGACCAATCCAAAATTTTAGAGCTTTCAAGGCGCTAAACCTCGCGATGTTTCGGCCGACAAGCAGAAAAATTAACCTTACCGACGAGGACCTTACGTATCGACACAATTTTAGCAAAAGCGTGTGCCCGTGGGCGTCAACTTCACCCCGAGGGATGGATCGGCGAGGGGAGGGGGAAGGGGGGATCAATCAAGCGGGAAACAATCGGGAGACACCGCGAGAAGAGCCCAAACCGCGGGTCGGTAGAGTGAGGGGGAGGAGCGAAGTGTTTCCACAAAACAAGTATTACCAACAAAACAAATCTAATTATTTGAAGCCGATGGCTCTCACTTCCTCTTGTCGAGTTTAATCTGTTAATCCACCCCTAAATCGAGTGCGCAGTGCGACCTCCCCCCCCTCCATTCATCCCTTCCTCTCTCCTCTCCTCTCGTCCAACCCGCGGGACCATATGTTCCGTGTAAACACTTTAGCGACGCAATCCTCTTGTATATCTTTTGTGAATTACTGCGCATAGCGTTGCCCGAATCTTCATTGTTCGCGGCGGAGAGATAGAAAGAGAGAGGGAGAGAGAGAGAGAGAGAGAGATCTTATCTTCCTTTTCGCGTCCTCTCCGCATCCCCGGTCTCCTCTTTTAATTGAGAGCCAGATTTAATCGGCGGATCTTGAGTTTGAGTTTTTTTCTCGTTCAATCCAAATAAATTAGGATTAGTAGTTTTCGCGCTTTGTTCCCCCTTTTATCTCGGCGCTCCATTTTGTGAAGTGTCAGACGTCACCGGGTTCTCTTTCAAACCCCCAACGTTGCCGAAATTCAACCGGGATCACCCCGCGCGCTTAAAAAATTTACAGGAAATCCGAGAGTTGGCAACGTTTCTCGAGCTTTGCGAGATTCGGAAGTGAAGCCGCCACACAAAGAAACCGGTTGCGTGCGATTGATCTTCTGGGGTAAACAGAGCGGATCATCCGGACTGAGAGGTGGATCCGCGCTTCGACAGCGATGTCAAACTTTACGAACATCTTAGAATTTTGCATGGGTTGGTCGAAATTGTGTGGAAATCTGGCAACTCCGAGGCGGAAATGCTCGATGCATCGATTGCTACTTATGGATTACGGATAATTATTTCTGCGAGGTGATTTTCATTGACCGCACTTCCTGGTCCAAGTCTGCTCGATGTTCCATTGAATGGAGGATTTTTTCCCATTGCAAAATAATTCGGAGTAGAAATCTTATTCATTAAATGCAAAATATCTGTAGGTTGTTAAAAAAAATAATAATAATAAAAAACTTATTTAATCAAATGTGTTTAAAATATTCCTAAAAAGGCAGAAAGGTGTTACTTTTTCCTAGGGGCACCTCATTATCGGGGTATTCTAAAAGCACGGAAAGACACCCTGCCCACGTTCTGGAAAGACGCGCTCAATTCTAAAGGGAGGTCTGGGAAAACTTTAACGATTGCCATGTCTCGGAAGTAGTTATGAGTTACGAGTTGTTCATACCCAGAAATAGATTGTAATAAAATTCAAAAGATTTTCATGCGTCTCTCAGGGTAAATCTAATACTATAATATTGTAAGCCGTTTACTAAGAAAAACTGAAAACGAACGCGAGAATTTCCAATTCTTGGGGGGGGGGGAGGCCCCCCTGGCTCCCCCCTTCCTACGCCTCTAGACAAACGGAAACAAACACAACATGGAAATTGAGCGGGGGAAAGGATGCGCATTAATGACGCGACGGCGCAGAGATACAACTATTCGTACTTGATTGACGTCCGTGCTGCATCTGAAAAATTGAAGGCGCGATAACGCGAAGCGTGACCTCTCAATGCTCTGCTATGTGCTGTCAATGAGGTGTCGCTCAGTTTCGGGAGAAAAGCTCAAAAAGAAGCCCGAATACGTCATTCCTGTCTTCGGCTGTGTTGATACTTATTCTTTCTTCTGTCCTCAGGTTCTTGTCTGATTCTCTTTTAGGATGGATTTGCAGACCCACGTTTTAAGCTTAAGCTCGTGTAAACCGCAGCATTGGCTCGGTTTTTTTTTGGAAATAATGGTGCTTTGATGCGTCTAGTGTCTTTAATTTTGTATGTTTTCTTCAATTTCAGATGTTCCATCGGCCAATTGGAGCACTTTATTGAGCCTGATCCGAGATTGGCTCGTTTCCTTCAGGGTTCGGCATATTCCAACGGTAATACAACAATCACCTATCCAAAAAATTAACCGAATCCAAAGGCAAAAATTCGCCTTAGACTCGCCTTTTTTCTGGCCTCAGGATCTCCTTGAAACCTTGTGTTCCATACTCTCGCTGTATAGGTACTCGACCTCCATGCAGTGACAAGTCTTGCATAATAGCGCCTTTCCTCTGAGGTAGCTGTGGAAGTGTGTGGAAGCTGTTTACGAATCGAGCCACGATCCACAAATCGGCGGCGGGGGCTCTCTTCATTTGTGTCATCGGGACAATTACATCCGCGACAACGCCACAATCAGGACGAGGGCGGCTTTCCGCACCGAGCTCCGCAGTCATCATAATTGTGAATTATCGTCGCAGCAATTCCAGATGAAGATGTCAGATGTATACCCGACGCACGCGCTGTAATAATAATTGGAGATTACAATTTACAATGCAGAGAAGCCAAATCGGCAATCCGATAGAGCACTGGAGAAGGTGGGGATTCAACTATACCAGTGACGCAGCGTGCTTTGCGATAAATCGATTGATCTGCCATTTAAATCAGAGGGATAGAACCGATTATCAAGGTGTTTGCAGCGAACACCTTGATAATCGATTCTTTACTACAGCTTTAAATGGAGAAATATCGATACTCGATCATTCGCGCCACGCTACTCGACACTCCATCCATGGGTGTAACTCTTGAAGGGCCGGAGAGGGGCCCTCACAGGCGGATGCAGGGGGCAAAGAGTGCGCACGCCCCCCCCCCCTCCGTTTGCTCGAAAAATAGGGAGGAAGGAAAATGGATGGAGGAGAGATGGAAGAAACGGAGGAAAGAAGAAGGAACGACACTTATATTTGGTAATGATTCATGACGAAATTGACTCAAACTGCATGCCTTAAAATTTAGATGCTTTGCAATATCAGGAGGGAGCACCCCCCCCCCCCTCGTTCGAAGTGTCTGGATTCCCCTATGGGGGGACCCTCTGAAATTTCAGTTTATCGCGTGGTGCGATGGAAAAAAGGTACAAAATTAATCTTTTTTTCGAGGATTATTGGCACGGTTAAGCCTCCGGTTGAAGACAGTAACAGCAAATAGCTGAATTTTGCGCAAGAAAAGCACAAAATGCGTCAGTGGGAGGTGTTAAATAACGTCGCTCCTCTGACGTAAGGGTGAGTCTTGATTTCCATATGATTGTTGAAATTGATAGACAGAGCTATGGACAAAGACGTCATAGGGAACATTAAGGGATTCTATTGGTTGAAAAGCGTGGTTGGTGGTTGTTATAGACCATGGGGGAAAATGATGGACTGATTAGAGGGTCTCTCGTGGATTGCCGTTAGTTAGTGTATTACTTACCTTCTTTGTCTATCGCAACCACTTGCGTCTACCAATAGGATCGCCATATTTCCCTTTTGTCCTCTTTTTCTATAGCTTTGTCTATGGATTCCAATAATCAGCCCGCAGAGAGCATGAACTTATATGTGAAACGGGACTCATGAGGAAATTGAGGTACGCCCTTACATCAAAAAAGCGTCGATACGTGTGGTGTGAGTTCTGGGATCCCATTCGTATTCTGCCGTGCTGAGGAAAAACGCCGTATGAACATTTGAGAGTTGCCAAATTTCCTTAAATTAAATTTTTATTTTTGAGGATAGTTATGAATATTTTCCCCTAAAATTTTCAGGACTTTTCGGTGGAATTGCGAGCAAAATTATCTGAAAAATAAGCGGGAAAATATTTATGAGTTTACCAGGAAATTCGGATTTTATCAAAGGAAATTTGCCTGAAGGTTCATATCGACGGTGAAACTACCAAACCACGTATCTCGTTTGCGGTGTTTAAAAATCTACGCTCACATTTTATTTTTTTAAAGTAGACCAAATCAATATCATTCCTTGAAATTTTCACGGAATTTTCTCCGCACAAAGAGGAAAAATCACAGAAATTTTCAAGACTGGATGTTAAGTAGTTTTTCATTTAAAAAATAAAGTATGACAGGAAGTCTGCGACGTCGCAAACCGAGATACGTGGTTTGGTAGTTTCACCGTCGATATGGCGTTTTTCCTTAGCACGGCAGTATTATGGTAAGAATCCAGTGTGAGATGTTTACTCTAACGGGCACGGTCTCTACTGGAAGCCACGGAGAAACAAAGAGACCCCCGGAGGGCGAAGCGGCACTGCTCCCAGAGAGATAGGCCAAGGGGTTAATTTGCTAACCACCTCAGTCGTCATTGTGAGCCCCTCTCTTCTTCTGGGCACCCAGCCCTACCACGCACAGTTTTTAATCCGCGTCTTCCAGATTTAACCTCACATCGGAATAGTTTTTTATTCGCTCTTCTCACTCCAGAATCATCACAACCCTCACCTGAAAAGGTCCTCTTTACACCGACGTGCGAGTCCCATTCACCAAGACTTAGATCGGTGGCCCAAACTTGCGCCCTTTATGTCATTGTGTCCCTTTATTGCCACTCTCGTTTTAATCCTTTTTCGGCTGCCTTCCCGATGACATTTACGCGTTTCCAGGCAATGTTTGCAGTTATTGTATTTACCCGGGTAATCTTCGGAGCTTTGTCCAACGCCCCTCGATGATCGATTGAGGCCCATGCAGGAATTGAGACACCGAAAATACTAGAGTCGTGGCTGCCAACTGTAACACCATTTCACGGCTTCATTAATGGGGGAATTAGGTATTCTGCAACTTGCGGCAACAACCGCGATGGGCGAAGGGGTTAGCGCGTGAATGGGTGCCTGAGTATCGGAATGAATTGGATATTGAGCAAGAGGGCTTTAGCTTCATAGAGAATCAGTTGCGAACAGTTTTTTTCGTAGAGGGCTGCAAAACAGAGAATGATTAGGTCGGATGATTTACGGCTAATTTGATAAATAGAATAAGACGCAGGATCATGTGGACCCGAGATATGGAGCATCGACTCTGATGATGAGGTTCGTTTGAGAGGAAATTGAGCGTGCTCTTGAGCAACAATAATCTTGCAATAATCCTTTTCGATTGAAATTAGAAACAATTGCTAAATAAAGAATTATAGAAAATTAGAAATTGACTAATAATTGACCGAATTGAACTTTTACGGTCAAGTTTATCACAATGAATTTTAGTTATACGGAATGCTGCAGCAATGACATTAATAAACTAACTCCTGTCATAATTACATACCTAGTTTACTGTCATCAAGATAAGGGAATATTAGTTCAGGGACACTTATATGTTTAAAAAAAACACATTCACACATTCATTCAAACAACATACGGAGACATGTAGTAAAGCGTTTAATCAACGTGTGTCCCTTGCTGGGACAGATTGAAAGCGGCAGAACTACTGCACGCAACTATTCGTCCTCTCAAACCGCCCATATTGCCATCGCGGTTTTTGAGGGCGAACTCGATGGAGTGAGAAACCCGCATTGAGGCGTGTATTCAACGTGTGTTCCTAAAGTTTTACCTAACTTTTCCCTAAAACAATACTAAGTTTTCTTCAAAATGGCCATAACTGATGTTACAGACCATTCTGTATGCGCATGTTGTGTATAATAGATAAGATTTTTTGATCATAGAAAGAAAAAGCTCATCAATGGCACAAAATTCCTGACGAATAGCCTATCTACCTGTGAATCATATGTAAAGCACAGAACTATATGACTTATATTAGTGATTACTGTGCCATCTATATATCCTCTGAGTATGAATTAAATGGTTTTGCCACATCTTATCTTGAAGCGGAAGTTTAAAAAAGTCAGGTTGCAACTGGTAACCTGCTTCGACAGACGTTTACTATTATTACTATCATACATGCTAAGGACTAACGCCGTAAGAGCCTTCAGGCGTTGCAATAATCCTTCGATAAAAACAACCCCATTTACTAGGAAAATTGTTGACATTTTCCTTAGATTTTTTTTTAGATAATTTTGTCCACGATTTAATCTAAAATATCTGAAAATTTCAAGGGAAAATAAGCATAACTTTCCTCAAAAATGCATGTTTTATCCAGAGAAATTTGACAACTTCCGAATGTCCATACTGCGTTTTTCCTTAGCACGGCAGTGCAGGACTCTATACTTCGACCACGAACGTTTATGTACCAAAGTTCACTTTACAGTTGCCGTGATCAAACGTACGTCTTTTTATCTCTTTTTTTCTCGTTTTTATTTATTTCATTTGTATTTAATGAAGTTTTGTTAGTAGTTTAAAACCTAAGCTCTAGGAAATTTTAGCGACTACTAAGAGCAGCCTTTTCGAAATTTCGCGAAGCAAGAACGTTCAAAGCTTTCTGAATCATTAAAATTTCACGGTCCAAACCCTTTCCCTTAGCTTAAACGCCTCTCACAATTCCAATCAAGATAAATGCAGCGTGAAGATTGAATACCGCGAAGCGTTTATTTTCAAATAGTTTTTTCGCCGATTTGCTCCGAGTCGAGTGCAGTGCAGTGGTTGCGCTAAAGGGTGTCTACAGCCTCGAGTGTGCTAAGAAAATAGTGATTCAAGGGTGGGTGGGGAATTTTGCGGGGCCTTTAATATTTTAACAACTCCCCCGTCTCCATGAAAGGGGCCCAAGCTCACATTTCATAGTTCGGATTATAACGAAGTAGCATTGTGATTTTTAATGATTACTCGGCTACACCGGCACAGGCATAACACTTCCCGTTTGTTTCCTAGTTTCCATTGTCATTCCTGCATTTTTCCTTCTTTTTGTCAGTGTTCCCGACACTGAGCGACTGAAAGGCACCCGCTCTCCTATCCTTCCAGCCGTTTTCGCTGTTTTCAATGAGTGAAAAAGCTGGATTCAGGAAAGGCGCTAGGGCTCGACTTCGGAGCCGAACCCCCCCCCCCTTTCTCTCTCTTCCTCACCCCCTCTCATTCCTCAACACGCGAGTCGAGAGCTATGAATGTTTATTCTTCCATTTTTTCAACCACTCAATACTCCGTTGTGTGCAGTGCAAATGCGAGTACCTGCGAAGGCTTTTCGATATTCCACCCGCGGTAGATGGGGTAGCTATCGAAAGTTATCGAACCACTTCGAGCGTGGCGCAAATAGACTCAGCTTTCTTTGATACGGTATATCGTGAAAGCTGATTTTTCGATTTTACCTCGAGGAGTGCAGGTGTTTTGTTCCTGACTTGTCAATAATACAATCTCTTTTTCAGAGAGAGGTTTTAGCTCTTTTCTCCCGTCCCCCTCTGCCCTTATCCTATCAAACACGACTGCGTTCAAGTTCTGGTTTGCATAAGTCTCGTGCCTGAATGTAAATGCAAAAGCGGTTTCTTTTCGTCACTTTTATTTCATTTTATTTATTTATTTATTTTTAAATAAATTGTAACACGACTCTCAGCGGGAAAAGGTTCGGTTTCCTTTGGCTTTTCATTTCTTTATACGAGTCCAACGCCCATGCACAATGTAGCTTAACGCTGTGGCTCAAAGGGCCTGCACAGAATTCCACTCCCGGCAGCAAGTGTGTTTTAAGTGCGGAACACTTTTTCTCCCATTTATGCTGGTGTTAGCGCTAGTACCTCAAAGAAGAGTTTATTTTAAATTATTAAACGTGAAAATAGAGGTGTGGGAACATAGGCGCATTTGTGGCATTCATATTTTCACACTGGCGGCACAAAGTTTTATGCTCTGTAGTGCAGTGCACAGTGGTTTTCTGTGGGACTTGGACTAAGGTGTTGTTGCATACGTCAGGTGGTGGAAGCAAAGCAGTAAATTGTTAACAATCTGCAAATTGCGAGGAGACAAATACCAACCTATGTAGCAATCGAGAATAAAACGCTTAATTTGTGTAGCCTCGAGTCTGTATTTGACATGCAGTGAGGGCGTTTTGATTGGGCTTACATTTGAAAAACGGACACTTTAAATTTTCGGAAATATAAAAGGCCCATTAAAATTTGAGAAACTGCTTTGGTGTTAATTTTTTTCAAAGACGACAAATTTGGCATGGATCTTTAATAATTATACAACGACGGCGCAGAGATACAATTACTATTCGTACTTGATGGACGTCCGTGCTGCATCTGAAAAATTGAAGGCGCGATGACGCGAAGCGTAACCTCTCAATGCTCTGCTATGTGCTGCTAATGAGGTGTCGCTCAGTTCCGGGAGAAAAGTTTAAAAAGAGGCCCAAACACACCTCTCCTACCTTCGGCTGTGTTACTCACGTTGTGCTTGAATCACCATTACAAAGCAGACTAACGGAAACAAACACAACATGGAAATAGAGCGAGGGAAAGTATGCGCGTTAACGACGGCGCAGAGATACAACTATTCGTACTTGATGGACGTCCGTGCTACATCTGAAAAATTGAAGGCGCGATGACGCGAAGCGTGACCTTTCAATGCTCTGCTATGTGCTGTCTATGAGCCTTACCATCCAAGGGTCTACGCCCTCATATGGGAGCCAGTCCGACCCTGTTCAAACGGTCTATATGTAATTTCAAAGAAACGTCCTGCCACTTTTTGGAGATTTTTAGTTGTTTTAACTAGAATTTTCGGCAAGGCATTAAAATTTGGAAAATGTTTTTCATTTTTACCTGCTTTTTTGAACATGCTCATGTGTTTCTGTTTGACTTTATTTATTTGAGATGGGAAAAAAACAAAGTCAAACAATTCAAGATCTTTTTTCCACCGAGAAAATTGCAGGAAAAATCCAGAAGATAAACTTTATTTCTTGTGAAGTAAAATTTCTAATTATTTTACAAGATAAGTAAAAGTGCGTAATTTTCGTAAAAAAAATATAAAAGAAACCACCCCAACGTTATAATGACAACTGTGATGAGCGCCATGAAATAATTGAATCAATACGGGAAATCTTCAACGTCACAAACCGAGTCATTAGGTTTAGTCGTTTCACCATCTCTGTGCTTAAATGCAGCCTGCAGCTGAAACTACAGAGCATCTCTACATTCCTACAGATTACAGAACGTGAGAATCACTGTTTGCACACATTTTTCATCCCGAATAATGGAAAACTATTATTACACTATTTCTCCTTATCCCTCTCTCATTCTCCTTTGAAGGAAACCAATGAAACGTTGAACCAACGGCTTTAACGGAAAGATGCATAAAAACCTCAACAATATTCAGCTACTACGTCTTTTTCCCCTGTTTAATTCTCTTTAAAACATAAAAATCGAAGTACTCATTAAAATCATATCAAACACGCACTTTAAAAGGGATTGCTGCAATGGATTTTATCACTTTGGCGAAGAACAGTAACGCCTGAAAATAAGAGAAGAGAAATCGTAAATACTTCCTCCAGCGATTTCGCTCCCTCCTCACCTCAGTTTCATCGAAAAAGCATGGAGGTAAATTTCCTCTCATTCGAACGAGCGGCTGTAGTTTTATGGTCGGACAAAAACTTACTTCCGGACCAGAGGAAAGTTTATTTTGTTTTTACAACCGCCAGGCGAGCAATGAGGGATGATAAAACACTTATAAAAATTATCAACCTCCTGCTTTGTCTATAGTTTACGCGTTTATCGGAGGCGAGTTGGCCTGAAGTGAATTGAACACAATTTTTCCACTACGAAACCGGGTTCATCGATGTAATAATAACAATTTAAGCGACCACCTTAGCCTCCCGAAACCGAGCGGTTACGAGTTAACGAGTATGTTGTTTCGAACCTCAATCCACTCTAAAATCTGGTAATCACCACAATGCCATTCTATGGTAGAATGCCGTATTAGTCATTACGCGTTGCCAAATATCCTTTGACAAATCACGAGTTTTTAGGAAAATTCGTGAATACTTCTTTTCCAATTTTTCGGAGGAAATCGTTCGTAAATTGATCTAAAAAGTCTGAAAATTTCAAAGAAAAATACTCATAACTCCTTTCAATAATAATAATTATTTCTGAGTGAAAATTTGACACATGTGAATGGTCGTGCGACGTTTTTTAAAAAATAAAACACTTGCGGAGAAGTAGATGTGCCTTCATCGATTTCGACTATAGATATAACCGATTGGTGGAGAGATCCTAATTTTCTCGTATCTTGGAAAACATTTCCATCGAGGAGGAAGGGGGAGGGGAAACAGTGGTCGCTCCTCACCCCTGTAATGTGAAAAAGTCAGGACACTACCATCGATAGAGGGTGGGAAAGAGAGGTAGGGGAGGACGAAAAGGTGAAGGAAAATTGTAAGCGGTCTTGCAGATATTTGAAAAGAGTTTTAATTACATCCCTTAGAACTTAGCGTAACTGGAAAAGGCTCCAAAGCTGCCTTTCATTAAAATTCCACCCATGAGTAGATACGATGAGTGTGATTCGCGTAAGAGGTATTTAATGCCCCACCTTTGACTTCCGCCGCCGCTCCGGCCGATTCCAGTCTCGGCAGGTCCTCCACTATCCTCCGCGTTCAATTCATGTTTTTAAATCGTTAATTAAATTTCAGCTTTTGAATTTTTACGTGTGCTATCATGCGTCCCTTTTTGTGCAATGGTATTACAGTAAATCAGACCAGGCAGTGGAAATCTACCCTTTACAAACTGAAAAGAGGCTGGAATCTTTCGGCCGAAAGACCGAACCGTGACAGCTTACCACAATGAAAAAAAAATTGTAAAATTAGGAATGTTTCAGTTAGCTGCCGCGACCACCAGAAACTCCCCGTCACTTAACCAATATTTTTTCTTCCACGTTTTTCTCTTTCTGGGAGACTTTTAAACTATACCAGTTCTCATTTTGTCGTGCTTTGGTTCATGGATTTATCGAATTAGGTTACTATGGGAAACCCAACATATTCAGAACACACTCTCAGAAAAATTCGTTGTTTGGTCAACGGAAATTCCTTTTTAAACATGCGCGACTGAACGTTTTTCCTCAAAACGTTGAGAAATCTCCATGCTTAAAATTAGTATTCCTGATTCTGTTACTTCTACAAGACGTCCTCTCGCCTTAAATACATGTACGGTTTGTTCAATGATAATTCCTGTTGCAGAATATTTACCAGGGTCATTTTTCTCAGTGCAATGTGATCGTATTTATGCTAAAAGGAACTGTGCACATTAAGGTCACATGCAATATGTATAAATATGAGTTGAACACGTAGTTTGTACAGTTTTTATTGTACAGTTTTTATTCCAGTAGTTGGAAAAAAACACATTGGATCTAGAGCCCAGACTCTTGAAAACATTGACAAGAAAAAACACTCTTGATTCAATCGGATTTTTGCTTGAATCAAAACGAAATCCGCTTAAATTAAGAGGCTTGGTTCTCGATTTAAGCTAGATTCCGATTGAATCAAGCGCACTTTTTCTTGTTGATATTTTTAAGAGTCTGGACGGATCCAATGTGGTTTTTTCTTCCATTGTAGTAAATGTAAGTATAAGTGTTGCCACTACTTCAGGGAGGATGCCACTACTTCAGGAGGGTGCCAATACATCAGAGAGGATGTCACGTCTGTCGTCAACATTTCAATCACACCTCCAATTTTTGCACGGCTTTTTGATTTTCAATGCTCCCGCACCTGACAAAATTATGACCCTCCTTCGAGAATTCAGCGAAAACGCGGTTTCCCCAGAGGAAACGTTCGACGAAACCGGGTCCAACCTTTGAATGGTCCCGAAACTAGACCAGGACAACGTTGCCAACTTGGATGGAAAAACTCGACGTTTTCAACAGCGATCGATGAATCGAGAAGCAAACTGGCGCGGCGGCCTGGATCGCGACAAACGTCTTTTGCAAAAGGACTCACTTTCCAGGTTTATTTGGGCGCTTGTCAACACTTAACTCCGCGTTACCTTTTTCTTTTGAGGCCTCCAACAAAAGGCCATTTTGGCCGGCTTTGGCCTCAAAGGGTGGCCGCCCGAGATTTCCCCGACCGTGGCAGGTTTATGATGTTTCAATGCTTTGATTTGTTAGCGTTCGGCTTTGTTTTTTTGCCACGCAGAATTCCACGAAAACACGGACAGGTATCCGCGTCCGGTAATCGATAGATTGCACTGCGATTTTTCGCCATGGTCACTTTGGTAGGGTATCGATAGGTCGACGAGTATCGATAGGTGACCGTTCCCACCACTTTTTCTGTGTAGGTCGACGTGGAAAATTGCGGGCCATTTCGGGGCATTGTGCAGTTTCCCGGGGAAAATTGTATACAATGCCGAGTGCAAAGGTGTCACATTGTTGGAGTGGGAATTGTTTTCGATTCAGAACGTGGTTTGCATTTGATTCCCATCGGTGAACGGGAAGGTCAATAACCGAATAGAATAGACACTGACAATGAGTTGAGGTCTCAGAAAATTGTCTGTTTCATTCCATCCATCGACTATGATTTTTGGAGGAGGAATGAAATGAAATCACTCACTGGAAGGGAGAGAAAATTAAGCCAGTGATAGATCTAAGCAGAGACAGAAAAAGCCACTCTCATCTCAGCTGTTAGGAACTTTAAGGGAACCATTCGTGAAAAAATTATTTAATTTAATAGAGTTTGATGGGCTTTGTGATCACCACACAAGGACGGACATTTTAGGAAATAATAAAAGAAAAACAAGGCAAGTTAGCACTCGCAATGCATCGAAAAAATGGCAGGGTCTAACTAAAACATAATATGGTGCAATTTTTTGTAAATTTGACAGCTTGGGAGTGCCGGATAAATTTAATTGAGATATCAAGTGCAATCTCGTGAGTGATTCAAAAACATTTCGTAGTCCTTAAGTTAGGAACTGTAAGGCAGCTGCGTCTGTCTTGCTTGATTGGGAGTACATAGCACTCCTCAATCAAGTTGTATAATCAAGTTGTAAAGAATGAAAGCGCCGTTACATGCACGATGAAACTTATTCCGAATGGTGCCTTTGCCATCTCACTTTCAATTTGTAACATAGAAATATTCACGTAAATAGCACATGTCAAAAAACAAAATTGTCAAAATTTTTAACTATTGAGCATTTTTAATATGCCGCCGTAGGAATTCTTCGTCAGCAGAACAACCGGGAATCAATTTGATTTGGTAAAAAATTTAAAGAAACTTAAGATCACTCACCTGCATTAATCGTAAAATAATTTTTAGTGAGTGGTTTTAAGTTTCTTAAATTGTTTACCAATTTTAACCTTGTGTAGTCGCTTGAACTCCTCAAATTTTCATCCAATTAATTTGAAACAAGACGACCGTTTGAATTACAAGGAACACTGTTTGAAACGAGGAGACTTCCTATTGAACGTATTTCTATCAAAAGGAACTATGTGCATTATGACGTGAGCCCTGTTATGCATATATTCTTCGGGTCTCAGGGCTCATGTCTTAACGCACATAGTTCCGTTTGGCAGAAATACGTTCTATTGTTTCGACGCGAAATGCCTGTTACGGCATATTTTACGGGAATTTGCGTTGATCTAAAGGACATTTTTCCCAGTGTGAGGATGATGGCAAGGCAAGTGCACGTGCCTTAGATTTTCGGGGTACGACGCGGCACTCCTTTCGAGATGGATCAAAATTTGAACAATGAAATGCTCCGCGACCAAATGGACGTATTTCTGCCCAACGGAACTATGTGCATTAATACATGAGCCCTGAGACCTATTAGAATATATGCATTACAGGGCTCACGTCTCAATGCACATAGTTCTGTTCGATAGAAATACGTCCAAATGTATGGGAGAAAGGAGGAATAAAGGCGGTGACGCTTTAAGACAGGGTTACAAGGAGCCTAGAATAATTGGTCGAGTGCTCATGTTAATTCCATGTTGCCTCGATTCGATCGATGGACACGACTTCTGGAGAGCTTATGCCTTCGCACAGTGACTCGATCAAGAACTCTCCCGGATTATTTGGATGCTTGGCGCACTTAGCAAGTAAGATTTTAAAAGATTCTGAATGGGAAAAAAATGTATTGAGATTTCGGTCGGTTGATAATTTTCGTTCCTCTTATAAGAGTTAAAAGAAAGGTAAAAAAATCGGACACTTATAAATATGTTGAAACATTAACATTGATGAAAGCCACTTTTTAAGTGCCTGACTTTTATAGTTGGGCACTTGTCGAGCCAAATTGTTTAAATTGAAATGAACGCTCAAAGTTGTGGGGTCTCTTTTTCTCTAGGTTTCTACTTTGCAAATGCAATTGACTGCAGTGACGCGAAATAAGTTTTGTACTTTTAGTTATCACTGAAAAAAATAATATGCTGCTCTAGCATCTAGGAAGTCAATAATGTGTCTAGTGATCTCAAGATGCTGCCTTTACTGCCCCTGCAGTTAACTTTACATTCTGCAAATGCAAATTTGTAATGAAAATGCAATCAATGCAGCATCTTAGGATCCGTAGACACATTTTTGACATTCTAGGTGCTAAAACAGCATACCTTTTTTTTCAGTGTACCTCAAAAAAAGAGGACGAGGACTAGAGCCTTCCTTGCCCTTAGGGCCATTCAAGTATTACGTAAGCTACTTAAGAAGAGAGAGGGTCTGAGTTTGCTTAAAAGTCTTAGGAGGGAAATAGGGAGGGTGGGTCAAGCTCAATCTTCCATGACCCTCCCATTTGAAGAAGAAAGAAAAGAATCATATTTTTAAATAAGACTCCAGCTTTATTCGATATTATCTGGAGCATTGGATGAGGGTGACGGAAAGGATCGTCAAAAGTCGACCAAAATGCCATAAGTAATACTTCAACGGCCCTTTAAGCTGAGATGATCCCTGGAATTCCACGTTAAATTTCAAGTAAAATTGCAGTGAACTTTTCAAAAGATTCATAGATTTCATGAAAAATATTCTTATACTTCAATTTTTTCAATGCCTCATAGAGACACGGAAAAATTGCATAACGATTGAGGCGTTGGGCGCTGAAAAGGCATTTCTTAGTTGCGGTGTTTCACAATCTCCACTGCTAATTTATATTTTAGTGGGGCAAATTATGGGTAAATTTGCTGAAATTGTTCGTTTTCAGCAATGTAAAAAGATTTTGAGACACCGCAACCAAGGAACCCAATTTCAGCACCCAGCGCCTTAATTTACGTAAACGACCATCGTAAAATTCATCTCTCGAGGAATTTTCCAGCAGAGTGCTTGAGGCCTAGTCTCAACGGGACGTTTCATGGAATTTGTCCCAGGGAAAAATCTCACTTGCAAAGTTGGGAAAAATATTGAGTTGGTCAATACTAATCTCAGCTCGAACTAAGAGTCCTTGTGGAGTCCCAGGAACAACTAAAAAAGTAGAAGAAATTTTGTTGTGTTGTTTAACGGGAAACAAGCCCAGTGGTTTCATTCCTGCGATTCGAACTTCGGAAAAATCCCGTGAAACGTTCCGTGGAGACAAGGCGTAAGACGCTGCACCGGCGAAGATGAATATTCCCAGATTTGTGCGTTTTCGTATCTGTTCCAGTGGTGGCCCCCTTTCATCTGCGACTCATTAAGAACACATCAGAGTTGAAGCCGTGAAAAGCTTATACACCTGCCGAGTGGAGTGAAAGCCCCCGAACTAGGAGTCGGCGCTCTACGATCGGGCAGCTGTCAAAAATCGGGAGTGATGTCCCTGCCCCGACTCCAACTCTACCATGTTGAGGAGAAAACGCCGTATGAAACTTCAGGCGTTGCCAAATTTCCTTCGATAATAAGCTCATTTGGGAGGGAAATTATGAATATTTCCCTTTGAAATTTTCAGGACTTTTCGGTGGGATTGCGAGCAAAATGATGTGAAAAATTTGCGGGAAAATATTTAAAAGTTTATCTGGAAATTCGTATTTTATCGAGGGAAATTTGGCAACGCCTGAAGGTTCTTACGGCGTTCTTCCTTTAACTCGGGGCCCGCGTCCGATCGTTTCAGCGTTAATAAATTGTGACAATAGTGGGCGGAACGGGGAGCGGGAAAGCGCTGAATCACGATATCGGAGCAAGAGCACTATCAAGCAATTGTATCAACTCGAGATAATTAGTTTGTTTCTCCGTCCGCGCGACGCTGCCTTCTTCTTCCTCTATCGCACCATCTTGAAACCGCCTCTTTGCGCCCCGGCCGCACCGCACCGGGCAACGCAACGCAACGTAATAACGCCTCCGCCCCCAAAGCGCACCGGCCTCTGCTCCGAGATCACCGCTCCCGTTTCGTATCATCCCTGTTCGCTTCGCCGCACTACGGTTTCATAAGCCCGTTATAGTGGTCATAAATCGAATAAATAATGAAAAAAACTCCGGCCGTGGAAGCCGTGCTTACGAGCTATATATAGACGTACCACCCGTGATCCGGGCTCAGGGGCCGCAAGTTCCGGGTTCAGCACCCGGAGCAGTCGAAGCTACGGCTCCAGCATCCGGAACTTTCGGCCTATGAGTGCGGAACGGATGGTAAGTCTATAAAGCCCGTAAATTTTTCTTCAGGAAAAGAATTCTTTTTCAGAATTGGGAATACTGGATATCCACTTGAAGTCCAGTCCCAATAATT
Organism: Bemisia tabaci; assembly: GCF_001854935.1. Lineage (NCBI taxonomy): Eukaryota > Metazoa > Arthropoda > Insecta > Hemiptera > Aleyrodidae > Bemisia > Bemisia tabaci. The sequence goes on from NW_017547113.1 coordinate 2,755,262, forward strand.
TACAATGCTAGAAAGAGGTCAGAGGAGGTTACAAGTGATTTTTATGTATTTTTTTCACTACATCCTAATTTGATGCTTCCCACCACATCCGCCTGGTGCATTTTCTGGAAAAGTTGTAAAACCGCCAAAAATCACGTTTTATCCGCGCTAAATCGGCCACCTGAACCCCAACTTTCATGCGGGCGGAAAATGAGTTAGTATCAAAGTTTCGGCAGAGTAAAATTCCAACAAAATTGAATTCAGGCATTTCTGACGCACAAACCAAATGAACAGCCTCAGGTGTGCGGCTGAGGGGTGCGCGCCCCTCGCAAAACTTGAACGCTGGTATTGCAAGAACCGCATAAATCGAATAAAAAGCGGAAGCTTTCAATGTTTTTCAGCGCTTTAATGTGTTTTGGAACTATGCGCAGCTTATCGCATCACCAACGCACATCCGCACATCTCATACGGCTGACTGTTCGCGACTGATCAATGTCCAAGTACTCGCTGGGTGCGAGACAAGCACCCACCAGCGATATGTTATGTGCTGTGTTGCGCGATTACAATGAAAGAGCGCTCTCAAATTGTGCATTCTATGCGTTTCAACCGCAACTATCGCAAAAGGCATTTTGCGTTAATACGCACCTTACGCACAACACCTGGTGCCGGAAATTTGGCTGATTTTTCCTGACATAATTTCGGTAAATTTCATTTGCGGAATTTCAAATTCACTACTTCTGATGGAGCTTTACGGAACGCTAAAATCTTATTTTGCATGTGCCAACCTGAGAGCAACGTGTTCCTCGTGATATTTTTATGAAGAAAACCTGTCTTGTGAAACGGTGATTTTGTATGCTTGGTCCATTCCTTTTTTTGTTTTGTTAGAGGTGATTATGTCGAAAAACACGAAGATAAAGGCTGTCAAAAATATCAATCGGCTTTTGTCTCGAACTCATAAGGTGTTGTTTTCGGCATTTTATTTGTTCCAACACTAATGAGACGTTCCAAAGTGTTGAGTCATGCATCCCCACCTACTACGGTTAGAACACAATCACGGGTCAATCAGTGGCGTGGCGTGAATTGCGATGTATCGATTGTTCTGCCATTTAAACCTATGGAAAAGGATCGATAGACAGGATGTTCGCAGTGGACACCTTATTAATCGATTCTTCACCATAGGTTTAAATGGCAAAACAATCGATACATTCGATATTTTTTGTTAAAACCATTTGGGGAAGCGGAATCGCGGCACGAGGTGTCAAAGGGGATGGAATGGAGATTGTAAATGCACATCGTAGCAGTGTACTGCCGTACTAAGGAAAAACGCCGTATGAGCCTTCAGACGTTGCCAAATTTCTTCAGACAAGTCACTAATTTTCAGGAAAATTTGTGAATATTTTTCATCCAATTTCTCAGGTAATTTTGGTTGTAATTTGATCTAAAGTTTCTAAAAATTTAAAGGAAAAATACTCTGCATGAATTTCAAGCTATGGATAAAATTGGCTTGCATCTCTTCGAGTAAATATAAGTGGGAGGGAGCGGAAATTTTGAGGCGTAATAAAGATTATAAAAGATTAATAAAGTTCCGCACTCTGACTATGATGCCGTACTAAGGAAAAACGCCGTATGAACCTTCAGAAGGTGCCAAATTTCCTTTGGTAAAACACGAATTTCTTGGTAAACTTATGAATATTTTCCTTCCATTTTTTCAGATAATTTTGTTCGCTATTTCACCTTAAGTTCCTGCAAATTTCACGGAAAAATATTCATAACTTTTCGCAAAAATAAACATTTTATTGGAGGAAATTCAGCCACCCTCGAATGTTTACGGCATTAACATTCGTGTTAACTTGGAAAATTGCAAAAATTTGCTGCGACATTGTGAAGGCTCCGTTAAGAAAGAGTCTTCAAAGTATCACCTCGGCTTGGGCGCCTTCAAGTCTCCGTGATACACTCCGCTTCGCCGGGAAGTTAGTTTAGTTGCGTGACCCAACTCACGGCGCTGATTTACACCTCGGCTTGGGCGCCTTCAAGTCTCCGTGATGCGCTTCGCTTTGCCGGGAAGTTAGTTTAGTTGCGTGACCCAACTCACGGCGCTGATTTACACCTCGGCTTGGGCGCCTTCAAGTCTCCGTGTTACGCTTCGCTTCGCCGGGAAGTGAGTTTAGTTGCGTGACCCAACTCACGGCGCTGATTTCCACCTCGGCTTGGGCGCCTTCAAGTCTCCGTGATACGCTCCGCTTCGCCAGGAAGTTAGTTTAGTTGCTTGACCCAACTCACGGCGCTGATTTTCATACATGCACTCGCGAGTGCTCTAGCTACTTGCAACTGAAAAGTCTGTTTGAACTCCAACCATAATATTAATCAGTACTTTCTACCGTATTTATTTACCCTTTAATTTGCACATGTTTTCATTCAACATAAATAGATTGCAAATCGCCGATGACATATTAAATTAACCCTTCAAAAGAGTTGGAGAATAATGAACCCGAACTTGAAAGAATGAAGTAAAAGGCGCTGGGAATATCGTGCTGGACCAAGTAGCTCTTAATTAGCGCACCTAATCTGTGATGAGCTCATCGACGCGTATTCAGAGACAAGAGACCCTCCACTAGTATTTTGGTCATGGTGGAAGCTTTTACTTTCGGGACTTCAGCATTCTACTGTTGACTTACCTACATGGTTGATGTTCAACAACGTGTTGGCAGTTTCGTTTTGCAAACAAGCCGAAAATGGCCGACGTTTGGGAAAGTTGTTTGGCTCATGACGTCATCCGAAGCTCATCATCGACCAAGTAGGTAAGTCAACAGCCGAAACTAGCGTGATGACTGTTGCTCCCTAATAATTGTCCATAAGGAATTGTTGAAACCCCGAAAGTAGAAGCTTCCACCTGTCGCTAGGAGGCCAGTGGAGGGTCTCTTGTCTCTGCGCGTATTCGAAGCGGCCACTGCCTCCATTGGTTTTTGTAATTATTTTGTGAATCTTTTTATAATCCCGCACAGCTTTGTATCTCATTTTCACAGAAATATTTCTTTCGTATACAGTGAAGAGGTGGCAACTGTGCGTGTATTTTTACGTGGGCATTAACTGCTCATAAAACATCGGAAAATTCACGTCGGAGGCAATTTGCAAAATCGGTCGGGAGTCTCAATCCCGTCTTAGCTGTCAGGACCGTGCTGAGTGCCCACCAAATCGTGTAGAAATTTGACTAATTTTAGGTCGAACCATGTAACATTTATGCGAGTTTATCAAGCGATTTCACAATAGCGTAACATCTACTGCTGGTTCAATTTAAAATCAACGTGCTAATTTTATTTTGCCGCGGTAGCCTAAAACAAAGCCACCTCGTAAAACAGGTTGAGATCCAAGCACGCGCAGTTACCTAGCCGAGTGACCAAACATAACTAAAACGTTATATTTTATTATTAAAATTCAGCTTTTATTTACTTGCTTTTGAGGCTTATTTGAGCAGAGGAGTGTGTTTTAGGAAGAGTCCTGCGTAAAATAACATCTATCAATCAAACCAATCTCAGAACAATACTGTAGCCTCATTGTTAGTTTCCTTTAATTACACTTTGTGTATACGTACCGTTAAATATTATACCATCTGTTCCAATATTGAAGATAAAATCGAATGAATTCTGACTCTACTTTCGAGTTAAATTAGACTAAATGTTCATACATTTTATTTTTGAATGACTCAAAATTGACTCTGACTTTCAATTACTTTAAATTTGACTCGATAATCCTCGATATGGGAACAAAATGCTATTATTTTCAATAGTGAAATATGATAGATAATCCGCGGCCCGTAACAAGATTTACAATAAAAAACAATTTAAAAACCGGGTAACAAGGCTAAAAGTTCACAAACAAGACCAAAACGTTTCGGCTGAAAATTCAGCCATCCTCAGTTGGATAAACAAAAATAAAAATGGTAAAAAATCTAAAATAGTACCTGACTGTGCCTTTCAAATCGAGAATGTTGATAAAACCAATGTTGTTCACAAACAAGACCAAAATGTTTCCGCTGAAAATTTAGCCATCCTCAGTTGGATAAATAAAAATAAAAATGGTAAAAAATCTAAAATACCTAGTGTCTGACTGCACCTTTCAAATCGAGAATGTTGTTATAACCAATGTTGTTATGGACGATTTTCAATCGTAATGCATAATTTTGGCAACGCTGGATGATGGCATCGGTAGCGCGGTAATTTATGAGCCGTATTTCACATTTTTTTATGGGAAAACAATAATACGGTAATGTCAAGAATACGCAGCCGCGATAGTAATTAGATTTGAATCACAGGAAGCCCCCCAACCGAGCCTACGGTGGTGGCGCGGATCAGCTCCAGCTCGCTCCCGCTCACAGTGGATATTGAAATCCAAATCGATACCGATTCCCCGTTTGACACGAGCTAATATATCGAATGCTTCTACCTAATATCCATCGATTTTCTCGAGAAAATTTCGATACCGTCATGGGTTGAGTTTAAATATCAAAGTGCTTGCGCTCTCGACACCATCAACGATGATGATGGTCCGTGGATGCTTTGCAAGGATTCGACTGCACGATAATACCGTGTGCTCAGACTTCATTCATACTTTCAGACTTACCAGACAGGATGGCCTCAGCCGGTCGTTATCGTCGACATGTTGTCAAATTGACTCATACAATTCATGCCTTCTCCCTCTCGCGAGGAAAATTTCAGAGCGTCACAGGAAATGTGATATTCAATAATAATTTTTCTAGTTTCACTAAGCTTCCAAATTTTTCTTTTCCAGTTTTGTTATTAGGCACAATGTTTCTACGGATCTGAGTGTTTCCTTGGAAATTTTAAAACCACCAAATGCAATACAAAAAAAAAACTCTTGTGGTTTTTGAGGATGGAGATAGGTGATTAAAACCTTCGCTGACTAAGAGACGTACCTTTTTCTCTATAAAATAAAATTAAAAAAAAAAAAAAAGTATATTGCGAAAAATTTGATATCAAACTCTGAATACATAGCAGCTCTGCAGCATTGGTCGAAACCATTTATTGGCAGTGGGGAATGGGACAATATCTTTGATTTTGACTTATCAATGTGCGTTCCTTGTCGGGACGGAGCGAAAGTGACCAAGCTGCTGAGAGCAACTATTAGTGCTCTTAAGTCGCTCATATTGCCATCACGATTAATGTAGGCGAACTAGACAAAGTGAGAGACACGCATATACGTTAGTAGCGTGGCTTCCAACGATTATTCATTTACTCATCACTATTATTTAGGAGTAATTAATAGAATAACTGAATGGCATGTTCGCCAATAAGAGCGTAATTTATCGCTGCGTGCAAAGCACAATTGTAAATCGATAGTGATTAACACTATCAATGGAACATTAGGAACTTGTTATCCGGAGCAATATCTTAAAGATGCAGGATTTTTCTGTCCAGAGGACAGCAATAAGAACTTTTAGACAAATAATTATTTTACTTCCGCTTTATTGATCACTTCTATTAACACATACGCACACAAAATGAGTCGGTCATGCAGAAGTGTAGAATAGGATGGTTTTTGTTCAAAAGCCGATAGTTTACTCTACGAATTTTCTCTTCCGATGAATGAATGAATTATCCTTGTCAAGCATGGATAAAAAGAGGTAGGGGTTACGCTCTAACTTGGACATTTCCAATTAATTGTGGTAGTACCCCCAGAAATCAGGTTACCATCCCTAATGTTGCTGTACTACCCCACCTTAAGTTTTGGTACAACAAAAATTAATTGGAATTGTTCATATCATCCAACAAATTGGGATGGTGCCAAACTTTTAGGGTATAATCCCTAAAACTTTTTGCTCCTTGTGCCAAACCCTCTTATTCCCTTTTTTTACTCATCTTCACGAGTTTTCATCCATGTATGCATGCTAGTTGGATTACATTTTGCAATAAGGAACCACTATCTCTGGCTCTTCTGCAAAAGCACCTTTCTGCACGCGGAGACCAATGGCATATACATTGTTTCTGAAATGAGCCAGGAATAGTAGTTCCTTATTGCAAAATGTGGTCCAGCTATAGTTTTAAGGGTTTAGCTCCCTCAAAAGCATGATTTTCCTTAAAGTGATCGGGTGGTTTAAAACAAAGCGTGCGACGGATCTGAGCTTCCAAACCTCGCAACTGAACTTAGGGCCCAAATAGACCTGACACACTTCTAAAACACCATCAACATTCATTTTGGGCCACTCTGAAACCCGAGCCCGCGGACCCGGAATTTTTGAATGAGCACTCAAAATCCGGAGTTGGAGGGGGCCGCGACCATAAATAAATAAAAATCAGCCGGGCATCGAAAGTGCTAATTATCAATTAAAAATTTCATTCTCCGGCCAGGCCCTCGGACTTTCAAAACGCGAGGCCTTTCGTTTTAGGGCCGAGTTAAATACACTCAAAAGTTTCTTCATTGACCTGGGCGGAGTGTTTATGGCCAGCGCTGCCGATTCTCATTCTCAACCGCTGATTTTAGTATTTTTTAGGAAAATAGTAGAGCGGGATTGGCAACGGTGTTTATGACTCGAAGGCGGTACCATTAGCCGAGCTGCAATCTCCCAGGCCGTAATAAAGCGATCTATTTACCCGCAAACACACGAATGGAACAAACAAGGCGGGCGCGGGCGGGGAAAGATTCTACCGTGTCACGTAAAAACAACGTAAGTACACATCTGTATGAGCCTTGATTAACGCATGTACATACGAATTTGGAGGCTCAACCGAGACTGCACTTACGGTTCTCTTCCCCAACACGGCAGGATTACGGAAGACAAAAGGGCCGCGAAGGCAAGCGCAGGGAGAGAAATTAGATAAGCATTGAGGCGAGATCATAAGCGTTTTGGGAGTGTTGGTAGAGTTGTCGAACACGGACTACACGTGTTCCGACGGTTTATTGTTCCAATTTACATTCGGGGGTTAATACATGCGTTTGTATATACATAATAGATGAGCGTATTGTTGCTGCGCCGGAGTATCTTGTTCAAATAAACCTCAACGTGTATTACAACGTTTTTCTCGTGTTTTCTCGCGGGCCTTCCATAAAACAATAACCTGCATCATAAATAATGAGAGCCCCCCCCCCCCCCCCCCNGAGCTCTCTTACCCCCCTTCTTCGTGCCCTGAGCCTCCTGGTCTTTGATCCGGCGGCTGACCGACGTCCGACCCATCGAGGATGCTGAAATTAGGATGGGCGCGTCGTATGATTTTTTAATCATTTTATTGTCCCGTCGTTTTATTTTTTTGATGGGATTGTTCCGGTAGGTAACAGTAAAGTTCAGAATTTATCCTCTTGCGTTCTTTGATTTTCAGTGGGCATTGACTCTCTATTTGATGACTAGACTACCGTAGGCATTCCTAAAGCGTGAAGTTGTGGGCACTTACTGCAGTGGCGTGACGTGCTTTGCGATATATCGAATGAGCTGCCATTTAAACCCATGGAAAAGGATCGATAAATAGGGTGTTCGCAGCGAACACCTTAATAATCGATTCTTTACCATAGGTTTAAATGGCATAACAATCGATAAATCGCAATTCACGCCACGCCACGCCACTGACTTACTGACAACAAATCGACGGTGAAACTGCAGAAATGGGTATCTCGGTTTGGGGTGCACAATGGATCGAGTTAATAGGAGAGGTCGGACAAAATTTGGAAACTTTAAAAGCTTATATCTCCGTTTATACAAAATTTTGATGTTCTAAAAGTGGTTCAATTGGTTTCCTCGTGAAATTTTCTTGCAAAAGCACCCCTAGAAATTTAAAACGAGACGAGATAAACTTCAAAATTTGCAGTTTCAGTCTAAAATTTCATGTCCGACCTCTCTGATGGACTTGACTCATCGTGCGGCGTTTCATACTTCTTGTCATAATTTATTTTCTTTTTGGGAAACTAACGAACGTCATTTCTTGAAAACTTCAGTGATTTTTATTCTTTGCACTATGATTAATCCATGAAAATTTCAAGTCAAAATGATGGATGGGTCTTCCTTTAGAGAAGAAAGTACATGCGAAAGTTTTGAAACTTTGAACCCGAGATACGAATTTTTGCGGTTTCACCGTCAAAATGTACAGCAATCACAGCATTTGAGTTTAGTGTTTAGTGAGTTCAATTAGGCGCATTGGTTTTACACAACGCGCGCATTTCGCATATTCTGTTTGTTTGTTTTATTACATGGCACGGTTCGTTTCAGAGGAAGGTAAATGAAATAGTGTTGCCCACTCAAAATTCCTTTGGGATCTTGAAGTAGGATGCATACACAGTCAGTTAAGCCTAAAATGAAAATATTCTGTCGAGCTCTTCGAAAATAAAATCGATTTTTGTGTTTTTGGCGCTAAAATGGCCTTCAAAGACGATCGGTGATTTAATTCCGATGGATTTTGCATATGCAAAATGGTACATGTACGATGAAATCTACGTTGGACCAGGAATCGATTGAGCAGGGTCCCGAATCGGTTCGAAGCTTCATTGACCGAAAAATGGACCCTTTTTTGGATTTTAGGGGTATTTTGGGCCCATTTTTTCCCAATTTTGGCGTGAGAAAACCTGTGGCGTCATGGGTAATGATCATCAGGTCATGTTGGGCGGACCATCGAATGCACTTGGTCTCGAGACACTCCGGGGCTTTTCGAGCCCTGGAGTGATACAGGGTTTTCGAGATACAGGGGATCAAAGTCCCCGATTTTCACTCAATTCTGCAGGTATTTTACTGTTCAATTCCGACTATAAATTGTTTTCTGATTTAGATATCGAAGCGCGTTTTGCGGTGGTTAATTTAGCTACAAGTGGTGGATTTTTCTACATATTTCACAAACCCTCACTTTCTTTGGGGGGGGGGTCTTTTTCTATACAGGGTATGCACAAGGCGATTTTTTCGAGAAGTTGAACCTACCACCTACGTCCCTGAAGTTGATCCATGCGCCATTTTCTGACGGTGATAGATGGTAACCTGCAATTAACGCGAATAATTGTCTTTTTTAAGTTCTTTCTATCAAGGTATCACACGATGGGGGTTCCCATTGGAGACTCGAAGGTTGCCCTGTATCCCCCAATCCCTGGGGGCGGGGGGAGCGAGGGGGGTCATAACCCTTCACCAAAAACGTACCTACTTTAATTCAAGGAATTTTCGTCCAAACCGTAAGTCAATATCTGCCACCGTTCTCGAATTATTAACAAGCACCCACACCTTGTGCATACCCTGTATAGAAAAAGACCCCCCCCCAAAGAAAGTGAGGGTTTGTGAAATATGTAGAAAAATCCACCACTTGTAGCTAAATTAACCACCGCAAAACGCGCTTCGATATCTAAATCAGAAAACAATTTATAGTCGGAATTGAACAGTAAAATACCTGCAGAATTGAGTGAAAATCGGGGACTTTGATCCCCTGTATCTCGAAAACCCTGTATCACTCCGGGGCTCGAAAAGCCCCGGAGTGTCTCGAGACCAAGTGCATTCGATGGTCCGCCCAACATGACCTGATGATCATTACCCATGACGCCACAGGTTTTCTCACGCCAAAATTGGGAAAAAATGGGCCCAAAATACCCCTAAAATCCAAAAAAGGGTCCATTTTTCGGTCAATGAAGCTTCGAACCGATTCGGGACCCTGCTCAATCGATTCCTGGTCCAAAAATACGTAGATTTCATCGTACATGTACCATTTTGCATATGCAAAATCCATCGGAATTGAATCACCGATCGTCTTTGAAGGCCATTTTAGCGCCAAAAACACAAAAATCGATTTTATTTTCGAAGAGCTCGACAGAATATTTTCATTTTAGGCTTAACTGACTGTGTATGCATCCTACTTCAAGATCCCGAAGGAATTTTGAGTGGGCAACACTATTTCATTTACCTCCCTCTGAAACGAACCGTGATGGGCGAATGACTTTTCCTTTGGGAGCGTTCATTCATAATTTACGTAACGCACTTTTTCGGTATTTTCGACCACCCTCACCCATTTCTACGATTCGTAACGCAGTCCCAGACCCCCCTTCCCCCTCTTATAATTGCTGAACGTCTGACCCTTATTTATTTGTTGCATGGTGGAGAAATGGTGCTGGGTCCACACGATTTCGCGGGGAAATCAAAGCCAAGAAGTTCCAAAAATTATAATGGGCCTGTTGCAAACTTTTGCTAGAGCAAAACTAAGAGTTGTTTCCTACAGATAATGCCTCAAAAATCACGATGAGCGCATCGGCAAAGTCTGAAATGCACTCATAACTTCACAATCTGCGTAAGAAATTTGCGATTTTTTGAGCTTCCTGCTTCGAAAACGATACTACGGTACAGGTGAACATTTTGTTAGAGGAGTCGTTCCATTGGCGGCAATACTCATCATGGCTGACGCCAGTCCGCCAAAACACGTGTGATGGGACGAGTTAACATCTGAACAGGATTAAACCAGATAACAATCGGCGTGTTTACGTTCAAATTTTCCTCGCCCGCCTTAATTGACCTTGAGTTCTCCTCGAATTACGCTAGGAACTGCGCAAGCGTCAGCCATGATGAATATTGCCGACGATGGAGCGACTCCTCTAACAAAATGTTCACCTGTGCAGTAGTATCGTTTTTGAAGCGGGAAGCTCAAAATAATGATTTATGAGTGCATTTCAGACTTTGCCGATGCGCTCATCGTGATTTTTGAGGCATTATCTATGGGAAACAACTCTTCATTCTGCTCTAGCAAAAGTTTGCAACAGGCCCATTAGAGTCAAAAATACAATTTTTAAACTCTAATTTTGCCTGAGCTGAACACTCTCCCCATTTCAGTTTTGCACTGGTGCTCATTAGAGTTTTAAAAAAAATTATTTTTGACTCTAATTTTACTTTTTGGAACTTCTTGACTTTGGTGTCCCCGCGAAATGGTGTGCATGGACCCAGCACCATTTCTCCACCTTGTTACATACAGTATTCGGGCCACTTTTTAGTGTTTTTTTCCCCCTCATTTATTTGTAGCTATACCTTTATACAACAATTTTTTCTTATTTATCAGGGTATACCGTACTTGTATTCCCGATTTTCTCAATTCATCCCGATATAGTCTCGGATTGTGCCAATTTCCCCCATTTCATTAATATTAATGCTTTTTAATCCCGGCATCCCTATATCTCCGAATCATCCCAGTGCATCTGGGTCCAACCTGAATTCCTCATTAACACTTAATTTTCCTGATTTATCCATGTTCACAACGTGTTATCCATATACATCCCGATTTATTCTCAATTATTCCAAATGATCGTATGATGAATAGTGCAACAATAGAAGTATGAAGAAAGTTGACAGGAGACAGGATCAGTACAGCTCGGCGAGGTGGTGTTGGCTGATTTGATTTGACGAGTTGATGGGCGATGGTATTATGCAGACGGTGCGGTACAGCATCGAATTGAACTGCGAACAAACGAACATTGGGTGGACGCGGGATACAACGCCGCTGCTGCCAACTCTTCCATCAACCCTTTTTGCGCTTTAAGCTACTTGAAAAACCACGCGTAGAGAAATGCAATATGAAAATAACCAAGTTGTAGATATCATCTGCAGCCTCAAAAGCACTGCGAAAAATATGTGTTTAAAAAACGTTTGTTTAAGACCTACAAGTTGACAAAAACGAAGAAGACAAGTAGTCAATTTAAGGGTCTTGCCCAAAAAAAAAAAAAAAAAAAAAAAAAAAAAAAAAAAAAAAAAAAAAAAAAAANAAAAAAAAAAAAAAAAACATGTGGTTTGAGTCATCAGGAGTTGAATGAGATCGATGTTGATTAACACATTGTAGTCACTCAAAAGATGCAGTATTTTCTATTCTCTAGTGGGGTACCGGTACCTTTCTGGGGAATTCTAAAAACGGGAGTGAGAAAGCAAGTTCGCCTTCAACTCGATGGATGCAAATTGAGCGGCTCAAGATTTGATATAGTTGTATCACGCATTTTAGCTCAGCTTGATGTCCGAAGGACGAGTGACTTTCGTTGTAAATCTTCGTTTTTGAAGGTCCACCGGGGCATTCGCAGCGAAGCATCCAGTAACTTATACTCGATTCTCCTCACATGAAGCAGTGACATTGAGATAAGTTGTAAAAAGCCACCGAGTCAAAAAGATATTTTTAAGATTAAAAAAATGGCGGCGACTTTGACGCTCATCACTTACCCCATGTACACCACATGCTGTACCATTTTAGATATTCAAATTATAGACACTTTTTCAAATATAATGCATAAAATTGATTTTAAAACTAAGGAAATAAGCTTACCTATATGTTTTTGAGTAAATTTCATGGAAATACAAGCTCATAAAATCACATTAACCGCAATTTTTTATCATTTTCATTCCATTTTTTCATCCTGAGAATTTCGCGAAGTCTAAGATGGCTGAGCTAATCAGGAGTAGATCCCTCAGTTACCATACTCTCTCTATTAAGGTTTTCTACCCTCTGATTGTTCACTCCTCTCACGCGTTCGTTACAGTGGTAGGTAATGTATTTAGTGTAGTATGCACTTCTCCTTTTTCAACTACTGAATTTAACTCCAAGTGATCGGATCGTTTTCATCAGTGTAAAAAATTGCTTCATATACTCTCCGATGCTAAGGAAAAATATCATATGAATATTCAAGAGTTGCCAAATTTCCTCCGATAAAATGCTCACTTTTTTACGTGAGCTATGGGCATATCGACGGTGAAAGTCTGCAATCACATAACTCGTTTGCGGTGTCTGAAAATCTTCGCCTCTATGTTATTTTTTTAAAGGAGAACAAATTGACATAATTCGTTGAAGTTTTTGCAGAATTTTCTTCGCGCACAGAGAAGAAAAATCACAGCAGTTTTAAAGAATTGCCGTTGAGTAGTTTTCTGTTTAAAAAATAAAGTATGACAGGAAGTCTGCGACGTCGCAAACCGAGTTATGTGATTGCCGACTTTCACCGTCGATATCCTCTTGAAATTTTCAGATAATATAGATCTGATTCGGTTAAAATTTTTCTGAAAAGTTGGAAGAAAAATATTTACAGATTTCTCTGAGAAAATTTAGCAACGTCTGAAGTCTCATATGGCGTTTTTCCTTAGTGCGAGAGCGCTCCGCAGAAGCAATCTTGCAAGTTGGCAACGCTTTAACGCAAGTCATGTATTTGCGCTTGAAAGTACAATTCTGTTTTCTTCGGTGTACAAAAATCCGGTGAAATTTAACCATGGATGTTTTCCTGACGGCATGCGCCGGTATGTAACGTTCTCCCACTTCTTTTCAGGAAAAATTGTTTATAATTGTCACTAAAAAGCAAAGAATTTCAATCTTGAAAACGTCTAAAACAGATCACCAGCACCTCCTTTTTCAGGAAAACAACTCAAGCTCGGACCATTTCGCAACAAGGCTTTTGAGAGTGGCGGAGCGGTGTTTCATAAACTATGTCATTATTGGGACACAATGGGCGCAATGGCAACGGGCCCATTGTCCCAATTGAAAACGATGGATGCTGGATTGTTGCTGGACTCGGACGTATTCACCATTCAACACTCACACTCAACGTTGTAATCCTGTTAGCGTGGCGAGTCGTGAATGTAGGCCCGTTTGGCGCTCGCCTCGCCGAAGTTACAATTTACCCGCCTCAGTTTCAGTTTGCCTGACTTGACGCCAGAATGGAGAGCATGTTGTCACATTCGGCGAATTTTCGCGAGATCGACAGAGTTGCAAACCGGAGGAGAAAAACGCTCTGCCGCTGAAGTCACGAACTGAACGCGGTGCTTGATTAATTTTGGCCAACGTTTGCATCCACACTGAAAAAAAAGGTACGGTCCATAAAGACATACCGGCCGTTCCGGATTCAGCGGCCGAAAGTTCCGGGTGCTGGAGCCGTAGTTTGACTGCTCCGGGTGCTACGCCCCGCACACGGACGGTATGTCTACATAGCCCGTAAGTACGGCTTCTACGGCCGGAGATTCTTTTTCACTGCATCCATTTTTCAACCCACTTCGGGAGGTGGGTCGAGAATTTTGGATGTGGTCATCATTTCTGCCATTATGAAAACCAAATAAGTGAATTAAAATAAATATCAGGAGCTCCGCACGCGAACTTTGTTAAACAAATTAAAACGATTAAGACGCTCACATGCACGTCAAATCCGTAAAATATACGGACACGTTTCGTCCGTTCGGGATGAACATAATCAGCGACTCATCTCCGGTGGACGCTCCTTTCCGCCCTGAAAAGCGTCCGTACTTTAAAAACGTGCACGTGAATGTCTTAAATGTTTTACAAAATTTTGAAAACTAAAGTCGGTAGGCGCAGCTTTGCCGGGAATATCTGAGGGCCACTTCACAAGACTCTCGATTCAACTTTAGTTTCATCATAAAATACATCTCAAGAGTGTCTACTCAAGTGCGAAAAGGTTTAGTTTTAATTCAACGTTCTTAAAAAATACACCTCCTCGACCGTCGACCGTGAAAAAAGCTCTGAAAAATAACCTGGAATGAGTGAATTGATTAAAAAAACATCAAGATCACTGCGCGAACAGGACTAATTGACACTAACTGATTGCAATCAGGTAGAAACCTCAACTATGTCCACTCAGGAAAATTCGCCTATGGTCAAAAATAGCGTTCATATTAGTAGGAAGGGAGGAATACCCCCCTTTAAAATTTAATCCATTTTGCAATTACAGGCGCGGAAATGTCTTCAACATCTTCTCATTCACCAAAAAATGCAATTCTGGATTTTTTCACCCTTTTGATTCTTTCGATGACAGGCTAATCTCCATACATTAGATTTATATAAAATACAGATGAATTTCAAGTGCTCTTCATCCCGGCGTTCCTCCCTATAGAGAACACGTCTTTTTAGTCCTGTTCGCGCAGTGCTCTTGATGTTTTTTTTATCAATTCACTCATTCCAGAATATTTTTCAGAGCTTTTTTCACGGTCGACGGTCGAGGAGGTGTATTTTTAAGAACGCTGGATTAAAACTAAACCTTTTCGCACTTGAGTAGACACTCTTGAGATGCATTTTATGATGAAACCAAAGTTGAATCGAGAGTTTCGTGAAGTGGCCCTCAGATATTTCCGTCTACCAGTGGTTGTGCGAAGACACGGGCACAACGCGATGACAGACGCATCGTCGCATCATGCACCGCGATTTTCCCCCATTTTTCCCGAGCCCGGGAAATCATATTTTAAATGAGGCCCTCACCCCCAAGAAAAAAGAGAGCTCTCCTCGGTTTCCAACGGTATCTAAAATACGAAAAACAAGACCCTGTCTCACTCAGCCCTTTTAACTTCAAACCCTCGGCTGTTAATGAGTTATTTTCCTGGGGGACTCTAACAACCGCAAGTCAAGGGGCCCTTTTGTCGAGTTGAAAACTATAACAATATTCTTGGGGAGCGTAAAAAACATACAAAACAATATTTTAATGACTCATATTATCCACCCAGTTTTCACGCTGCACTTGTGGTGGAACTGGGGAGAGGAGAGTGGAATTTGCAACCTCGATATGTCACAGTCATCTTGATCTCGCCCTGACAACCACTAGAGAGCGTTATCAAGGATCGTTTCATAGGGTTCTATTGACGTATTAAGTAATAATCAAGATAATGGTGTATTCAAGTGGATTGAGGATTTGATTTCAAACGTGAGAGCATTAATTAACGACTTAAAAACAAAATGTACTTGGCTTTCTCCGGTTTGATGCGTGTGCTAAAAAAGGAGTCAAATTCCCGATTACAGACATGGTGTCAAGTTAGTCAAAGCCGATTTTGATTAATTTGACGAGTAATTCCTGGCAATGACACACTATTTTCTTTTGTGTTGTGTACTACTAATTGAAAGAAAGTAAGCAATGGAGAGGGTTTTGTTCCATACGTAGTCATTCCATTCCATCCTTTTCTAGATCTAATCATAAATGAGTGCGACCTTCGATTATTTCTTTTTCCTCTCGAAATTAAGTTTGAAATTAACTTCTTTGGGCATGAATATTCACTGTACAGGCGCTGTCTAATGCATTATTTTTCAACGAGAATATTCAAATTTAAATAAACTATTGTTTGACTTCCTCGATGCGATTTTGCGCTGAATCAAAAAACAATTGTATCCAATTTTGAAGTTATCTGTCAAAATGTTTTCGTGTAATTTTTAACAAATAAAATGTTTGACCCTGCACTTCACATCTGCGCTGACTCGCTTTCTCGTTTAGAAAGACAATCACCCAGACCCGGGGGTTCTAGGGGCGTCAGCAGGCCATGGAGAGCAAGCTGAGCACGGTGAAAAAACTCAATAAGCAGATGACAGCACAAACTTCTTTCCTCGGCGAAGTTCGTGAAAACCTGAACCACACCTATTTGAAAGCTTCCAAGTAGACGTGCAACTTGTGATGGATGTATATTCCAATCTCGGTGATCAGGGTTAGGCACTTGGTTCGGAGTGTGGCCAAATTTTACTAAAAGTCTACCTAACTTACGTTGGTTTGCTCGGGAAATGGAATGATAACCTGCTCTAATCTGCATCACCGAGGACTCGTCAACGGAGAAAAGAAAAATGATAACGTTCTCCGCGGAAAAGGAAACAGAAAGAGATAAAACGTGCACGTCAAAACTCGAGGCTCCTGAAACGTACCTTTTTCTCGTCACCTCGCTGCTCCTCAACATGTTTACTTCGACATACAGACACAGTGAGTGTCGATCGAAGTTATCAGACAGTCCCAAAATTATTACACATTACGTTTCTCTCTTTTGGCTGGATTTTAGATTATCCTCATATTCTGCCTTCCTAGCTTTTTTTTCAACGTTCGTATAAATAATGTTTGGTATTTTCTGCCGATTATAATATGGATTACGTTTTGCATTAAGAAACCACGATTTCTGGCTCTTTCATAAAGGCACGTCTCTGCATAGGGGAACGGATGGTTCATGTGTTGTTTCTATGATGAGCCAGAAGTAGAGGTTCCTTATTGCAAAATGTGGTCCATATATACATGGATGAGATATTGTAAAGCGCAATGGATTAGGGTCCAATTGCTATTTATGATGCTCCTTTTTGGA
This sequence comes from Bemisia tabaci, assembly GCF_001854935.1. Classification (NCBI taxonomy): domain Eukaryota; kingdom Metazoa; phylum Arthropoda; class Insecta; order Hemiptera; family Aleyrodidae; genus Bemisia; species Bemisia tabaci. The sequence continues at coordinate 2,772,264 of NW_017547113.1, forward strand.
GGAGTATAGGATCTCGTCCTTTACCATCAGATGCCTTGTGCCCTTTTGCACACGTTGCAAGTGTTTTGCTGAATGTGGGGATCATCAATGCATCACTCATCGATGATCGTGAAATGTGTTGCACAAACCGTCATCGATGAATGTGAAATTTGCGCGGGCCCCGCAAATTTCACGATCATCGATGAATGATGCACTGATGACCCCCACTTTCAACTTTAAACTTGCAACGTGTGCAAAGGGCATTGTACAATTATTGTTACGATTCCAAATGAGCCAACGCACTGATCGATAACAGGATATTTGAGGGAAATACTGCAAGATATCTATTTCATGAATCGCCATTCGCCACGGAATCAAACTGAATGATTACTCAACTGCTGAGGAAGTATCTAGACATCTTATTACACAATTTTTCCAGTTAAAGAAATATTACTTTAAATTCTCCGAGGAAAATTGAACTGCAGACGAAACTATAGATCATCCTTTTTAAGGCTTGGGAATGGATAACATTAACTGATGGTGTCAAATTCCATGTACTTTATTTTTTAGAGACATTTCGGGCGAACGTAGTTGAGATATACTTTATTGGCGTGGAGAAAAGCTAGCTATAAGATGAGATAAAGCGGGGAAGCTTATGTCCAAAATAATTTTTAACTCCATCATTGCGAGGGCAAAATTATTAAATATGCACTATTTTTTCACAAATTATTTTAGTACCCCAGAGCCAAAAGATACCTAATTCCATTTTAGTCTTTTCGAGATATCAAAGGAAAACCGCGCGTCGGCCGCATTGATTTCCATGTAAACAGGCTCGGACTGGCCATAAGGCCAATCTGCCATTGGCAGATACTCCCTCTTGCCGCGCCGAAAACGTGCCCCTCTGACAGATAGCAAAATATGGAGAAAAAAGAATTACGACCGAGAATATATGCGGAAAATGTCTTAAATGAACGGAAAAAGAGAGAGTTAGGAGCAAAGAAAGGTGTTTTTACGAACCACAGTGGTGAACAGAGGTCCAAGAACTACTTTATAAAGCGTAAACACATTTCAGTGAAATGTTCACCTTTTCGTTGACATACAGGCGCTTTATTACACCCCTTCTCCATTCGCTATGTGCACCTCCCTTAGAGGCTATGGTCGGTTCGATTTTATACATACATACCCTTTTCCGACCTCTTGAGAGAATTTTAAACATATTTCTTCCTTTTTAAAATGACAATTGATTTGGACATACCACAGCATATCTCGGGCAAACTTAACCGTAATTTATATCGAAATTCAAAAGTGAGAGACATCCTAAAGTGTAAACGCGATACAACTATTCGCACAAGATGGATGTCCACATTGGATATGAAAAATGTAAGATGCGATGGCGTGAGTCGTGAACTCGCAATGCTCTGTTCTATGCTACTAGTTTGAAGCACCATTACGAATATAAGACAAACGCAAGCGAACACAATGAAAATAAAGCGAGGGAAAGGATGCGCGTTAACGACGGCGCAGAGATACAACTATTCGTACTCGATGGACGTCCGTGCTGCATCTGAAAAATTGAAGGCGCGATGACGCGAAGCGTGACCTCTCAATGCTCTGCTATGTTCTGTCAATGAGGTGTCGCTCACTTTCGGTTCAGTTTTCGAAAAGTTTAAAAAGAGGCCCGAATACGTCATTCCTGTCTTCGGCTGTGTTGATACTAGTTCTTTCTTCTGTCCTCAGGTTCTTATCTGATTTTTTTTTAGGATGGATTTACAGACCTACGTTTTAAGATTAAGCTCGTGTAAACCACAGCACTGGCTCGGTTTTTTTGGAAATAATGGTGCTTGGATGCGTCTAGTGTTTTTATTTTGTTATGTTTTCTTTAATTTCAGAAATCAGTCGGTTACTTAAATAGTTTAATTTTGCAATTTTTATTCTGTGAGATTAATAAACGTAGACCCTGAAAATATTGTGAACTTGTGCTACTTTGCCGAAATTTTCTGAACCGCTCTCCGCGTAGGGGATGCCCTACCAGGAAATACCACATTACGCCCTTTTAAACAGCCAAGGGTCTACGCCCTTATATGAGAGCCAGTCCGACCCTGCATGTAAATCGCAATTTTTGAAACTTATTATTTCATTACGGCGTAAGACACGGCTACCAAATTGTCCACACACACACGGGACCATTAAATATACAGATTGCGAAAACGCCACTAACTCGATTTTTCCAAAACTGTGATTTAGGTTCCTTTTGGCTCTGGGGCACTGATATTTTGAGGCGAGTTTTACTCCACATGACTAATATCTCAAGGTTTTCAAAATAATTGTCACTCTACTTCCTTTATCCCTCCTTCATTTGCATGACAAGAAGTGGCTGATCAATCGAAAATGAAGTTTCATGTCATTGTAAGCTCACAATTCAGGAGGAGGAAAGATCGAGATAAAAAAAAAATTAAAAAATAATACGTACCTACATCTACTTTCTCACCTGAGATGGCAAAGGGTGAGCAACGTTGCCACTCAGAGAGATATATGCGCGAAGTTTAAGGTATACTCTTTAAGATGGGTTAGCCTCTTACTTACAGGCTTAAGGCACCTCAAAATGACTCACCAGTTGCCATGTGAATACTTTTTTCTACGATGAGACCCTCCCTCCTCGCCCCCGGGACAGCACGTATAATTTTATACTCTCTATTAAGCTCTAATTTTGAGTAGTGAGGACACGAAGAAATTAAAGAGGAGTATATCCTGTACTGCCTTCGAGCGGAAAAACTCCTGTAATAACATACAGAAATTGCCAAAATTTTCCCTAACAAGATTGGTATTTTTTAGGGAGATTATGAACATTTTTGCCAGAACTTACAAACAATGCAAGTTCAATTGCGTGTAAAATTCTCTGAAAAGTTTGAAACAAGCTTTGGTATTAATTAACCTGGAACTTCGTATTTAATCAAATGAGATTTAGCAGATCTGAGCTCACATACGACGTCCTTCCTTAGCACAGCAGTTTAACAATTCGTAACCACGGGGACTCCATGTTCATCCTTGCCAAATCTGGCCACAGTGGATGCACAGGAAAAGGGTGGAAATGGGTTTTTATTGAATCTTCAAAACGGTAAAGGGTTGTCTTTAACAGGCGAAGCCTTTCAACTTACTTTGTCGCATTAAATTAAATTATACACGTATAAACTTCTCTTTTTCAATTATCCCATTATTCCCGATGAATAGGAGGTCGGAGAGAAAACCGCAGCTCCTTTTTTCAACCTTTTTTTCAATTATTCAGCATAATGGCAATAATAGCATTAAAAGGAGCGCCGCAGAGAGGTTAACATATCTTCTTGCTGTTCGAAGTTTCGAATATTTCCCTGTTTAATCTTTCTTGTCATCTCTGACACGAGCTCGATCGCTTTTCACTTAGGCCCCTTTTGCCTCCGACCACCGCGATGACACCTTTGAGACGCATTTTGATACAACTCACATCCAGATTCGAGCTCTACATTTAAAAATATTCCAGTATGTAGAGTTGAAATAAGTATGTAGATTCTTTGGGACCCCCTTCCTCCTTCCTTCCATCAAAACAGATCGAGTCCGGAAGATCAACCCCGCACAATTTTGGTCGTTTTTGACAGTTTTGAAGCATCAAGGCGGAAAACTTCGATGGTATAGCCTGTGATCGAGAAAGGTCGTTGCATTGCGACATTCTACTCATTTATAACAAGAAAAATTCAGGATTTATCCTAGAAATAAAACGTTTAGAACTTTTATAAATCTATTGAAATTGTATGGATGCTGACTCTTGGGCACATCTAATTTTGGTAAAAATTCAAAAATTCAAATTTTTGGTAATTTTGGTCATCGTAAATTTTAATATGTCGATGAGCATGGAAGAAAACTTTTGGAGTAACCATAACAGATCGATTTGGCGCTATCACACTCCTATATGTTAAGGTGCTTCGATGGACGCTATATTTTGTGTCAGAACGACTTGCGATACATCGCATCGATTGGTTCCGCATTTTCTCAGCTACTTGTCATTTTTTTTGAATTTTGAGATCGCAATACTGTTTTCAGGAGACCAAGGAATTTACTTACCAATTTTGACAACAAATTCAACTTAACGAAGGCGCGGTTTTTTTTTTAGGAGAAATATCGCATTTAATACTGATATCGAAACTGCACTGCGATATTTTCCCTCTAAAAAAAACTACGCCTATTTTACGTAGAATTTGTTTGTCAAAATTGGTATGTGAATTTTTAAGTGTCCTGACAACAAAATTGCGATCTCAAAATTCGAGAAAAATGACGAGTAGCTGAAAAAATGAAACTAATCGATGCGATATAACATCGCATGTCGTTTTGACAAAAAATATGGCATCCATCAAATCACCTTAATTTCGGGCTTCCAAAGGCATACATAAATCTTTAAATTACGGTAAAACCCCATTTTCCATGATGGGCATACTTCGCTAGTTCTCAGCAGAGCAGGCAACAGGAAAAGTACAAGAATTCTTTGCAAGTCGACAACGCTCGAGAGTGATAGGCACCCCGCTGTTGAAAACGCTAAGAGCTGTTGTTTTATCAGAATCACATTAGCTTCTTCGATACAACCCACGGGTGTCGCGATGAATGTCAGCAGCTTGTAAAACGCATAATGAACTTGTACGGAAACAGGTTCCTAATATCCAATTGCGCGCTCAGCAGCTCGTCCAGATAAAAACACAAGATTTAAAGGGTTAATTAGATGGTAATTATTATTTATGCGCCTTACCGTGTTTTAAGCTGACGCTCCCTGCGATTTCGTAAATCATTCGCTTATCCTTGCGCTTGCAATTATTTCGGAGACTGACTCAAGAATAAGTTGTCTTGCTTGCAAATACGCCCAAACATGCTTCAAAGCTGCCAAATTTAAGCATGATATTCTAACGTTAAGAGCTTTTCTGGAAAGTTTTGTCGGGTTCAGTGGCGTAGCTGGGGGAGGGGAGGATGCCTACATGACTGCAGGAAAACATCTCGAAAAAACCTCTTTTTAGGGCCTTTTGCCTTTAAAAATATTTTAGGACTTCCATGACTCATTAACACCAGATTCAGCCGTCAAACTGGTAACATGAAATACTCATGGATGACGCGAAACATTCTCATTGGTGCGTAACCGAATTATTCTTAATACATATTGAGTAAATATAAATAATTCCCCCATAAACAGAAATATCACATTTAGAATATTACTTTTCATTAATAAAAAAAAAAAAAAAAAAAACCNNNCCCCACCTGCCAATACATTAATATTGTTGGTGCTAGAGCGTTGGCATTGGTACTTATCATTCTTTGAAAATGAGTATTAAACACTACAGGTTACTGTTGTGCTATACATATATGCAGACAGAGTAATGAGAGTAATTATTATGAGGAATCACTGGAATAAATCCCAAGGTGAGCTTGTTTCATGTATGGAACTTTCCAAAAGTTCAAAGAGTCTTATCACTCACTGAAAAATAAGGTGAGGTATTCCTGGCGTATTTTAATCATCATGGTACAAAAATAACCTTCTTTTTTATCATCTGCTAGCTTTAAACGATAGCTGCACTTTTTTCAAAGAAAATGCAGTAAAAAGCTGCAAAACAATTTTCTCGATAATTTTGCCAACTTATTAGTGTTCCAAAGTAATCAGAATTTGAATTTTTCATTCTGTTTAGTTATTTTTAAGGAGAATATACCACCATGAATTCTTTTTCTATGAACTGTTTAAAACATACCAGCAAAACTTTGCATAAAAGTGCCCAATTTTTCGCTATATTTAATAAGCATCCTTATCTAAATATCTACTAAACTGATTGTTGGCCTTTATGCTGATGACCACATCATCAAATGGCTTTTATGGTTTTTGGCCTCTCTTGAAAAATAATATTTTTCTACGTTAGTTCTTTCTAGAATGGCCCCATATAAATACATAACCTATACGTTTATTTTTAAATCTGTATAAAATGGTCAGAAGAGAAGGTTTCAGCTCGAATCATTAGCAGGAGGTGCATCAGTGACAAAAATCTGTTTTATTTTTCCGTGTCATATGGACATCCTCAAAAATTTGTATTGCTCTATAAGATCTCAAATGAAAAATAAATTTGTAAAAACATTAGAGATCATGACATAAACAGACGTAACTACTGAATCTAACTTTGTAGGTGACTGAAATTAAAAGAAAAGGAAGATTCGTACACCAATTACACCATGACACTCTATTTTCCTCTAAAATTTATATTCACGTATGTATTTTGAATATCATCCGTCCATCATTAGGTGCATTAAAGTAAAATTTTAAGTGCGAAGAAATCAAGCATTTTTCAGAGCGTATCACAACGCATCATTGACGATGTAATCATACATGTTAGGTACATGTTTGTAAAAAAATGTGAATCATTCATCATAAAGCGATGAGGTAAACTAATTTTGGTGTTCATACAATTATATGTTTTTATTTCTGATAACAGGAGGGCTGCATAGATGATGTCCAAAATACAGGCGTAAATTGAAATCGTACCTTATAAGTTTTTTATTTTACAACAAGCACTGGAAAAAAACACATTGGATCTAGAGTCCGGACTCTTGAAAACATCGTCAAGAAAAAATACTCTTGATTCAATCGGATTTGTGCTTAAATCAAGAAGCAAGCCTCTTAATTTGAGCGGATTTCCTTTTGATTTAAGCAAAAATCTGATGGAATCAAGAGTATTTTTTCTTGTCAATGTTTTCAAGAGTCTGGACTCTAGATCCAATGTGTTTTTTTTCCAGTGCGAGGTCGGGGTGAACTCATTATTTACAAAGGAAGAAATGAATACGATTCTCTTTTTAAAAAAGCATGTTATGGTGTCATGTTATGGTGTGCAGGCTTCCCTTTTTTTTCATCGAAACGTATCGTTGAGAGACTATTATAGTATGCAAAATATGAATATTATACTGTCAGAATTTCTTAGAGTTTCTACATCTCTCTCTCTCTTCCTGCCTCCTATTTCTGCGTCCTATCTGGTATCATTATTTGAAAATCATTCTTGAATGCTGAAATTCTTAGAGAATTCATTGGAAAATTGTTTAGGAATTCACTTGTCATAAGATGAAGCATTTTGATGGAAAAAAAAAAATTGTAAAAATTTGATACGAGGGAGGATGAAATATGCAGATCATCTCTGACAGGATATGAGAATCTGTAATTTTTAATTACACGAAAATAAACTTCTGTCATGATGCGAACATTAAGCTTACTTTCTAGTCCAGTAAATAGAGCTAATTTTCAGTATATCCTCACTTTGTGTCCGGTTTCCTCTCTACTACAAACTACTGCCTTCAATATGTGAATAATAAGATCAGTGTGTAGTTCAGCTATATTTACTGGATTTCAAGAAGTAAGCGTTAAAAATTGAACCAGTGAGAACGAAAACACACCAACTCGAAAAAATAAAAATAATCAAGACACACGCAAAACTACCCAGTAGTTAAGGAAGTTAACACAAGAAAAAGATTTTTGGTGTCGAAAGACAAGTACTTAAGGACACTTTAAAGGTCCGAGTTGGAACAGATGCGTTAACTGCAATGACCCTTATGAAAACTGACTCTCTTTCAGGAAAATTGAGCATTTTTGAGTTACCGAATTGGTGTGTTTTCGTTCTCACTGAGTCAATTGAGAGTAAGAAAAGACTCTGTTAAAATTGTCAAAAACTTTTTCTCTTGATTCTCTTTGATTTTAAGAAAATCGTTTTCTGATATACAGAATTTGTTTTGAAGAAAATTAAAAATTAATTCCATCATTTGAAGTGGTTACAAATTGCCTTTGATTTATAAAAAGCATCATTAGCATTGAATATTTTCTTTCGATGTAAAAAATTTGTTCTTTAACATGGGAAAATGTTCGGCCAAAACTTTTCTTTAAATCGAGAGACATCTTTTTTTTCAATTTGGTTTCTAGAGAAAGATTGACTCAATTTTTTTCGAGAAGGGCTCTGCTTCAAACATTGAAACTTCTTCATTTGGTTGGCTAAAGATGCCTAACAAAAAAGAGAAAAAACTAGTTTCTTGACGTTAATTGCATTTAAATGTGAAAATCAAGAATTAAACTGCACTCATTGCATTGAATAAGAAGGCAAGCTTTGAAAGTTGTGTCAATGAAGGGATAGGAGGTTTTTACAAAATGATGAGCTTTCTTTTGAAGAAAAAACAATCACAGTTTATTATCTTACAATCAAAGATAAAGTAACATAAATTTTTAACAATTTGGTTCATTTAAGTATTTACATATCTTACAAATGCTATTTACAAAATTTCTAAATTAAATTTGACAGGATATTTATTAGAAAACCACTAGCTTTTCTGAGAAGAGAACAGTTCATTTACGTTAAATGTAATTTTTTTATAAATTGTGGACAAATATTTGCGAGATTATACGGACAAACTTATTCAAGCAAAGAACAGTCCAATGGATCTTCAAAGTAAAAACACTGTCAGATGATTTTTAAGACTAGGCTCAAAGATCTTCACTAATTAAATAAGGGCATTTTTGAGAAATATATAATTATGCCAAGAGGGTAAAAGACCACGCACAAAAATTAACATACAGAATGCAATGGTCAAATTCAAATAGTTTGAACCTTTCATCGGCAAATTTACAAGATGGTAAAATACAACGTTATCAGAAAATGCTCGTTCTATAAGAGGAGAAAGATGTGAATATTCAAATATTAGTGATTAAACAGAGGAGTTAATTTACCTCGACGTACTAGAGAAATAAAATAAATAATTTAACAAACTATTGAACTTTTTCAACTAATTGTTTTTTGTTACTTTAAAGTGTTGAGAAGCGAACCATTGCAGTTCAAGGTTAGTGCCAAACACATCATAAAATTTTACAGACCGGAAAGGAGTGGAAGGGGGTTGTGAATTCAACAGGTCCAGAGAATGAATTCCCCTGAAGAAAATTTTAAACGTCCTTTGAATTACCCAAAACTACCAGTAAATCGGGGCCTTTCAGCTAAGAAAATGCATTTTCTTTAATTTTTATCCAGATGGTATAATGATAAAAACAAGATGCCGTTTAAGAAGATAATGGAATACGAATGATATGATCACGAATTAAGATCAAAAAAATTAGCGAACGGCCAAGTAAAATGTGATAATATTATAGCACATACACTTTCACCATAAGAGAGAAAATATTGACGCCAAATATTTAACCTAGCCTAATCCGAGTATTTAACCTAATAAGCGTATTGTTTACGAAAGGAGAACATTTTTACTATGAACCGGAGAGCATTTCGAAATGTTCGCCTGTTCACCGGGGTGCATCGCTGCGTAAATTTTAGACCTATGTTTTCTAATATGTACACTTAATTATTAGTTAGACGACCTACTACTATTAATTCACCGGGGTTACATCGCGTTACAGTGTCATAACGACCAATGCACTTACAGATTAGATTATTAGCAAACGACTTTAAACTATTGATTCACCGGGGTTGCATCGCCTTGCACAGTCCAAACGACAAATGCACTGAAAGATTGAATAAATGTTATTTTTACACTAGACGACTTAAAACTAAAGATTTACCGGGGTTGCATCGCCTTGCATGGTTCCGTTGACTCATGCTTACTTAAAAATTACTTAGAACAAAAATTTAAATTATCTAAAAACTATTTTTTCACCGGGGTTGCATCGCCTTTCATGGTCCTGACGACTCATGAATACCTGAATGTAATTATTATTAATTGATTTAAACTGTCCTAAACTACTGATTTACCGGGGTTGCATCGCTTAGCATGGTTCCAAAGACACATACTTACTTGATAACTATACATTAACTTAAGCTGAACGACCTAAAATTACTGATTTACCGGGGTTGCATCGCCTTGCATGGTTCTATAAACCGATGCTTACACATGAAATATACATATATTAATTTAGCTGAGAGACCTTAAACTACTGATTTACCGGGGTTGCATCGCCTAACATGGTTCCTGAGACCCATGCTTTCTTGACAACTAAGTATTATTTTTACGACCTAAAACTACTGATTTACCGGGGTTTCATCGCCTTGCATGGTTCCAATGACCACATGCATACTTAGAGAATTAATGATTAATCTATCTAAACTGTCTTAAGCTACTGATTCACCAGGGTTGTATCGCCTTGCATGGTTCCGAAAACCTGTGCTTTCTTTAAAATTATGAATTAATTTAATTACTAAACGACCTACGTCTAACTGATTCACCGGGGTTGCATCGCATTGCAAAGTCCAAATGACTCCTGCACTTACAGATTAACTACCTAACACTAAGGATTTACCGAAGTTTAACGCGTTGCAAAGTCTGTATTGCAAATGCCTATGCAGGTTGAATTAACATCTGAGGGATCAATCGATAATTTTAAGCCGAACGACGAGTTGAAAAAAGTTTAAGTTCTCAGGTTAATTTTCTTAATCAAGCGTTCAAGTCTTTCTATGCTTTCAATTAAGAAGCGTAACGCATTAGTTAAAAGAGAACACTGAGACACTTTGCACTATCAGATTATACGATGACCCATTCACAGATCATTTTTAATGAGAAAAAATTTTAAAAAAGAAGAAGAAGAAATCAGGGACGGGTAACCTGCTTAACCTCCCCCCCCCCCTTCCACCCTTTCGAGTCTGCTAGAAACAAAACTTGATTCCACACATGAACAATAACGAATGAAAAGAATAATTAGAAGGACGAGCATTTCCTGATAATAATCCTGATATTATAAATTAATGAATTGCTTTAATTTGATCAGATCTTTGAATGATGTGCGGAAAATTCAAGGAGAAAAATGAGAAAAACTGTGGGTCTGAAATACATGATTTGGAGACATAAGCAACCAACATTGAGAACATTTCGGTAACAGGTACTGAACTCATATAGAGCACTAAACTGTCTCAGTTTTAATCGATAGAATCAATAATAATACAGATTTTCGGTCACGGAAAACAAATTCTGATTTCATTGACAGAAAACTTCGGTTACTTAAACCGAAAAACTTCAGTGGTTTATATGCAAACCTAATATTTTTCTCGGAGCACACTTAAATAGAAACTTGGAAAATTTGACGAATTGAGATATGAAGAGAAAGATAATATATGCAAAAGTATAAGTCACTGATCCCGAAAGAAATCATGGAATTATTTTGAGCAACGGAATGAGATATGATAAACTGAATTTTGGCAACATGGCATCGCGTGGCATCGACCGCGAAGCGATATCAATCAAAATCAGGGACCGAAATGCAAGATAAATCATTAATTATTTTAGATTGTGACCGATCACAGGGAAACGGAACGTAGAGGGAAAACAGAGTGGCATGTACACTAATCACAACGAGCGATGAATGGAAAGTCGGATCAGGCTGAAAAACAGATTTGACGAATTGCTCTCTTGTCGGAGACGCCGATTATACTCGCGGAGGTGGAGGGGGCATGCATTCCTCTATGGACAATGGAAAACGAAGAAAAGCATTGATCGAGGAATCAAAGGGGTATTAAACTGTAAAGGGAAACGCGAGCTCAAGACTTATACTTTTGCAGTGAACATGAAAAAAAAACGAAAAAATCCAAGGAAAAATTGTCTACCAAATTGCATCAAACTACATTAATTCGGTGCTTCACTATTGGTTCTTAAATTAAGTGAATCAGTGCTTTTAGGAAGGGTGGAAGTCCAGTTTTCAAAGTCAGCTCTTTATGCATTTTTGGACTCTCCTTTTTTCCTCGCCATAATACTCGATAAAGCAGCGGTATTCTGCCTTCAGATTGTTTTCATTATCAAAAATCATTTGAAAAATTTGACTTCAGCCCTTCATAAAAGTACTGGATAAGTATTGAAAAAGGGCGCAAAATATGCACGTTTTCTAGAATTCCATTTTAGATGTGACAAAATGGGCTGAAAAAGGACTATGCGCACAAAGGGGAACTAGTTAAAAAATTAGAGATTTGTCCGAACATTTGCACACTGAAGCTCGTATTACACGCAGGACTTAAAAACTGTTCTGACTTCGCTCAGACTTTAGTATTCATTGGAAAAAAGTCGCTTGGATCTAGAGTCCAGACTCTAAAAAAACATTGACAAGAAAAGTTCTCTAGATTCAATCGGACTTTTGGCTTGAATCAAAAGGAAATCCGCCTAAATCAGGGAACTCGGTTCTTCGATTCAAGGAAAAATCTGATTGAATCAAGAGTATTTTTTCTGGTCAATGTTATTAAGAGTGCGGACTCCAGATCCAAGCGATTTTTTTTCCAATTCTTTAAAAAGTGAATGTGAAGCTGCGATGGCGTCGTCAAAAAAGTTGACCGTGTGAAATTACAGGACATAGCATAATGTACGAGTCATCTGTACTACATCCATGGAGAAGATTAGACACAACTACGTTAAAAAAGTTGAATGTAGGTACGCTGATTATACGTGTAATCAAAATTAACTGAGTTCTTGAACTGAAAATAAAAAAGATCACTCCATTTTTTTAAAATTTAATTTGAAAAGAACAAACGCGACCCGCATAGCTGGTAATGATTCTTTGAAACTACAAAAGTTATTTCGGAGCAAACTGAAAAAAGTAATTTCTCGTTTAGCCCTTTAGATCAAAACTTTCCATCACAAATATTAATGAGTTAAGGATTAATTATCAAAATTCGAAGAAAATTTAAAGCTGTAAGTAAATAAGGATTACTTCATCCTGCGCTATAGATAGTGCAGTAAAAAAAAAACATTTAGTTGAAAGTTTGAAGCCTCGCCGAGCTTAGGATGCAAAAAAAAGTAACACTTGAAATGGCAAAAAAAGAAGTCATGACCAATCGCTTGAAAGAGGTGCAAGTGCTGAGAAAAGGAAGGCAGCCTTTGAAAAGACCTCTTACAGCTTCCAGGAGACAATTATTACGTTAAATTCAGAATAACATCCAAATTTGGAAAAAATTTGTTCGTGGGTAGGAATAACCTTCTGAACCGACAAAAATTCATGCACATTTGCTTATTTACACCGTCTTCATAAGCGTGTTGGAACTGGGTAAAGTATTTCTTGCTAATAAGAAAGGAATGGTTTCAAAAGTTTACACTCTGCAAACTGAATGCATTGAACTAGATTTATGAGTCTAATAAATAATATCTGATTCAGTAAGATGAATGTGATCCATTGAACATATGAAAATTAGAAATGCGAGTTTTCGAAATAGATTTAAGATTGATTGCAGCAGTCAGCTAAGTCAGATTACACATTGGAATGTGTATTAAATAGTCATTAAACTAATACAAATTTCTTGGGTCCGTGCAGTGGAAATAATTAAACCGGACAGGTCCTTTTAAGGGACTTAAGACCTTCCCTCTGCATAAAGATCCGTCGAGATCACGAAGAAAAAGGAAATGATATAAAGAAACTGAAACTTTACAAAACGTTGAGTTCTCTGTACAAAATGTACACTCTGGAGGCTATTTACAAGAGTATCACGGGTGTAACCATCAACAACATAAAAATCAGTCTTGACGACAGGTAAACCAAAACAAAGGAAGGAAATGGCACTAGAAGGGAAAAAAAGGAAACAGAAAAAAAGATCTAGTATACCACGGGGAGCGGCCTCCTGATCTCCATGTCCATGGGGTTGGCGGAGGTGGGTGTGGGTGTCTGTCCGGGACTGGATCCAGGGCTGTGTTGTCCATGGTTAGCGAACATGAAATGCGAAGGCGGCTGGAACAGGGCCGACAAGTGCGGTGGAGGCGGCAGGTTCATCTTGCCAGTCGGAGATCCGGATTGCGGGTACAAACTCGAGTAGAAGGAACTCACAACAGCCGCGGGAGACTTTCGGTTGCTGTCCGGGGACATGGGCTGGTTTTGCACTAACTTGGAGAACTGCATCGCGTCGAACGGGGCACCGAAATAGGGCACGGGGTACGAACCCAGACCTTCGAAACTGTGAGCGGTCGTTGTAGGGGGCGCGAAGTACGGGAAGTTGGAAAAATACCCGGAGTTGGTTGTTGGCACTGGAACGGTCACTGCTTTCACGAGGCCTTGCTTGTTGGAGGCCGGGGATTTGGGCTTGCGACGGGGGCGATACTTGTAGTCGGGGTGCTCCTTCATGTGCATGGCACGGAGGCGCTTGGCTTCGTCGATGAAAGGCCGCTTTTCCGTCTCGGACAACAACTTCCACTCGGCGCCGAGCCGTTTCGAGATCTCCGAGTTGTGCATCTTCGGGTTGTCGAGCGCGATTTTCCGGCGCTGGATGCGCGACCAGACCATGAAAGCGTTCATGGGCCGCTTGATGTGAGCCTCGAGCTGGAGAGGCGAGGCCGTGGAATCGCGAATCACTGAGACCGGATATCCGGAATAATCGTGCGGGGATGACATCGTCATTTTAGAACTGAGACACTGATAAACAGAACAATCGAGCTGAGCGTCGGGGGTGTGAGAGCGAACTGAATTGGGAGCGTCGCGTAGCGAGGCTCGAAGGCCGGCTCGCGGTGCGGCTGGGCGGGGCCTCGCCGACCAATCCCGGCGCGCCGCGCCCCCTCCAGGTGAGCCTTTCACCTAGCTCTTATTTCTTCCTCCGCACAATGGATGTTGCCGCTTGTTTTCCGTGCCGCTTTTCTCCGCTTTGTTCGGCGGAGAATTAGTGGGAGGCGGAGAGAATCGCGATGTATGAATATATTGTTGTCAACTTTTTCTAGTGCTTCGCGCGACATTCCCTGCTTTCTACGGCTTCCTGAAGAGGGCTAGGCGGGTTTCACCTGTTCTGCTTTGAGCAGGTTGGCGCTTTTTGGATCGATTGTCCGATTTTCGGGGCCTGCAGAGGCATAATAATGCGTTGCGGTCGCGTAATTTCACGGATGTGGTCAGACGTCCACAATAGATGGGATGATACACTGAGTGAAATTTTCCGTCGCATCCACGGGTATGCCTGTTGTATATGCCGCGACAGGAATTTCTCGTCTAAACAACAGGAAATCTTGTAATTCGTCTTCTTCAAAGCGACAGCGCGTGTCTAATTATTGAGATTTTCCGGTCGATCCAACGAGAATCCCCGTCGCAAACATGGTTAACGGTCGAAAATCTTTCTCGGTGTAAAGAAATAAATAAATGAATAATAAAAAAAATTCTAAGAGCTAAGAAATCATATGAAATAAAGGGTATCGTGCCGATAGCAAGCGATACACTTTATTTCATAAGATTTCTTTTTAAAAATGTTTCCTTGCAGTCTATATCTTCACGGGAACTGTTCGTGCAAAATATCAAGCCGATGTCTTCATTCCGTACTTATTCCGAAACTGCCTGGATAAATGTGTAATAAACTGTATACAAGGTATTACTTGGAGCAAGAGCTCTCCCTGCAAAAATCCCTAAATAAAGATTTGTAAAGTCGTGAGTCTAGAAATCTATTCCCCGCGGCAATATCAAAGTATTACACATTAAAATAAGTCTCAAGGAATCCGCGAGTTAAGTCATTTTTCTTCTCAAGTCTTCTCATCAAGTCTTCTCAACAAAAAAAAAAAACTAGCAATATCTTTTGACATAATGTAAAACGGATTTTTTGCCCAACAAAATATAAATTAAATGGGAAAAAATTAGAAAATGTAAGAACAAGAAAAGAAGACGAAATAATTTGGAAATTGAACGTACTAGAGGTTAACTGGAGTTGGAGTGTACGCTAAGATATTCTAGGAACAAAATATCTAGGCCGCTTAACGGCTACTCATACAGGAGAGTTCGCCTTCAAATTCAAATGATACTAATGTTAGTGCAGTGCAGTGACAGGCTGACCATGCGTTTTGAAGGAAGGAGAATGAGACTAACGGTCATCGTAGACATGTACCAATACATTTTTTACAAGAATCCAATACTCTGCGTCATAAAGGAATTTATAACGCTGAAAAAGTAACCTTCTTATTTCTAAATTTTGTTTTTCTTTTGCGTGCGTATGTTTGTTCGGTAACATTCAATACAAATTGGACGTATTTATGCTAAAAGGAACTATGTGCATAGGGTTAACATGTAACATAGTTCCTTTTAGCATAAATACGTCCAATCGAATGTTGCACATGTGCAAGTGTTATCTCAGCCAAGCTATTAAAATTTTTTGCTTCATGGCCTTTTTATCATGCTAGTTCATCATAATCGGCATATCCAATGATATTGCTATATGACGCTCACTTGTGAATGACTTGTTATTGACATTTTGAATGCTGAAAAATCGTCTTTAAATTGATAGTGAAATTCAGTACATCGTTACTGTATTTGTTACATCTACCAATTCTTGCATCGACGGTTACATTGTTGTCCTAACAAAAATAAGTTTATTGTCATTTATAGGATTTCATAATCTAAAGAGAGCAAAATAATGTCAGATTTTTTATTTCCTCGGAATCGACACTTAAATCGCAACTATATACAAAAGGATCAACACATATGAACACGGTGCGGGGAAATTGAGAATTTTACATTTAAAATTGATGTGAACTTTGTGTTATGATCAAATAGCAAAATGTCCACTAAATGCAAGTTTCTCACGTAAAATAATAAATCATCAATGATTATGAATAAAACATTGAAAAAATTCTTAGGCGTTGATTTATTAGGATGCACTGCCGTGCTAAGGAAGAACGTCGTATGTGTCTTTAGAAGTTGCCAAATTTCATTTGATAAAAAAAATTAATTTCCTGGAGAATCTGTAGAATTTTTCCTCCGATTTATCAGAGACTTTAGTACACTATATTAGATCTAAATTATCTGAAAATTTCAGAAAATATTGATAACCCTCCTCAAAATTTAAAATATTATCAGAAGAAATTTGGCAACTCTCGAATGCTCATATGACGTTTTTCTGTAACTCGGCAGTACAGTTATTTATGTTTTTTTTAAATCTTACAGTGGCTGATGAAGTAATGATTAAGACAATGTGCATATTTTCCCCTTCCTTTAACGGAAACCCATTCTAAAGAACTCATTACTCAATATGTATAAACTGCGAGTCCTTTCAAAAGGATTCGATTCGGTGGTGTATGCCTTATTTTATTTGGAGCACCGTGTCGTGCTCGGAGATGAATCGATCGATGTCCGATTTGAACCTATGGAGTAGGATCGATTATCAGGGGGTGACTTAATAATCGATTCTTTACCATAGCTTCAAATGGTCTAATATCGATATCCCCTGATTTAAGTTTCAGCACTGATTACTTGAACATCTTTTAATGAGCGCGAATGAAGCGCTACAAAAACGGAGCGAGCTGAAAATTGCCCGAAGTATTTTGCCCTGTTGAAAAAGAGCAGCCTCTTAGTGGCGAAAGCTCCCGAACTGAAGACTTACTCAACAGCCGCTGTCATGCTAAGGAAAAACGCCGTATGAACCTACAGGCGGTGCCAACTTTCCTCTGATAAAATACGAATTTATTGGGGAAATTGTAAATATTTTTCTTCCAATTTTTCAGAATATTCTGTGCGCAATTTAATCTAAGATATCTAAAACTTTCAAGGAAAAATATTCATAAATTTTGTCAAAAATACATTTTTTTATCCGGAGAGATACGGCAACTCTCGAATGTTCATACGGCGTTCTTCTTCAGCACGGTAGAGCGGTGCGTAATGTTGTTAAGGAAAAAAAAACAAAGGGCGCGGAGGAAAGAGAAGCTCCGCGAGACGTACTAATGAACGATTTAGCTTGTTTTCTGCTTACTTCGCCTAAGCGGCGCACACTGGATCGAGTCAATCAGAGCGGTCGAACATGAAATTTTTTACTGAAACTGCAAATTTTGATGCTTATTTCGACACATTTTTAATTTCAAGTGGTGCTTTGAGAGGTAAATTTCATGAAAAAGCCAATAAAACCACTTTTAGAACCTGAAAATTTTGTATGGACCGAGTTATGAGCTTTTACATTTTTCAAATTTTGTCCAACCCCTCCTATTGTCTCGATTCACTGTGCGGCGGGAGCCCTGGAGTCGAAACACGGACGAAACAATCCTGTGCTTACAACAATCACAATCCTGCAAGACACAGGAACACGTTAATGAATGCAGATTGCTCGGGGTGAGAAGGGGGATGCTCAAGTGTGGGGGTGAGCACCTCTGCAGCAGGGCTCCCTCTTGGTGCGAAGAAACGCTAGGGGATGGGGGAGGTTCGACGTTGTCACATTCATCTTCGATCAACCCTTTCAATCCGCACCATGCCCATACAAACGAATTTCTGAGAGTTGTTTTGATCAACTTTCATCAGCTTCGACCAGATCGACAGGGTTACAACCCAAATAGGGGAACGCTCTGCTGAAGTCAAGAACTTTGATTCTGGTTGCTTCATGTGTTTCGGCCAACATTTGCATCATCCACTTCTCGTCACATCCATCACACTAAACATTTTTTTAGCAGCTCTTGACTTCATCAATGAATAATAGTACAGGCTACCTCAACAAATTGACAAAGTGTTATTACAAAAAATGTTGCACATTAACATCTTAAAACAAAATTTAAGTTGCGGCCTGTGTTTCACTTACATGAATAAACAATGTGAAGATTTGCACGAAAAAATGTGATTGCTTCATCTGAGAGTGCTCATTGAGCTGAGTTCGCAGTATTTTTCATAATATTTTCCGAGATGGGAAATCGTAGAAAAATACATTTAAAAGTGAGAAAATTTTCCCCCTTGTAATTCAATCCTAAAGAAATGTTTGTGCCGAGAAGCTTCAACCAAAATCTTAATGTGAAGTCAAAGAAGAAGAGAATGATCAAATCATGATACATTCCGTAAGATGTAGACCGTAAATGAACAAAAAATTGTTGCAACGATTTTTGAAAGAAATTGAAGTTGAAAAAATTCACGGCCCTTTTCGATACCACTCCTTTGGTCCAAGTACCCACAATGAATCGCGCAAGAGCTGAGGGTCCACCTTAAATCTGTCGTGCTAAGGAGGAACGCCGTATGAGACATCAAACATTGCCAAATTTCCTTTTAAAAATCACGAATTCCCGGACAATTCGTAAATATTTCTCTTCCGATTTTTCAGAGAATTTCGCACGTAATTTGATCAATAAGTATGAAAATTTTAAGGAGAAATATTCATAACTTTCCTCAAAAATAAGTATTTTCTGAGTGAAAATTTGGCACCCTTCAAATGCTCATACGGCGTTTTTCCATAGCACGGCAGAAATGGTAACCAACCGCGTGCCGTGCCAAGGAAGAACGCCGCATGAACATTCGAGAGTCGCAAAATTCCCCTTGATTAAACATGGATTTTTGACGACATTCATTCACATTTTTCTTTAAAATTCTCAGATATTTTAGATTAAATTGCGTACGAAATTGTCTGAAAATCTTGGGGGAAAATATTCACAATTTCCCCTGCAAATTCGATATTTATCAAAGGAATTTTGGCAACGTCCGACGGCTCATACGGCGTTCTTCCTTAGCGCGGCAGAGCGTGCCATCGGTGGATTCGGCGATCAATGGTGGAACTTGCGACGAGTTATCTCGACTAAGAATTAAATTCATCGTAACTTGGATGCTTTCCAGCTGGCAACAAACCTGTCAATGGCACAAGCTGAGATGAGTCCTGTTAGGAGTGCGCTGCTATTTACGCGCTTGAATGACATGAGTAAGACTCAGGCGAAAGCTCATTGTTTCCCGGCAACAAAGCTCGAGAAGAGCGCCCATTAGGAAGATGAACTTCCATCGTCCCTCAAACTCGCGCCCTTCCCCCTCACCCTCTCCCCTCCACCCACCATGGCGCCGGAAATTGTTGCAGCTAACTTCCGAGTCTAATCCCATTCCTAAATCTCGCGTCTCCGAGTTTCCAACAACTTTCCAAAAGCTTCCCTCATAAGCGCCATGAGCTCCATACTGCCGTGTCAAGGAAAAACGCCGTATGTGCCCTCAGACGTTGCCAAGTTTCCTCCGATATAATCCGAATTGTCAGAGCAAATTGTTAATATTACCTTCCAACATTTTCACACAATTTTGTGCGCAATTTAATCTAATGTATCTGAAAATTTCGAGGGAAAATATGCATGGTTGTTGTCAAAAATACATGGTTTATCACGGGAAATTTGGCAACTCTCAAATGGACCGCGTTAAACAGAAAGGAACCAAGCCACGTCAGCTATTGCCAAATTTAATCGTGCAATTTAATTTTTTACATGAAAACGGTTGTGCGGATTTTTGTGCAAATTTCTATGAATTTCCTCCATAATACAAAGCAAATTCCCTAAAATTTTCAAAGGAATCTGCACAAACGTTCTCTCGTAAAAAATCAAATTCCCCTTTTAAATTTGGCAATAGCTGATGTGGCTTGGTTCCTTTCTGTTTAACGCGGTCCAAATGGTCATACGGTGTTCTTCCTTGGCACGGCAGTAGTAGGCCATTCCCCCAGACCTGTATTTCCTATTCTCTCGCGCTGAGGAAGAACACTGTAAGAACATTCGAGCACTGGTCAATCTTCCCGCGATAAAATGTTTATCATCGAGGGAAGTTATTTACATTTTCACCTGAAATTTTTAGATATTTTCGATAACTTTGCAAATACAATGCGCTGAGAAATTGATGAAATGAGTTTGTTGCACGCAAGAGATACAACCAACTGAATGCACTTTCTATAAGTTTGCTCGAAAATAACGTTGAACACGTCAAAAAAGTCTGAAATCTACTCCTTAGCGCACAATCTGCATAGTTTGTAACACTTTTTTTTTTTCAAATTTACCGCGTATGCGAGCAGTTTTTCTTGGTGGCCTCGCACACTGAAAAAAATGAGTTAGCGTCAGATGACTAAAAATGGTTTCTATACACTAACTCAAATTGTGTGATTTGGACACACATGATTTTTGGTTTCTGTACACTAACCACTATTAGTGCTGGAAACTAATTCCGCTACTCTAATTCGCATTCGGTAGGGTTGGGTCAACCTAACCTCAAAACTGAGAGAGGAGAAAACGGCTTAGCGAATGATAACTGGACAATACTTTCAGGAAAAGTTTTTTTTTTTTGAGAGCTTGCGCACTCTAGGTATAGTTCATTGGCCTTAGTCGTGTAGACAAACAGCCACCGCTAAATGATGGGAAGATTACAACAACAGTAGAAACAGAAGTACAAAGGAAGAAACGAAGGAAGAAACGAAGAGAAACATCCATGCCACTCCACGGTGACAAGATCTGAGACCATCAAATCTTGCCACCGAGGCCGGGATTCGAACCCGGGACATCTAGGTCTGTGATCAGTTGCGCTAACCACTGGACCAACCGATGTCGGCGTCCGAACACTTGAGATATTCTTTTGAAATTACGGGAGAACACAAACTATAGAAGTAAGCAGTAAGTTCACAGATTTTCGTAAAAATATAAACTGAACGCGGAACGCTTTAATCGCAATTTAATATAGAAGATTGACGACTCCAACGAATATCATGCTTGTTTACGTTTTGAATTGAACAGACGATTTCTAACCTTAACAAGTTTATTTATGTTGCTTTCGAACGTTTTCAAGAAAGAGAGGACACTATAAATCATACCGGGAGTATTTACATTGTCAAACGAGCCCGAAATTTCACATTTTAATTTATTTTCACGAGCTGACGCGATTGAGGCTGTTGTACCGACGCCACTTTTTCGAAACTAAATAAATGTAACGGACAATGTGGCAGTTAGTGTTGAGGGCGAATTAGTTTGACCCGAAGGTGAATTTGTCTTACCACAGCGCTAATTTTACAGCTAGTGCTGTTTTCCAATTCTGGTTCGCGCTCTAGTAAAGTCAAGTCAGCGTATGAAGCGAATTGATTGGTGCTTCAGTACAATAAATTAGTTTTGAAGCCTAATTTTGATTCTACTTGGCGAGAACCAACCAAATTAGTTCTCAACGCTAACTACTTTTTTTTCAGTGCAGATTCTAAACCGAGACAGAAATTGTGGATCTTACTTAAAATTCGGGGTTAATCAAAGGTAATTTGCAGTGGCGTGGCGTGCTCTGCAATTGATCGATTGATCTGTCATTTAAACGTATAGAAAAGGATCGATTACTAACGCAGTGTTTGGAACGAGCACCTTAATAATCGATTTTTCGCCACAGTTTCAAGTAGAGAAATATCGATAAACGATCATTCACGCCTCGCCTCTGGTGACTTCTGCCGTGCTAAGGAGAAACGCCGTATAAACATTCGAGAGTTGCCAAATTCCCTTCGATAAAATCTTTATTTTTGAGGAAAGCAATGAATATTTTTCCGAGATATTTTCAAGATTGGTAAAATATCGAAGAAAATTATCTGAATAATTTGAAGAAAAATGTTTACAAATTTTCCCGGAAATTTGTAATTTACCAACGGAATGGCAGCGCCTGAAAGTTCATATGGCGTTTTTCCTTAGCACGACAGATTTGACAACATCCAACGGCACATACGACGTCCTCCCTTAGCAGAATTCCTTTGAATGAGGCTCCTCAAAGAGAAAGTTTCACCCGGAGCCAGTTTTTGGGAGTCAACGACCAAGACGGAAGAACGACTTAAGTCAGGTGAGCATGAATGCAGAGAGCCTTTTGAACCGGTCCGCGAATTCCATCGAACTGCCCACGCCAGATGCCATTCATCCCTTTGTCCGGCTCCGGGCCGTCAATAGACTACCTGCGCGCGGTATCGAACCGGTCCTTCTTGCCGAACTAATAATTCAAAATTCAAACTAGGTAAATCATACAAACAATATCCGACGAATTTCTATTCAATTGAAAATCTGCACCTACTCTACTTCCTCCTCCGCCCTATCACGGCTACTTGCGAATGAAACTCACCCCTCCAGCCCAGTGGCACATTTCACGCAGTAGAGGGACTGGACAGGTGCATTAGTGCCAAATCTTAAGAAAACGCCCTCATCTGGAGCACCCTGTGTGTTTGTATTATCTGGTCAATCAAATTCCCTCTATTATGTTGATGATTTGAAGATTCGAATATACAATTCAAGAGGTAAATAATAGCTGACCAAGTTCAAAACTGAAAATGAAAAGTCTGTAAGCGGTTTATGAGAAAATCCCCGATTTCTGAAACAGATTCCTGATTTTCCCTGAAATTTGGACGTATTTCTATCAAACGGAACTGTGTGAATTATGCCGTGAGCCCTGTAATGCGCATACGCTTATGAGTCTCAGTACTCATGTCTTAATGCACATAGTTCCGTTTGGTAGAAATACGTTCATTTGTCATTCCCTGGAGAATCCTACTTTTTCCCTGTCTTAGACAGCGGACCGCAGTCTTCAATAATCGGCCGTTTCAATCAAGAGGATCGCTATATTTTTTCTAAGTCTTCTTCATCTTTAACTTTGTCGATCAATTGCAATGATCAGGCCATTGCCGGTCATATTTCTATAAAAAACCGAATTCCTCGATCAATTTCCCAACTTGGAAACGAGCTTACGTCCCTCCATCAAAGGCTCGACGAATCAAGACATTATCGCGCATCAAATCGTCGCTCCTCCGACGAAAGCACACATCTCAATTTTCACGTGAGCTTTACTTTCCATACAAATCCATGCTTCCAAGACTCATGCGGAAATTGTTATGGGTGATTTCACGATAACAGGAATAGTTAAAATGTGAAATACCTTAGAAATAAAAGTGCACCAATTTTAACAGGATTTCATTACCTCATTTTAAAGGTATTAAACTTCCTTTTCCCAGCTTTGGCACGCTCTATAATGATTCAGTGCAAAGTTAAAGTGATTGATAAATAAGCCATTGAATCAGGTATCAGCGCTTCCCGCGGGAGTGCTGGAGGTCCACGCAAACAAGGCGGCCCTGCCAAATTGTGTCGGTTACGTAACAGACGCAGCGTAACCGACACTCAAAAATGTGAGATTAAAGATGATACAAAAGATGAAACTTGGCAATTCTTGAGTTGTGACGTGGAATTAATGCTGCCTTAAAAGTTTTCTAGACTTTGGAGACTTTCTTTTAGTTAAATTCCAAAAAAACAAAAATGTGATTTTTGTACAAAATTTCGGCCCAATCCAAAAAATGTCACTAATTACCAAAAACAAAAAAAAAACCAGGCACCCAAAAATATGATGGCAGTACCGTTTGGATTCATCATATAAAAGGAAATGATATCAAAACGGCCCAATTTTCTCTTTCATGCCCATGCAATATACCAAACACCCCAACTTTTTTCACAAAAAAAAAATAAATAAATACCTATAAGGTATGATGACCTGAACACGTTTATTGGATCCATCGCTTTAAAGGAGTATGATATTAAATCGGCCCAACTTCTCTGAAATATGCCCATCTCGGATCAATAATTTTTTTGAGACCTTCCGACTCATCGCTGAGGAGACACTGATCATTANCCTTTAAAGTCTCATATTATTAAATATAATAATAATTCATCATATTTTTAAGCATGGATAGGTTCAGGGACATCATTCCTATTGATTAATTAATTTGGTTTTCAATCGTTTTGCCTTATGTCGTTCATAACCCACGGCGACACGACTATTCCTATTATCGTGAAATCACCCTTATACGCCCATACGTCGGAGGAGCGACGAAATGACGGTCGACGTCTATGACGATCTGGCAAGGCGGGAGCCCAGGATGCTGCGTACGAGATGAAGATGAGAGGAATGGCGATAGGTGAAAACATCTCTTCATCGAGGCGGTCATGGCATCGTGCATTCGAGCATTCGTGTCGGCGCAACTGCCCTCTCGGGGAAATGCATCCTGATCATCTTGATTGAGACGCATCGGATGCTCGGGTCCGAGAGGATTTCACAAAGCTCAATCCAGGCAACATGACAATAGCACATTAAATCCAAGTCCTAGTGTCTAATTCTGTCGTGCTACGGAAGAACGCCTTATGAGTCGAGCTACGGAAGAACGCCGTATGGGCCTTCAGACGTTGCCAAGCTTCCTTTGACAAAAACCGAATGGGTCAGTTGCGATGGTCACAGAATCATGTTTTAATGCTCGATTCTTGATGAGTAGCTAAAAATTATAAGATCCGTCCAAACAGGAACTTTCTAAGTTCAATATTAGTATTTTGAAAATCCTCGGGTTTTTAACGTCATCCACCGCGGTATAGTGACACCCTTGGTTTCTTCCACCTTGCTTTCATCAGTCAGTGATGCACTAAGGGTGTCACCACCGGGATGGGTGACAAAAAAAACCTGGCTTTTCAAATGGCGATATTTCGGTTAATATTGAGTGTAGAAAGTTAATGTTGGGGCAGATCTTATTATTCTTGGCTAATCCACAAGGATCAAGAATCAAAACACGATTCTGTGACCAGCGCAACTGGCCCATTTACTGGGAAAAATGTGAATATTTTCCCCCTAAATTTTCAGACGATTTTGCACGCAATTTAATGTAAATATCTGAAATTCTAAAGGAAAAATGTGCATGGATGTCGTAAAAAATACATGATTTATCAAGGGAAACTTGGCAACTCTCGAATTTTCATGCGGCGTTCTTCCTTAGCACGGCAGAATTCAAGCCGAGTCGATTACAATCAAGAAATGCCTTGAAGGAGGAGTGGATTCTAGATTTTTCCTATGTGATTTATGTTGTTTTTGAGTCATTTAAACACTTGAATTCGTATGTGATACGCCCGTGGCAAGGGTTCGCGACGACCCACACCTACGCAAAAAAGGGAGGCACGCTTGAAATGACACATTTTTCGAGGGGGGAGGGGGTGTCTGGAGGTAAATGACATCCAGGGCAAAGGGAGGAGAGGTCAAAGGTCGGGAAAAATGGGCTATGTGATTCATGGACGAACCCTCACTACTTTTCAGCAAATAAAGGAAAGTTGTGAAAAGTGAGAGATGAATTAATCCGGGAAATCCAGGTACCCTCATTAATTATTGTAATAATTTTTCAGTTCAATGAAGACATTCTCTTTTGTGAGCTTGCTTTGACCTTTCACCTGGGAAACCCGAAAAGTAGGGATATTTTGGAAATCGAAGCCACTCTTTTGTTTTCGAGAAGAACAAGGAAAAAGTTGGAGACTTCGAGGGCTCGGAACTTTCGGTACTTTGGTCAGTCGAAGTCGCGCAGCCGTAGGGGTTGAGCTTGAGCTCAACCCATAGGAGGATAAATAAATCGGAAGTTTATTTTATCGGAAATATATTCATCTCGGGACCGCGAGTGGTATTCGTGTGCTTCAAGTGCATTACCATCAATGCAGTTTCGTGTTCGGTACTTCAGTTTCGTGTTCGGTATTTTAGTTTCGTGTTCGGTACTTTAGTTTCGTGTTGGTACTTTATTTTCGTGTTCGGTACTTCATTATTAAAATGTTTCTCAGTGATTCATTTCGTGAACATAGAAGGTGCAGTGAATAGTTGAACAGCCTTACTTTCCGCAAGTTTTCTATCCGCCGAAAGTTTTCGTCAGCGAGCCTCTACTTTTTCTGTCCAGTGGAATAGTTTGCCGTGATTTGCAATAAGTGGAGTTACTATTTGTCACTCGTGTCGGTTGTCATTGTGCGAATTTTCGGAAGTGTTTATTCTGTGATTATTTTTATGAAATTTGATTTGAGGATATCGTTTTGGAAGTCAATTTTCTCACGTGTATTCCTCAGCGTTGATTCGGTAAGTCGCTTGATGTCATCAACAAAATGTTTTTTTTTTCTTTTCTTCTTTTTTTTACGAGAGAAGTGTGGTTACATTTAATATTGGTGACTTAAGTGTGAAACCGCGTATTTCCAGTAAATTTTATGCTACCATTTTATTTTTCGAGGAAAATTAAGTCGACTGTTTGGCTTGATATCTTTACAGAACACTGAAAAAAAAACACATTGGATCTAGAGTCCAGACTCTTGAAAACATTGACAAGAAAAAATACTCTTGATTCAATCGGATTTTTGCTTGAATCAAAACGAAATCCGCTTAAATTAAGAGGCTTGGTTTTTAATTTAAGTTGGATTCTGATTGAATCAAGAATAATTTTTCTCACACGTTTTCTTTTTCTTATACTCTTAAAAAAACATCAGTTTTTTAAGAGTCTGGACTCTAGATCCAATGTGTTTTTTTTCCCGTGAATATTTTGCTAAAAGAGAGGATAAATCGGGGTAGTTTTCAAGGAATAAGTTGACTAGTTTTACCAAGAAAAAATAAAGTGTAACAGGAGGTCCGGGACGTCGCAGACGGAGATAGGTGGTTTCGCGCTGCGGCCATCGATATATAATTTGAGAATCCCTGTGGGCGATAATCTTTTGATTTCCTCGAGATTTTTTTCACAATCAGTGGAATTATCGAGGTATTCAGCGTATTGAAATGTGTTGCAATTTTTTGCATTTGCGAAGTACCTAACTTCTTCATAAATCGATGGCCAAAGTGGAAAATCATGCATTTCTATTGTGGTGTCATAAAATTTCCACCTTTATTTTCTTTTTTCGAAGAGAAACAAGCAAACTTCATAGCTTGAAATTTATACAAAGTATTCTGCAAACATTGAAAAAAAATCACGGAAGTTTTAAAGAAATTAGGTAGACCAGTTCCCCCGAGAAAAAATGAAGTATGACAGAAAATCTGTTGAGTAGCAGACGGAAACGCGAGTTTCTACACTTAAGGTGATTCGATGGACGCGATGCTTTGTGTTAGAACAGCTTGCGATATATCGCATCAATTGGTTCCATTTTTTCAGCTGCTCGTCATTTTTCTCCAATTTTGAGATCGCGATTCTGTTGTCAGGAGACTAAAGCACTCACTTACCAATTTTAACGAAGAAATTCAACGTACTAAAGGCGTGGTTTTTTTGGAGAGAAAACATCGCATTCGATACTGATATCGAAACTGCACTTGGATGCGATATTTTCTCTCTAAAAAAACCACGCCTTTATTACGTTGAATTTCTTTGTTAAAATTGGTAAGCGAATGCTTTAGTCTCCTGACAACAGAATTGAGATCTCAAAATTGGAGAGGAATGACGAGAAGCTGAAAAAATGGAACCAATGGATTCGATATATCGCATGCCTTTCTGACACTAAATATGGCGTCCATCAAATCTCCTTAAGTCGTCGATATGAAAATGTTTAATCGTTGAAAATTGGTTATTATTGAATACATTATGTGAGAATATTATAATTTTGTGGTAAAAAAAGCAGTGTTATTCCATTATTTTTCAACATTATTTCAATTTATTTGTTAAGCTGTTCCATATACTAGACAATGTGCAACAATGCGTTACGTTGAATTAATCTCTAAAAGGGTTTAATTTCTTTCTTTGCAGGCAACATTCGAGAAGGGGATGAACGAGGATGGAAATCTTCACCCTCCGCATCAGAGCTGTTCCTGACCTTGCAGATCATCGCTTCTTCACGGTAAGATCTCTCAAGCTTGATCCTATTTCGAAAATTAAGGTGATTCGATGAACGCCATATTTTGTGACAGAACGGCATGCGATATATAGCATCGATTAGTTCCATTTTTACGGCGACTCGTCATTTGTCTCGAATTTTGAGATCGCAATTCTATTGTCAGGAGACTAAATAATTCACTTACCAATTTTGATGAACAAATTCAAAGTATTAAAGGCGTGAGGAAAATAGAGGAAAAATACTGCATTCGAATGGGATCTTTGTCTCATAAAAAAACCCACGACTTCATTACGATGAATTTGTTTGTCAAAATTTGGTAGGTGAATTCTTTAGTCTCCTGACAACAGAATTGCAATCTCAAAATTTGAGAAAAATAACGAGTAGCTGAAAAAATGAAACCAATTGACGCGATATTTCGCATGTCGTTCTGGCACAAAATATGGCGTTCATTGAATCACCTCAACTTCTAATGAATCGGTTACTGTCAATAATTTCAATTTTTGAAATGGGCTGCTAAAAAATTTGAGGGGCTTGGAGGACATGGCGCATAAGTGCAGTTATTGAAAAAGTTGCGATTTTAATGATTTCAAGTAAAACTAGTCTAAGTGCATGTTTTGTGAAAAATTCCCTCTCAAATTTCAATTTTTAAGCTTCAAAAAGTCAGTTTGAACTTTCTTTCCGCCATAAGGATCCATGTAATTTCAAAACTTCAAACATATTTCTCGAGGTAGCAAAAACTGCACTTGCGCGCTTTGTCCTACCAGCCCCTCATTCTTCCTCAACGCTGATCATCGCCGCTGTCATCATTCGGGCGATTTTAGGTAGAATCAACTTAACTACATTTCGTCGCTCCTCTGACGTAAGGGCGTAACTTGATTTCTACCTGACCTCTGTGCTCCGTATAACTCTATGCTTTCTAAGGCTCATGCAAAAATCTAGATACGCCCTTACGTCAGAGGAGCAACGATTTGACGGTGCTTAGTTTTTCCTGATGTTCTGTTTCTGTACTACTGCAGAACTACGGAACATAATGCTTTGAAACTGTCTTATTTTTCCAAGATTCTGCAGAATAAACTATTCACTGAATTCGCTACGACAGGATTCAGCTTCATTTTTTGTCATTTCCCGGACGAAGAAACGTAACTCCATTCCAAAGTTGTCAAATTGATTCAAAGAATTCAATTTTTCACAAACACTAGAAAGCGAAATCTTTATCCAAAATTTATTTTCGTTTTTCATGAGATCAGCGGAAAAATCAGTGAAATGTACAATTAATACCTAACATTTTCCTTTACAAATTCAAATTTACGAGGCGAAATCTGGCAACGATGAAATGGACCACATTTTGCAAAAAGGAACCACTATTACTGGCTCATTTTAGAAACAACGTATATGCCATTGGTTTCCCTGTGCAGAACGGTGGGTTTATGGGAGAGTCAGAAATAGTGGTTCCTTATTGCAAAATGTAATCCAAATGTAGTTATGTTCTTTCGTGGGAGGTAACGACGAATTGGACTGCATTTTGCAATTTGGAACTATAAATTCTGGCTTACCTGAAAAAAACACTTATGTGCATAGGGATACTAATGGCACATGCGTTTTTTTTAAACCGGGCCAGAATTTATAGTTCCAAATTGCAAAATGCAAAATGCAGTCCAATTGAGGGAGGAAAATAGATTAAAAAGCCTCCCAATGAGTGGCCCCGTTTCGTCGCTCCTCTGACGAAAGGGCGAATCTTAATTTCCTCGTGAGCCCTGGGTCACATTCAAATCCATGCTTTCTGCGGTTCATGTGAAAAGTGAGATACGTCCTAATGTCAGAGGTAGCGACCTTTTTTGAAACCCGGGGATTTCATTCGTACGTGACCGAAATGAAACCTTATGATGAGACAAGCCTCCGGTAAAAATTTTAGCTTGAGGATACGTTTGGTTTTGGACAGTGGCGTGGCGTGCATTGCGATGTACCGATTCTCATGCCATTTAAAGCTATGGTAAAGAATCGATTATTAAGGTGTTCGCTGCGAACACCCTGTCTATCGATCCTTTTTCATAGGTTTAAATGACATGACAATCGATATATCGCAATTCACGCCACGCCATTGGTTTTGGAGCTACAGCGTTGCAAAGTTTGCATGTTTGAGTCTTAAAACTCTTCATATTTTTGAAGAATTTCTTCCAAAAGCCAATTTCAAAGTAATGTAAGTAACAAGTAATGTAAGTTTCAAGTAAACATGACGGGTAACTGAAAAATTATAAGAAAATCCGTAGTAAAAGTTTCAAATTGTGGATGAGCCGTTAATAGCAGTACAACGTTGCAAAAATTACATTCTAGCCCTTTAAAAATGCCCACTTTTTATAGTTTTGTATATTGCAGCAGTATTTGGGACATGAAATATACAATTAGAGATACTCGCAGACTCATAGTAAAATTTATATCAGTATACGATAATTTTAGGCAATGCAGCGTTGCAAAGTTTAGACGTATAGCATAGATTTAATCAGTATACGAT
>NW_017547113.1:2809258-2949481 GCF_001854935.1 Bemisia tabaci
GTAGAGGAGTTCCCTGCATTCGGTCATTGGCGAATTGTTCACTGTTGTGAGTGAGGGTGCGCCCAGAACGCCGACCCAACTCTTCATGGCATGAGATCTTGAAGAGGTCACTGGTTATCCTTACTAATTCTCACTCGACTAAACCTCTGATCTCGTAGGAACTGAGTAGATCCGTTGTGCTTCGTTCGCGCGGGAGTCCGTGTGAAAAAAGCAGAACGGAGAAGAGATCTTAAGGAGGAAACTGGTCGGTCCGGACCGGCTATAGGGCATCCGATCTCGAGTGAAACAAAGGCATGAGCCTCATGCCTTTGTCTTTTAAAATTTCTTCTCAATTTCTTCAAAATTTCTTCAAAATTTTGAATTTCAAATTAACGTATGCCATGAGAGTTGTAAGTTGGACGGTGGAAGCGTTGCCGTCTGATGTCGGTTCCTCCTCGTGGTGGACGGTGGAAACGAGGGTTTTACCCTCGGCTAAACGCCGACAAAATTGGTGCTAGTTTTGGTAGTAATACACAGGGGTCGATACTTCAGTCTATTTGATGTTTCATGACCCCTGGTAGCACCTTTTTCAGATGAATACATCTTTGACTTATGGTTTTTGACCATTCTCACGATTTCTATAACTTATTCATTCATCTTATTGGTTTCTATAATATATTTCAGGAGACAAATAATTATATGTCTAGAAAAAACACAGATGATTAACAAATAAAATATCAGAACATACGAATTAGAGCATCTTAGCTTTTTCATCAATACGATTTTGATTTTGGGGCTAAAATGCTCCTTTCTCAAATATAAATTTAGGGGTTTTGTAATGACGAGCGTCCAAAGATTTGCCATTGATTTTGCGAAGAAATAATTTATCAATTGATAATCTGTTGGAGAAGAGGAGGAAGAGAAAAATAAAGTAGTAGAGAGAGAGGAGCAGAAAAATGAGAGAAGAAAAGAAGGTAAGGAAAATAAAGGAGGAGAGAGAGGAGAAAAATGAGGAGAAAGGTGAGGAGCAAATAAGGAGAAAGTTTTGGAAGTACACTGGGGTTGATATTTTTCGACTCTGAATGTCCTATCAATTATTTCGACTTCAAAAGTCTGGAAAGTTCTTGTTATCTACAGTTTCTCTGCTTTGTTTTTATTGCTTTTTTTTATCGAAAACTTGAAGTTGGTGAAAATTTTACGAGAGAGCACTATCATTTCCGGTTCATCCATAAAATAACGTGTCTATCAGGAATAGCAAGTCTATTTTGCAAAATATAGTTCAATCCATGTTTCATGCCAAAATTGCACTTGTAACACGATCCGCGCGAGAAAATTATCGACATCAACTCAGGAAGAACACCGTATGAGCCTTCAGACGTGGCTACATTTCCTTCAATAAAACCTTACTTAACGGGGAAAATCGTGAATTTGAGACACGTGGTTGCGTGGACAAATGAGATAAGTATTAGACGAAGTGGACCGAGTTCATCAGAAAGAAACCAACATACATTAAGTTGGACGAATTTATGCTAAAAGGAACTATGTTACATGCAAATCCTATGCATATAATTCCTTTTAGCATAAATACGTCCAGTTGATACTGAGAAAAGTAGGTTTCAAGTTTTATTCTTGCATAAGGCTCGATGTAGAAAGTAAATTTTCTTTTTACAAACTAATTTCTGTTCTTCGACTTTCAGTTTTTGGCAGGAGGTAATATACGGCTGGTGGAACTCGAAAACATTCTTAACTCAATTTTTTCGAAAAAGTGAGTTGGTTCCTTCCTGATGAACTCGGTCCAAGTAAGGGCCGCCCAAGAGATAGATTCAGTTCACCATTATCCTCCTTAGTCAGTTTGTCTGGAATTCTTAGCCATGCGCATTCCCTGACTCAAAAGAGATCATTCTCTGATGAAAAACTGAAGTTTTCTCGCACTTCTCCGCAATTTTCTCGGTGAAAAACTTTTTAATTATTCGGAGTTCTGGGTACGATTATATAGATTTTACTCCCGATCTTCCGGCCGATTCTTTGGCGCACATTGAAATCTATAATTCCAAAAACGTTCCTGGTGTTAGTAAAACGACGTGCTCCGTCAGCGAATAGTTGCAAACTTCCTGTCAAAATTAATTTTTTCTCTGGGAAACTGGTCTACGTAATTTCTTGAAACTTTCCTTGATTTTGCTCCACTGTTAGCAAAACATTCTGTACGAATTTCAAGCTAAGAAGTTGGTTTCTCTTCGAAACAATAAAAAAGGAGCGGAAAGTTCAAAAAATCGCAATACAGACGCACATGATTTTACACTTTGGCCATAGAAATGCTCTAGGGATATGATTTCTCGACGTCATTTTTCATTAGATCAGTTCACTGGCTATTCTCCAAAGTTGGCAACACTATTGTCCTCCAATGAAATGTATGCAAGACAATCGATTCTCGGTGAGGCAGCTTGCCTCCCCTAAAATCGATATTTTTAATGGATTTAAATAGAGGAAAAACAACGTTGTTAACTTGCAATATTATCGCTGGATCGAATCAGGCTCGGACTGCAATCTGCAATTGGCAGATACGCCCTCTTAAAGAGACATTTCAGCTAAATTAGGCTATTGATGTCTTTCCTGTACTCACGCACGATTATTCGTAGCTGTTGCGGTCTAATCCTTCACTTCACTCCCATTGTTTCTTCCTCGTTTTAAACAACTCGCCTTCAATATATCGATAGGCAATGTGAGCGGCTTGGGAGCAATAGAGGGGCTTGGAGGACGGCGCAAATAAATGCAGGTTTTACTATTCCGAGAAATACGTGTTTGAACTATCGAAATTACGTGGATCCTTATGACGGAAAGAAAGTTCAAACTGAGTTTTTCATGCTTCAAAATAAGAATTTGGAAACTAATTTTTCACAGAATATGCATTAAGACTAGTTTAATGTGATATCAATAATATTTCCATTTTTTAAAAAACTGCACTTATGTGCCTTGTCCTCCAAGCTCCTCAATACTAGTAGCCTGTAGCACTTTTGAGATGGGTGCTCATCAGGCTCGGACTGGCCATAAGGCCAATCTGCCATTGGCAGATACGCCCTCTTGCAGCGCCAAAAACGTGCCCCTCTGACAGATAGCAAGACAAGGAGAGTTTTTTTGGAAATAATGGTGCTTGGATGCGTCTTGTGTCGTTCATTTTGTATATTTTCTTTAATTTCAGAAATCAGTCGGTTACTAAATTAGTTCAATTTTACAATTTTTACTCTGTGTGATTAATAAACTTAGAACCTGAAAATAGTGTGAACTTGTGTTGCTTTGCCGAAATTTTCTGAACCCCTCTCCACGTAGGTGATGTCCTACCAGGAAATACCACATTACGCTCCTCTAACCAGGCAAGGGTCTACGCCCTCATATGGGAGCCAGTCCGACCCTGGTGGGCAACACTATTTTCCTCCAATGAAATGTATGTAAAACAATCGATTCTTGGTGAGGCAGCTTGCCTTCCCTAAAATCGATATTTTTAATGGATTTAAATAGAGGAAAAACAACGTTGTTAACTTGCAATATTACCGCTGGATCGAATTTCTGAAAGAAGGGCGAAAGGGTTAGTCCGAAATGTTTATTTTTTAATGCAGTATTGATCTTTTGAGGACTTTAGGAGTACTTGTCCATTTTGTAAAATTCAAGACTAATTTATTTCAGTAATTTTAACACTCAAATGTCGACGCAGGTAGCCGGGAAAATCGATATCTACCGGTATCTCTGATGAGGAAGGTGAAACAAATTAGATATCTTCACCAGAATGATGCCTCCGAGATGAAATTCAAGCATGTGCATTGCAAATTGATGATATTTGACCAAATTACAATGAAAATTTTTCAAAAAACATCTTCATTCCTTATGTTACACATTGCAAACATCATTATTTTCCCACTGAAGAATTTTAAGGGGACCAAGTTTCCTCAGTGTCCTTCCCCCCTCCCATCAAATCAGAATCTGTAATGCTTCAGAAATATCGACAAAAAGTTTACAGTAATAATATTTTATTATGTTCGAAACATTGTAAAAATGCTGCAAAAATATTTTAACAATATAGTTATAAAAACACTTTTTGATTGCCGACAATATTTCGTTAACATTTCATAAATATTCACGATGTATATTTCAAAATATTATTGTATATTTGTATTATTGTAAGTATTATTGGTGTGATGTATTTACAAAATAATATCGTAACATTTTTTTTATATTTACACAATTTTGTAAAAATAATTTTCTTTAATTTTCCTGGTTGGTAGCGCACTCTTGTGAAGGTGTTTAAATATTTTTAGGAGCTAGCCCCATCACCCATTCCCCCCTCCCGATCACCCTTACACCAAAGGGTTTATTCGAAGTCTTTTAAAAACACTCCATTCAAAAACTACCCAATTACGACGACTTTATGACTGTCCGATGAAAGCTTGCGCCCCTTTGCTATGGGGTCAAGGAACATTGCCTCACAACGCGTTCATGACGAAGTCAGCATGGATATGAAAGGAAAGAAAAGCACGGCTTTCATGCAGAAAACAAGCTGACGTCATAACGCGGCTACATGGGTTTGAAAATGCTCGCAACGAGAGAGCGCGCCAGAAAGGCTCTGCTTAGAGCACAGAGCCCATTCTTTTCCTGTCTCGCCTGCCGAGGCCTTTTTGTCGCGAGGTGTGAAATTTCGCGTTTTATTTATTCACCTTTCGAAGCTCCAATCTCCCCGCTCGTGAAAAGCGTTTCTCTAGCTCCCGCCTATGACGGGTATTAGTGAGAGACGCTGATTTACATAGGCACACAATAGAGGAGTGTTGGATAAAAAGCGCGTATCTGCATTTTTATACTAATCCCTTAACATCGGTTTGAAAGAACGCGCCTTCTGAGACTCATGCCAGAATCTTGGTTAGGCTTTTTTTCCTTAATATCGCCCAATGAGCGCGGGCGCGTTGTGTTTTGTGATTGTCCCACGCGCAATTTTCCTTGCATCGCGATTCTTTCCTCCACAACGTATTTCCCATTTTTTCCATTTTTATATTTTCTTCCGTCCCCTGGAGTGCACCATTGTCACGCGGAGGCCTTGTTTGGTTTTAATCATCCATCTCGACGATTTTAATTCTTTAAGTAGTTTTTATTCCTCTGTTTTTGCCCGCAGGGATTTTCCTGTCCCTGCACCACTCCAATCATTAATTTTGACGTTTCTAGAGATTTTTTTTACACCTTCGGTGGCAACGGGAGGGGATGTAATAACAAAAAAATCTCGCGTATGGAATATCTGCAATTCAAAGGAAGCAAAAGGATTTGCAGAACATCGCTGAAGAGGAACAACATACAACGAAAAACACGGATGGAGGCCTCAAAAAACGTGAGACTGACGAGAAAAGAGGATTAGAATAGATGATTATCTTAAAAGAAAGGAAGAAAGGAAAGAAAATAAAAGAAAAGAGCCTCTATCTAATTTTGTTTTTTTCCCCCCTCACAAAATCCCCAAAAATTAGTGATGAATTTTGAGCGCAAATGTTCTGTCACACTGGGAAAAAAAACACATTGGATCTAGAGTCCAGACTCTTAAAAACATCGACAAGAAAAAATACTCTTGATTCAATCAGATTTAAGCTTAAATCAAGAACCAAGCCTCTTAATTTGAGCGGATTTCCTTTTGATTTTAGCTTAAATCTGATTGAATCAAGAGTCCTTTTTATTGTCAATGTTTTCAAGAGTCTGGACTCCAGATCCAATGTGTTTTTTTTTTTCCAGTGCAGTATTCGAGGGTTAGGAAAGTTAAATACACCATTCGAATTGCCGATAGTTTATTCGAATCTTTCAATCTTTTTCCAATCTTATTCCATCTTTATCTTTCTTTTCAATCTTATTCCATGAGCTGTTGATAGCCCACAAGACCCTACATGTTGGTAAGGAGTCCTGAGTGACAACTGGTATTATGAGAAATCTTTTTTTGCTAATGATCTGTTTGCTCAGCAATAACGACTTTTATCATCAGAACTTAGCAGTCAATGGTTCCTTAATTGCGAAACAGCAGTTGAAATACTTAGAGCACCACTAATTGTCAATGATCTCATTAAAACGACACAGTCCATAGTAAATATTGCTACTAATTAATCAAAATTAACACTCATCACTAAGTACCCAGTTTATCAATCGAAATTTGATGGGTTTTGCGGTTGAGAGACACCACTCATATAAGTACCTCGTTCTAGGCGGTGGATCAATTAGTGGTAATGAGGAATATTTATTTGCTGATGTCCCATTCACTTAGCTTCTCTTTGCAATTGACCTGTTCTGCGATAATGAGAATTATTCCTTCACAGAGCCTTTGGTGGGGTGAGGCCAAGCGTGACGTAGTGTCGCGTAGTATGATGTCAAGTTTGTCCAGAGAGAAATTAAAGCATGCAACAGATTTCAAGCAAATGCCAGGCTCACGCGAAACTTGCGTGGGTTTTAGTAGAATAAGTTGCTGACTCTCGTAGAAAACTGACTCGGTCCCCTGATAAGAAGGCGGAAATATACAGAAATACATTTTACAGGAGGGACGAAAACCTGATTTGTTCGTCAAACAAGATCACTAATTTTTTTTTTTTTGATATTCAAAAGATGGGTCAATTGGGTAAACACCTGCTTGGCAGTTTTGAAAAAAATTCCAGGTGGGAAAATTTACAGTTCCTTTTCATACCGAGTTTCTACGGAGACGTTTGGGTCTAAAAGTATTGAAGATTTTTCGCAAATTTTCGTCCTTTCATGCAAAACATGGGGTTACGGTCTCATGATAATAACGAAATTGAGAGGCGTTGCTACTTTTTTTTGCCAGAAAAACAAAAATTCTCAGGAAATGTGTAAGTACTATTCAAACTGTCAAAAACGCAAAAACATGAAAGAGTTCGAAAATTTGGATGTACGGCTCTCTATTATAAGCCAGTGCAATTAAAAACTCTAATTTTCAAAGTTTGCATGTATGCATTTCAAATCAACTATCCACCAGATCAATAAGGTACTTTCCCTGGGTCCAGCAGCTCTGCACGAGTAGAACTTGGATTTTTCCTCTCTTGCTCATTCTGTGAACAGGGATGATTCTTCTAAGGTGGCAACGCTATTTTTCCTCCGTTAAAGTCCACTTTCAATATCAATTCACCAAGAATCGACTGTTCAATATATATTTAAATGTAGAAAAAACAGTGTTTCCAAAAATTGAGTTTTTTCGGCCCACTTCTCAGCAGCAGGATCAAGCAGACTATGATAGGCAGTAGCGTGGCGTGCTTTGCGATATATCGATCGATCTGCCATTTGAACCTTTAGGAAAGGATCGATAAACAGGGTGTTCGCAGCGAACACCTTAATAATCGATTCTTTACCATAAGTTTGAGTGGCATAACAATCGATAGATCGCAATTTACGCCTCGCCACTGATGATAGGGCGAGGAAACCAAGAGGACTACAGTACTTAACCCCCTTCAAATACGGTTTTACCATACTTAATCAGGCAGGGGAAATGGATTACATTTTGAAATTTGGAACTACAAATTCTGGCTCAGTTTAGAAACGACGTGTGCACCATTACTTTCCATACATGTGGGCTAGAAATTGTATAGTTCCTAATTGCAAAATGCAGTCCAAATATTCCGTTTTTGCATGATCTCTCATAAAAGAGTATTGGATTCTGCGCTTCGCAGTCTGGAAGTGGATTTGCGCCACGATCGCCTTCAACTCAAACTGTTCAACATCTTGACCTTTACAGCCAATTTGTATCGCACTAATTCACCTCCAAAATAAGGATCTTTCAGATACGGGAAAAATACTGGGAGGAAACAAAAAGTATAAAGTGCTATCTCCCTAAGTAGAAAAACGAAATGATTATGACCGTACAGGGTTGTAATTTTTCCTAAAAAATGAACTCTGGTATTTCATGTAAAATATTTCACGATTTCAGAAGATATTGAGAAATATTTTTGTAATTAAAAGCAAAATTGATTATAAGGCAATTTTTTTCCTTTTTGGTGTTTTTTAGTGTGTGTTGCATACCCAGTCCCTAAAAATATGCTTGATATACCTCACAACTTTATGAAATTTCATGAAATGTTCCACGGAAATTTCCAATTTTTCATTTCACTTGCGTAACCCCGCCTTTCACTGGTAGCGGGACCTTGACGCAGAACTTTCCGGCTCAAAGTCGTTTTTATAAAATATTAGTTTGTTTTGTTTGAAAAAACAGTCACCATTTTTCCTGTAAATTTGACTTTTATCGAAAGAAATATGGCAATATCTATAGGCTCACACGACATTTTTCCTTCGCAGGGCAGAACGAGTCGTTCAACATAATATGGACTAAATTTTGCAATTCGGAACTATAACTTCTGGCTCATTTGTAGAAACACTTTTGTGCATAAGGAAACTAATGGCACATACGCTGTTTTTAAACCAAGCCAGATATTATAAATCCAAATTGCAAAATGTAGTCTATATTATGATCGGCAGGCGAACATCGATTCTTCGAGACTACATCCAGTGCGTGGAGGTTGCGACCATGGGAATAATTTCTTTGTAATAATTAGTCTCCCTGGCTGTTGATGCGAATAGATTCCTTTCAAATTGGAATTGTCTCTTTTGTCAATGCTCTGCCCGGAGCGATTAATGACTAATGAGGCGCATGATCCGTCGCCTCGCCGGCCGCCGCGCTGCGCCGCCGCAAACGGGATTCAGATCTCGAATCGAGAACAGGTCCAGACGATTGCCTTTGTCTTACTCCTGGAAGGCCTTTGTGATGCTCCTCGCGCACGATCACCTCTCCTACATTCCACCGGTCCGCATTCAATGCACCCCTATGTACACTTGGCTCTATTGCCAAATCTCATCACATTAACCTGAGGTAGATTACAGAGCCTCATATTACACCCGCGATATGTGAAAAGGAAAATCGAGTGAGTTCATTATTTGATCAGTTCTAATCAGTGACGTGGCGTGCTTTGCGATAGGTCGATTGATCTGCCATTTAAACCTATGGAAAATGAAATAGGGTATTCGCAGCGGGCACCTTAATAATCGATTCTTTACCGCAGGTTTAAACGGCATATTAATCGATACATCGCAATTCACGCCACGACACTGCTCTGGGAAAAAAAAACACATTGGATCTAGAGTCCAGATTCTTGAAAACATTGACAGGAAAAAATACTCTTGAGATATACTCACAAGAAAAAATCAGATTTTTGCTTAAATCAAAAGGAAATCCGATCATATTAAGAGGCTTGGTTCTTGATTTAAGCAAAAGTCCGATTGAACCAAGAGTATTTTTTCTTGTCGATGTTTTTAAAAGTTTGGACTCTATAGATTCAATGTGTTTCTTTTTCCAGGTTCTAATTGAAGCGCTATGGTAAGGGCATTTCTTGGTTGCGGTGTCGCAGGATCTGCGTTAGCGTTTTATACTGTGATTAAAGCGAGTGTATGAAATTCATTATAACGTTTACCGAATTTTTTTATCAGATTACAATGTTGAAAACTAAAAATTCCAGAATAGCCGTCCTCTAGATTTCTCTCTAAGATATAAATTAGCAGTGGAGATTCTGAAACGACGCAACGGAGAATGCCCTATCTGCATTGCACCCAACGTCTCAATGTTACAAGTAGATCCCTCTAATATGATCCTTTCGACCACATAAAGGTAGAGCGCTGCAAACAAAAAATGAGGTTACATCTTCAATTGTCTAGAGGTGTTACGGCAAAATCGGAACTTTGAAATTCAAGGAGCAAGAACGATCACTAGGTTTTCACTTGCTTCGTACCTAAAATCTCATTAAAATAGATTTTTTTAGTTTCTTCATTTTTCTCAAAGATTTACAAGTGCAATGACTACATTTTGTCGGCTAAAAATAAACGAACTACATTGTGTAATTTGGAGTCTCAATGCCTAGCTCAGTTTAGAAACGACGTATGTACCATTAGGTTCCCTATGCACTTGAGTGTTTTTAAGGATAGACTAGAAATTTTAGTTCCCAATAGCTAAAGGCCGACCGCCGAATATTTCACCAGGCTGACCATGGTTGATTTATCCAGTTGATCCATCCAACCTATCCTATTGGAGAGAATTCATCACCCACATTCAAATCACCAATAAGGCAAGTCAAGATCTGTGGTTAGCGTAAGTTTCTCCGTTCAAAAAAAGAGGCCAACTGCAATCGCAGACTGGTAAGGGTGCGAATCAAAAGCGTAGCGCAAGGTCACCAGGGTCAAGGGTCTGGGCGCGACCTCAAGGACCTCTTAAAAAACCCTCGAGTCTGAGGTCACGGCTGGCTGGTCGCTTTTTTGACTCGGCTTTGTTCCAGCTTCGAAAATTGACCACTCGACGGGATGAAAATAGGCTAAGATGCGATTTGAGCACTCCTGGCAAAATCGCCATCAAGCGACCGCGTGGGAAATTCGCCCTTAGCCGCTTGTTTATTCCGCCAGCTTTTTACCTCCTCTCATTTCATTCTCACTCTTTCGAGCTTTTGTGCGGCTCCTTATTGCCTTTGTCGCCCTCGTTACATGCGGACAACCGCAAAAGCACTTTGCCTCTTGAGATATTTTACTAGCTGCATCTAACTTTGCACTCACTTGCACCCTGCCGGTTGGTTGTTTTATCAGCTTCGAATGATTGATATATCGATCGATAAATAGTGTTCATAAGATAGGGATTAATCGATCAAAATCGAGATCAATAGATCCTTATCCCGGTAATAGTATTTATCATTCGATTTTTCGATCATTTGATGAGGATTAAGATAGCCGAGAAAAAGAGGTTTGAAATATAGTTATATTTCTCCATAAATTTTGTGTAAGGACATGTTATTTAACTATTATTTTCACCTGCAAAATATTTTTTTTCAACTTTGAATTCATTGCTTGCAAAAATTTTAACGACCTTTCTGTGCAACAACTGAGTTATAAAATTTTACATCAAACTATCACTTCACCACTCTCATCGATCCTCGTAAGAAGGCAATACAGCATTGTAAAATGCACGACTAACATGTTCGTCTCATGTAGATCGGATCGAAATCACCGATATTCAGACGAAGAATGCTGCGATTTCCACCCAAATTTTTTGGAAGTTTTCGATGAATTTTTTGACTTCGGTAGAATGTTGCTACCCTACATTTCATCGCTATGAAATCTCTGTAGAATTGAATGCGTTCGGTCTTCAAGAAATTAATCCTGGAAAACCGTATCAAAATTCTATTTACATTTCTCCGTTTAAAATTTGTTTCACTGTTAACAATTCTCAGTTCGAACGCACGGGCTATCGTCTTTTTTTCTTCTTTTTTTCTGCTAAAAACTCAAAACCTGCCCAGATAATTTACTTATCAATGTAATTCATCACACACTATTCCGACCATCCCTAAGGTCCAGGTAGAGTGATTTGAGGTCACCTTGAAAAAAGCATGTCGATGGTTAAAGAAAAGTACCGCCTATCTGTAATCTGACGATTTTGCAGGATAGAGAAAAATGCTACCATTTTCGTTATTTTGATGGTAGATTAGCAATTTTTTTACAGCGTTATCATAGCGCTCTCAAATGGCATTGGAAAAAACTAAAGGCATCGGCTCGCGTAATTTATACTGTAGGTTGCAGCGAGGTCGCTAACTCATTTTCGCCAAAATTGAAGCGCTGGGTAGCGGGTGCAGAAACTAAAAAGGGCATTTTTTAATTGCAGGGTCTTAAAATCTCCGCTAACGTTTCATCCATTATAATTAAAGCAAATGTAAGTAGTAAGCTACCGTTCTTGGGGATGATTTTACATTGCTGCAAAAGTAAAATTTCAGAAAATTCTTCTATACT
This sequence comes from Bemisia tabaci, assembly GCF_001854935.1. Classification (NCBI taxonomy): domain Eukaryota; kingdom Metazoa; phylum Arthropoda; class Insecta; order Hemiptera; family Aleyrodidae; genus Bemisia; species Bemisia tabaci. The sequence goes on from NW_017547113.1 coordinate 2,821,061, forward strand.
TTCTTCTCTAAAATAAAAATTAGCACTGGAGATTCTGCAACTAAAAAATGCCCCTACTGCTTAAATTGGACTTTGCTCAACGGAACTAAGCGCAAAATTGAGTTCCTTTTGAGGATTTTAGAATCCTGGATAGTGCGTTCTATCAAACGGAACTAAGCGCCATGGAAAAGCATTGCGAGTATAAGACGGAACGAGCATCGCGTTCCGTAACACAGCCAATGCAAGCCCCCTTCTTCCTTCCTCCCTCTATGGCGCTTAGTTCTGTTTGATAGAAATACTTCCAAGTGTCAGTTAGACGGTAATGTTCCTTACCCGTTATGTGACAAGTGTGAGTTCCTAATTTGATTAGATTACGTATCCGCATCGCAATGGACTCTTTGCAAAACTACACGGAGAAAAAAACTTCGTGCGTGGGACCCGAAGTTTAGGTCATATGGATCTCTAAAGTTTTCGGATTTAGCATCTGAACACTTTAGATGTAGATGTCGAGGTTCGGATCACACATCTGAAACTTCAGTTCTTACATCTGAGGTACTTCGGTTCTCACATCCGAAAAACTTTGGTTCTCACATCTGAAGTACTTCAGATGTATAAGAACTGAAGTTTCAGATGTGTGATCCGAACCTCAAAAGCTAGATCTAGAGTGTTCAGATGCTCCATCTGATAACTTCAGCTATCAGAGATCCATATGACCTAAACTTCGGGTACCACGCGCGAGGTTTTTTTTCTCCGTGTATGATTGCAGAATATAACATTACTTTCAGCACAATATTGCAACACAGCAAGTTGGAAGCACGGAAGTTTTCACCGGAGCAGACTCCGGCTCCAGGGCAGCCCCGCGGCGAGGTGCGGCGCGGCGCGCCGCGCCGTGCCGTCCGTCTCCCGGAAAAGGCCATACCTGTCTGGTGTCGGCTACGACTGGGGTTCACCCGCTTTCCCCAGAAGGTGCGCGCGGAGCGAAAACAAAGGGCCGGAGGCAAGGGTGCCACGGCTAGGCACCGCGAAGGAACCTAGAAGATGCACCTTTTCACTCCCTTCTCGCGAAACCCTTTGTTCACCGTCTGCGAACCTAGGAACGTGCCAATGTGTACGCCACGTGATTGAGTTTTGATATACCCCTTCCGGACGATTGAGACCGCAAACCATGATTTCTCTCCTCTTCTTTGATGTTCCAAGCTTTTGATACTTGCAACCCTTCTCAATGTTTGGAGGGCATGCAGGTTAACTGGCTCTATTATATGCGTCAAGGAATCGAATCTTGGCGCATGGCGAATTATTTTAAAAGTCTTCAGAAAATATTTTATGCATGGCCATTGGTACGAGATTAGAAATCTGAAAATTGAAAAATTTCTCCATTAATGCTTGCTATATTTCTTGAAACATATGATCTTTGCTCTCGTGTAAAAACTGTTCCTTTAAATTCGTAAACGACTTTTATGTTCATTACCTATGTATCGAAAAATAAAGAGTATCATATTGAAGTATTTTCATAGTTAGTAATGAATTCAAGGACCCATCTTTGCATTACAGAAGACTTTTTCACGTTAGCTACATGCACTTAAAGCCGTTTTTTCACAAAACATAGGAAAATGTCGAATCTTCAATGAGAATAATTCAATATACACACATACAAATAGAAACTTTAGAATTTGGATAAGAACGTATTGAACGTACGACTACATTGCATAGTATTAGTCATGCAAGGCATATTATCGAATGTTAATGCGGAAACTCAAATTTGGAAGATCTCACATCTTCTTCATATTTTTTGAATAAACGGCTCTCAATTTCTTCGAATTTTGAAAAAAGGGAAATGCTACACATTTTTCTGAAATTTTACAATCCTACCTTCCCCACATCAATTTTTACTTGAAACTCTGAGATACTGTGTATTTAATGAGCTGCTGCATAAAAAATGTTTTTTTTTAATGTTGTGTCATGGGCTAAAAAGCTGTATCGAAGTCTGAATCGGATGTAACATTTAATTAAATATCTTTACCGACATATTCAAATGATTTTCCCATCAAAATGTAGCAAAACCCCCGGAAGTCAGTGTAAGTGAGTATCCTCACTATCTTTAATTTAGTGTGCATGCTAAGGCATTCGGCAAAATTTCTGATTCGTTCTTGTCTGCAAGTATAAGACAAAAAAATTCAGATTCCACGCGTATGAAGAGGGACCATCCCCTCTCGTGAAGTAATCCCATAAATCCGTCGCAAAACAATGAAAACAAATGTTTACACTCAGTTACGACCGACTTCACTCCACGTAAACAGTTCTGTTCACACTTTCATAAATGTCACCCATTCATTACTTGCGCGAAGCACGGGGAAAAAACGAATAAAAAACGCGAGTTACCCTCATTTCTAGCGTAGGAAATTAAGCTATTATCCCGGATAAATGGAGTGCTTAAATTGTTTCCACAATCCGCCTCTTTTTAGGCTCCGACTCGTCTGGACTGTCAAAAGAAACAAAGGCGTTTGTGAGGTACAACGCGGAGAAGAAAAAAAGGAGACAATGGAAGAGGTTATGAACGGAAACCGGCACCTCTTCAGGCGCGGGGCAAAAAAATCCGTGCGGGGCAGTGATGGTTTTCGGAGATAAGTTATCACGCGTATTTGCGCGGAGCATCAACATATGTTTTGTCAGAAAACAGCGATAAGTATAGTTTTCAATTGGAGCCCTATTCACAGGGGCGAACAAAGGGGATGATAACCCCTTGGGAAATAATACCAACCGATGCCGGAGAGGTTGGAGGGTCCCGATCTGAAACAGCTCCCCACTCACCTTTCACACTGGTGTAATTAATTTAGAATAATCGGAAAATAAACTCGGTATTTTTGGCGATTCCCTCTCCCTGTCGTCCTATGAATTCCGTAACCGAGGTATTTTTTTCTCTCTTTTTTTTGCTGATTCTCTCCTCCTAGTTTTGGCGCTGACTTTTTCCTCCCCTCTCGGATTCGTGCAGCGCGTCTAGGTGATTCTCTGCATTGTGTGCTTGAATTGTTTTTTTACACGTTGTTACCGAAATTTTGGGGGAAAATGATGTTTTGTGCTGTGCGAAGCGCTGAAGAGGGCATTTCTCGATTCCGGTGTTAAAGATTATCCGATGCTAATTTACATTTCAGAAAAGATATTAATGGGTGATTCTTCCGCGATCACGATTTTGTTTAATTTCAACGAGATAAATAGATTTTTTTTGTATAATAATTAAAATTTTAGAGGATATTCAGAAACACTGAGCACCGCAACACCTTTCTGCGCAGAGCGCTTTATGTATCGGGTACATCTGCAGGACGCATTAAGGGAATGATTTGGTATCGCAAACTAGTTTTCAATCATAAATAATGACGTTTCCAAAATATTGGTCTTAAATATCACTGTGACATCTCTTTTCGGAGCCTTCTGATTTTAATGAATTGTGTGTTCTGGCATGACCAGCATTTGAAAAACACATTCAATCGTCTCACCTATCCTAAAGGCGGTGTTACTCAACATGGAACCAGGCAACATCAACTGATTTTTTTTTTTTTTTTCAAGCATGAAATTATTTTAATGGCACTTTACGTACAAAACCATACGAATCCTGTAACAAAGGTTGTGCCTGTAAGCACTGGCAAATTAAAAACACGTAAGGAGCATTTACCTGTGAAGCGCACCTCTGGAAAGTATACAACAACACCTTAAAAAGTCTGTGTATGCAATCTCACGACACTCGTGTCTAAATAGTTATCGGTACGAATTTTAAGGTGCCGAGTATAGCTTCCTCCGCTACGTTCTTCCAAGCGTTCTTTGGAATTTAAAATCTAAGAAGTTAGAATTTCAGACGACTCTTGAATTTGTATGAGTCCCATTCCACTAGACTTTGGGTTGCGAGAGAATCATAAAATGTAATCATTCAAGACGGGTTCATTTGTAATCATTCATGTAACGTTTCTATTGTTTAATTTTCATTTCATCCTTTTATTTTTTAATTTCGTTTTTTTTTTTTTTTTTTTTTTTTTTTTTTTTTTTTTTTTTTATTTGTTTGAGTTATCTCTAGTAGTTGAGAGCGTAATTCCATATCCTAAGAATTTTGCATCGTAACTCTATAAAATGTACAGCAATATTGGCTAAAGAAATTCGTTTAACATTACAACTGTACAGGTGGATGCAGCTCGCATAAGAATTTGGATTAAAGTGTAGGCCATGAGAATTTGAATTATCAATCTCTTAAAGTTTGTAGATAGGGCTTTTTGTGCTCGTCAATGTAGAAAAAGTTAAACTACACATCTGGTACTCTTCAATAGTTATGCCCAATACTTAATCTTTCTTTGGCTTGAAAAAATCCATAATTTTCTTACTTCTCCGACCTCTTTCTATAAAAGCTGAAGTGTAAAAAGATTCCACCCAGGGCCCAATTCTTGTGAAATGCGTCAGCCTCCATTAGATGAGGCTTTTTTTAATTTTAGGAAACTCAATGCCCTAAAACATATAGCTTAACTCTAAAATAAATGTTGTGTATATTCCCCCATAAAAAGACTCAATATGTAGAATTAACGCTCTCCGCTACCTAAGAACGATATCGATCGTCAAAGTGCAAACCACGTATCTCCGTCTGAAGACTTCCTGTCATACTTAAGTTTTTCTTTGGAAAACCAGTCAACGTAATTTCCTGAAAAGCTCCTTGATTTTTCTTCACCACCAGCAGAATAATCTGTATAAACTTCAAGCTATGGATAAAGTTGGCTTGCATCTCTTCGAGTAAATAAAAGAGGGAGCGGACATTTTGAAGTGCAATGGAGATACGTGATTTCGCACTCTGACTATGCTACCGTACTAAGGAAAAACGCCGTATGAACCGTCAGACGGTGCCAAATTTCCTTTGGTAAAACACGAATTTCTTGGTAAACTAATGAGTATTTTCCTTCAAATTTTTCAGATAATTTTGTTCGCTATTTCACCTAAAGTCCCTGAAAATTTCACGGAAAAATATTGTTATCTTTCCGCAAAAATGAACATTTTATCGAAGGAAATTTGGCAACTCTCGAATGTTCATGCGGCGTTCTTCCTTAGCAGCACGGCAGTATGGTATGAGACTATTTGCCTGCAATGACTGCGGATCTTTTTCACGGTGAAAGGGAATTTCTCCGATATTGTGGGAATAGAATGAGGGCAGTGGCGTGGCGTGAATTGCGATGTATCGATTGTTATGCCATTTAAACCTGTAGAAAAGGATCGATAAACAGATGGTTCGCAACGAGCACCTTAATAATCGATTCTTTACCATACGTTTAAATGGCATACTAATCGATACATCGCAATTCACGCCGCGCCACTGAATGAGGGGAAAATGAATCGACGTGCGTAACAACTAACAACCGCGCTTTTCAAACGCAATATTTTTCTTTTCCTCTGAAGTTGATTTAAATAAGGATTTAACGTCTCCGTCGTGAAAGCCGACACGTCAAAGCTCGGATGCGATTCTTTTAATAAAGAGGGCGGCAGAAGCGGGAGCCGAGATAAAAAGCGTGATGATGACTTAGAGAGGGGAAAATCGCGAGAGGAATCTTTCAAAAGCGGACATCTCATTCTTCCCCGCCTTGTTTGACACCTTTTTTTTTCTTATTTTTTCTCCTTTATGTTCGATTCCGTTAAGTATGCACGGGAAATTGAGGCGGTGGACTTGGATGTTGAGGACGGGGAATGACTCTGAATATGACAAGGACAGACAAGTTATAAGTTCAGGGAGTGAGAGGGGTTTGAAGTCTCAACACGAAAAAAGCGCGGGAAATTGAAAAGAATGACAGGAATTAAAAACTGGGTTGAAAGTCCGCAACGAGGTACTAAACTGAGCTTATGAAAGTTTGGTTTATATTGTTCCTTAGCGAGGGTAAAATCGATCAGAGACTAAACTTAAGGCCGGGGACCCTCTGCGTAAGGTAAGTAAGACGATGGCAAAACTTCAAAACTACGTGCCACAATAATTTTAAATTTTCAAAATTTCCGCGTATACTTTACTCATTTGTCAGATGGGAAAATATAAAAAATTAAGACGTGACTTTTTTACAGTGTGGTCTTAGAAGAAATTACATCCGTTCTTTTTTTCTGTTTTTTTCTGTTTTTTTTTTTTTGTTTTTTTTGTTTCCGTACCATGTAACTCGGTTTTTGCATCCGACCCATAGTTTTCTATGCGAAGGTTTATAGTTGAGTGAAGTGGTTTTCACAAAAAAAGAATGTTCGGAGGGATGTCATTGCCGGACTTGGTGACTCAAAAGTCGTGAAGTTCAACCAACATAACTGATGTCCTTTTTTTGGAGGGGGGGGGGGCAGGGTGTTATGAAAAGTTACTTTATCATCAGCTATTTTGAAATGTTGATTTCTGAATGCGCAGTTACTACGGTGAGAAAAAGACCCATGTTTTTTCATCACAATTTTATGTAGATCATAGTGAAGCACACACATTGAATGATTCCAAATTCAACTCAAGACTGAAACATTAGCTTTTCCTGAGTTTGGAAGTTAAAAAAATCAAAGTTCACATGTGTATGACTTGGAATCAAATTATAATATGTGTACAACATTTTTCACAACTGAGGAGTAGGTACTGCTGCAGGTGTCGAAGGAAGAAGGGGGTTTTCGCACTGCTGAACTTGAAGTATATTCCCAAATTAATTCATTTTTTTTTTTTTTCCATGAACAACATTGAGTAGTGTTTACAGTTCTGTCTCGGAAGTGGGAGCCTCAAATTCACTGATTTTACTGTGAACTCCACCCGATAATTCGTCGCTTCGCCGACAGAAAGGCACGCACCTTCACTTAGAGAGGAGTTCGAGAAAGTATTTGTTTGCCTATCTTAAAGGCGCACTTCAAGGATAAAATCGTCTACCGTCCCAGAATTTGCTTATCTTTAAGATAAGGATGAAGTCACCAAATTTCGTTAAATTCGCCTAAAAAATGTTCATCACGAATAGTGCGATTACGTCCTTATGTGTCAGGAGGGCGACGAAGTGAGCGGAGTTTCACAGAAACGTCCCAAGTCGCATCAAGTCTGAACCAAGAAAAATAGGTTTGACGTTTTATAGGTACTTCAGGATGATAGCGAATGACAAGTTTTAACAACTGTTTTCACGTTCAAAATATTTTCCCACGATTTTGAATTTTCGAAAATAAGGAATTTTTGACTAGTTGAGTACGTCGAAGGCAAGTATAGTCACATCAGACGTTTTATCAAATGCCTATGCAGATAATCAAATGACAGCTTACCAAATGTTTTAAATTACAAGCGAGTTTTTACAAGGTTTGAACGTTTTGGGAAAAATATCTTATCAAATCTACAAACTCTTCTCGTCTCTTCCTCCTCAAATTCTACTTATGTTGATACCTGAGTGTTAAAAATTTTATAAATTCTGGATTTAATGCCATGCTAAAAATTTGTAGATAAATTTTTGTTCAAGAACTAAAAATCGTTTGAAATACTATTAAATGATGCATTTTTTACCGAGATTTCTTTCTTACAGGATAAATGAATTATTTTGTCTAAAATTAGAAAAAGAATCAGAATTTCAATCTAAGTAAGAATTACTGACTATTTGCCTAGGCATTTGAAAAAATGCCTGATTTTACTACTTGCTCGCGACAAGCACAGTACTAGGCCCCAACTCATTTATCCCCTCAAAATGCGACTTAGCAAGTGGTTGTTAACCTTGGTCCAGTTCTCTCACGTGTGAATAGATTTTGGAAATTTTCAAAAAGTCTAGACTGTACTGGTGATATATCATAAAGTAGAGTTCCACTTTAATTTGTACAACATTAAGTGATCCATTGTGATCCGACAAAAATGATTATCTCTGACAACGCTGTGATTTGGAGGAGGATAGGCGGTAGGATGCGTGTTCCTGACAGATATTAAAGTGGAGAAAGACGTTGTGATAGCGACGTTTTGACGTTTGCGGCGACTGGAGCAAGAAAAACACTTCGGCGCACGGTGGATCCAGTCAATTGGAGAGGTTGGACGCGAAATTTTTTATCAGAACTGCAAATTTTGATGTTTATTTCGTCACATTTTCAATTTCAAGGGGTGCCTCTAGAAGAGGATTTCACGAGAAAACCAATGGAACCACTTTTAGAACCTCAAAGTTTTGTATAAACGGAGTTAAAGGGGTTTAAAGTTTTCAAATTTTTTCCGACCTCTCTTATTGACTCGATCCACTGTGCGGCGTTTCATCGCGGACGAGGAAAATGAGGAAACACGGAAGAGGGTAGCGTCGGCGAGCGGAAGGTACAGCGGAAAAAAGGGAAAAAATTAAAAGCGTTTTTCTTCTGATAATTCTGAATTTATCAGTTTCTTAATTTATATTTCTTTCTCCACCTTGTATTACCGTTTGACTCTTCGCTCAGTTCTGAACAACGCGTTCCTATGCCCCTGCGATCTGTATCACGCGATGAAGCCTCAATTTCAAAACCGTCAATTTTTCCGGCGAGCAGTGGCGTGGTGTGCTTTGCGATATGTCGATTGATCTGCCATTTAAACCTATGGAAAAGGATCGATGAACAGGGTGTTCGCAGCGAACACCTTAATAATCGATTATTTACCATAGGTTTAAATGGCATAACAATCGATACATCGCAATTCACGTTACGCCACTGCCGACGAGCGTTTCTGCCGCACCAAGCGAAAACGCCGTATGAGCCCTCAGACATTGCCGAATCTCCTCTGACATATTATGTATTATCACGAAAATATGTAAATATTTTTTCCCTGATTTTCAGAAAATTTTGTTTGTATTTTGATCTAAAGTGTCTGAAAATTTAGAGGAGAAATATTCATACCTTTCTCCGATAATTAATGTTTTTCGAGAGGAAATTCGGCAACATTCGAATACCCATACGGCGTGTTTCCTTCGCACAGCTGATTTGTAAAATGAACTGGCTATAGAAGCTAGATCCGCATTAATGAATCCTTCCATGAATCAACTCTGTTTAAATCGATTTCTAACATATAGGGACGTTATCTAGTCACTATAACTTTACCAAACGTCCACGAGCAATATTTTCCACAGTTGGGTGACTGACCAAATATTAAGCACACGAGAGGAGACAAATTAAGGAGATTTTATTTCTTCTTCCTCTTTTCCTTTTTTCTTTTTTCAAACCATCGGATTTGATAAAGTTTTCAAAAAATTATCACAGCAATTAATTCGTGCACAAATGACTGTTTATTGCGCTTTTGAAACGTTCCACTCTCACCAGATGCATCGATTCAATAAGGAAAGCCTTTTACACAGATCGCTAAATCAGTCAATTCGTCGCCTACCTGACATAAGGGCGTAACTGCTACTGCACTCTATAATGAATCCTGTCTTCCATATATTTCAATGCTTTTCCGGGCTCATCTCAATGTGTAATTCCGCCCTTATGTCAGCCAAGCGACGAATTAACTGCTTGAGTCCGTCGAGGAGCCCGTAGTTCCGTTTTCTTTTCTTGTATTGATTTTCACGTGAAAACGTTGAAATTACCTAGTGATAACTCGTGCAGAGAATAAAATTATACGCGTACGAATGAAATCGAATATTTTATGTGAATAAGGAACTAGTCAGTTGTCTTTTGTAAATACTTTATTCATAATACTCGTCTTGCGATAAATTTCATGGAATCTTATGCTGTTTGACTCCTCAACATCTCAGAGTGTCAGATACCTAAGGTGCTGCAGAATCCAGTATACCCTGAGACTAATTTATATTCATTATTCTCCTCTTAGGAGACTTCAGTGACTTCAAAAAAACTAGTAAATTTTGAAAATATCAAAAGACAAAAAATTCAGGATGTTAAGGGTTCGGATGTTAATCATATAGATCTCTACTGTGGTTGCCAGGAACAAAAAGAAAAAGAAAAAAATTCTGATAAAATTTTGGAGGAAAAAACGTACCGCGCTCTTGTTCATTTGTGTACCCACTGTCGACGTGGAGGGTGCACAGGTCGAAGAATGCTCTACAACGTATAAAGCGCCTTCAAACTGACAGTGCACTACAAGCACAACAACGGATCCCGTTGCAAATGCAGAGGTGGGAGCCACTTCCATCCCACACCTTTGCATCTGCATCGGGGTCCACCTCCCTACCAGACACCTCCCCCCCCCCCCCCCCCCCCNTAAGACTTATTCTCATCACTCCCAGTTAAGATTTAATATGACGTAAGACAGAACTAGCAGTAAGGAGAAAAAACATTTGCCTGGGCAAAATCGATCGCGCTAACAATTTTTCGATCAATGCACTTAACTTTCAGATGCATCGAGTTTGATGTTACACCGAAAAAAAGTGAAGTTGATTTAACATTCTGGATGTAAAAAAAGTGTGCGAGAACTCACAAAATTCTCAATTATCCCGCTACGGCATTTAGTTTTACATCTTGACATTGCTAAAATTACTGCTGTAGGAGTTAATTCAGCATTTTGTAGGTTCTCGCACACATTTTTTACATCCAGAATGTTAAATTAACTTCACTTTTTTTCAATGTGCGCACTCACTTAATTTTATAGTATTCCTTGATTTTAAGAGAGAAAAAAAGGTTTGTATAAAGTAATAAGTACACTCTAGGAAATTAGAAATGGGTAAAAGTAAAACTGCCCCTGAAAAATTTAAACGCAGAACTTTTCGCAACGACGAGACTTCCCAATGTACGGAAAAGGTAGCGGGAGGGGGAGAGGGGGGTTTCTGGAGGGCTGATACCCCCGCGCCCCCTGGGACTCCGCGTGTGAGGGTTGAAAGGTCTTGTCCCCGATGCTAGTGGAAGATAATGACGAGGACAATCACGAGCATTGCGGGCTTTGTATTTGGAGGGAGCAACAATAGTGAAGACCTTTCAATACCAATCTAAGAGATTATGAGAGTCGGATGATTAAAATCTTCCAAGTTTGGGCCCAGGGAGAGCTGCGTGGCTTCAATTGACCCTGATGGAGCGGCCTTTGTTGCCCTCGCCCACTCCTTAACTTGGACAAGTTTTTTTCTCCTCGACTCGCCCTTTTTTTAATCTAGGGCTTCCTCTTATTACAAGCGTTTATTGTTTGCTGATAACACGAAGCTATTCCTCTCGCTTGACTCTTCTTGATTATATTTATTGTTCAGGAATTACGAGTGCGTTTCTTCCTGTGTCCCCTCGAAAACATTTTGCACCGCAGTCGCTTCATTTTATGTATTTACTCGTATGATGATACTTGAAGGTAAACTGTGTGAGTTATATGCACGTGTAGAGTTAGGTCGTTTCCAGCCATGTACCTATACTCTGTCGTGCTAAGGAAAAACGCCGTATGAGCGATAAGACGTAGCCAAATTTCCTTTGATAAAACACGAATTTTTTGGTAAACTTATGAGTATTTTCCCTCCAATTTTTAGAAGTTTTCATTCGCAATTTTACCTAAAGTTACTGAAACTTTCAATGAAAATATTCATTTCTTTCCTCAAAAATGAAATTTTTATCGAAGTAAATTTGGCGACTCTCGATTGTTCATACGGCGTCCTTTAGCACGGCAGTACTGAGGTATTGAGTGTGCCTGAGAGCGGGGCGAATTCACGCCTAGCGTCATCGCGCCTTCAATTTTGCAGATGCAACACGGACATCCATCATGTACGAATAGTTGTATCTCTGCGCCGTCTTTCCATTTGCTCTATTTCCATATTGTGTTGGTTTCGTTCGTCTCATTTGTAGTGATGCTTCAAGGGTTACGTGAGCAAAACAGCCGAAAATAGGGTGTACCCTAATCAAATATCATTTTGAGAGGAAAACAATTTTATAGGTCTCTCAAGCGATCATAAGGGTGCAAATGTAATTGTACTACATCCTCTGAGAGAGTGACACATGGCGGATGAGGAAGGGGGATGATAAAGCGTCTCTATGTTACCAAAAAGGTGAAAATTTCGAAAGAAATTTGAAAAGAATAGAATTTTTTATCGATCTTAGAAATTTTATGTATATTTTGACTTTTGACAAAAGTTCGAGAGCTATTTATATTTCCTCACTCAAAGATGCTCATCATCCCCTTTTCGAAAACTATAATCGAGAAAAGTGTTCGATGCCTCCCAGCTAATTTTACGACTGAGAGTGACCAATTTTTTGCGTTATAGCGAAAGCTAAAAGCGTAAAGGGTAATAACGTCCTCGATGCGTCAGAGGAGCATATCTGCCAATGGCAGATTAGTCTCATGGCCAGTGTGACTCTGCATTCTTGCCGCATTTTTTTTCGAAGCACGGCGGTAGGGTAACGTGGGGCCCATCTCCTCTCATTTAGGGTCTAGGGGGCAGGCCCGCCGCAAGAGGGGGGGATACTGGGTCCCTGGTACCGGGGCCCGGGCCCAGGAGGGGGCCCGTGTTACCCGTGAAAAACCACTACGAATTCACATGCAACCCTTGTTTCGTGAGAAAAAGTGAAAAATTTACCCTAAAAATTTCGCAAAAAGTGAATAGATTTTCAGAAACACGCTGGGGCACTTTAGGATTCTTCTTAAATATTCAAAGATGTATACTTCATGGAAAATTTCTATCTATTTTCAAGATTTGCAGTACAGAGGGTTATTTTTAGTATCTGCGTTTCATTTTCTTCCGTCGTCAGATGCTAAGAGTCTCCAGTCTGGGCATCCTCGACTTCATAATGGCTCATTGCTCAACTCTCTTGCCTTAGACAAACGAAGGGGGAGTCCAGGGGGGCCTGCCCCTCTTAGAACTGAAAATAGTATCATATATCAACCCCCCCCCCAAAAAAAAAAAAAAAAAATAAAAATTTTCCAGATGTTTTGAATGCAACAATTCGCAAGTATTTTGTGCTGAAAGTAGAAAAAAAAAATTATTCCGCAGAAATTGATGGAAAAATTCTTTATGGAAGCTTCAAAATACGTCCGATTCGAAATCATGGATGTATGTATCGCACCGACCGAAGTGCGAAACCACGTATCTCCATCGCGGTGTTTCAAAATTCCCGTTCTTAATTCATCTCTTCCATGAGAAACAATCCAAATTTACCAGTTTAAATTTTGAGCCAAATCTTCTGCTAGCGAATACGAAAAATCATGGAGAATTTAAGTTTTATGTTGACCAGCTTCTCGAAAGAAAAATAAAATTTCTAAGGAAGTTTGCAGCGTCGCAAATGGAGAAACGTCGTCTCTCATTTTGCCCAAAAATATGTAAGTATAAATTTGAAGGCATTATGACTGGCCTCTATCAACTTATATTCGTCTGTAACGATAAACAATGGGACGCGTTTGCTACGGCGCCTTGATACAACTATACAACCTCGACGGATGTCCGTATTGCGTTCAAAAAATTGAAGGCGTTTCAACTGCCTGCTCCTACTACCTGCAGTTGATTCGATCGACAAACGCGTTGGTCGGCGTTGACGGGGACTTGATGCAACTTTTTAAACTTGATGGATGTATGTATCGCACCGACCGAAGTGCGAAACCACGTATCTCCATCGCGGTGTTTCAAAATTCCCGTTCTTAATTCATCTCTTCCATGAGAAACAATCCAAATTTACCAGTTTAAATTTTGAGCCAAATCTTCTGCTAGCGAATACGAAAAATCATGGAGAATTTAAGTTTTATGTTGACCAGCTTCTCGAAAGAAAAATAACATTTCTAAGGAAGTCTGCAACGTCGCAAACGGAGAAACGTCGTCTCTCATTTTACCAAAAAATATGTATGTATAAAATTGAAGGCATTATGACTGGCCTCTATCAACTTATATTCGTCTGTAACGATAAACAATGGGACGCGTTTGCTACGGCGCCTTGATACAACTATACAACCTCGACGGATGTCCGTATTGCGTTCAAAAAATTGAAGGCGTTTCAACTGCCTGCTCATACTACCTGTAGTTGATTCGATCGACAAACGCGTTGGTTGGCATTGACGGGGACTTGATGCAACTTTTCAAACTTGATGGATGTATGTATCGCACCGACCGAAGTGCGAAACCATGTATCTCCATCGTGGTGTTTCAAAATCCCCGCTCTTAATTTATCTCTTCCATGAGAAACAATCCAAATTTACCAGTTTAAATTCTATTTAAATCCTCCATTTTAAAACCACCCATTTGCTAAATACAATTCTAGCTGAAGAGCACTTCAGCTATGCATTCACCAATGCAAAAATTTCAGAGGAAATCGACAAGCCCAGCGTGCATTGAGGCTATCTCCATTTAAATCTTCCGTCACATTCTTACGGCGCAATGATACAACTATTTGAACTCTCCGGAATGCGTGAAGTATCACGCCGCATTTGAAGGCGTTTTCAAAACAGCCAAGTTCCGATACCCGGATTATCGTTGTGCATAGTTCATATTATTTTGTTTCCACTTCTAACCACACGTTCATTTAAATCCTCCTATAAAAACCACCCATTTGCTGAATACAATTCTAGCTGAAGAGCACTTCAGCCATGCATTCACCAATGCAAAAATTTCAGAGGAAATCGACAAGCCCTGCGTGCATTGAGACTATCTCCATTTAAATCTTCCGTCACATTCTTACGGCGCAATGATACAACTATTTGAACTCTCCGGAATGCGTGAGGTATCACGCCGCATTTGAAGGCGTTTTCATAACAGCCAAGTTCCGATANAAAAAAAAGAATAATTTTCCGGATGTTTGAATGCAACAATTCGGAAGTATTTTGTGCTGAAAGTAGAAAAAAAAAAAAGAAAAAAAACATACTTATTCCGCAGAAATTGATGGAAAAATTCTTTATGGAAGCTTCAAAATGCGTCCGATTAGTCGTATAAATTCTAAAGTTTCTCGGGGGATGCCTCTCGGACCCCCCCCCCCCCCCCGNNNNCCCCCTCCGTGCTTGGGGCCTGGACCTTAAAACTGGTACCAGGGCCCGAGACTGGATGTGGCGGGCCTGCTACGGGGGGTTCGTGGATAAATTTGATATTCCAGTTTCGACTATCGGAGCTTCTTCATTCTTCCCCAGGCACCATTAAAATCTTAAAATACTATAATTTTGAGGTCTAGGGGGCTCCTCCATTGCTTTAAAGGCCTTAAAGACCCCGTAAACCACTGAATATTTTAATTGTGAGTGCTAAGGGACCTCAATTACAAATCAGCGAGCCCTGCTTCATTCGTACCTCTAGAGGCTTAATACTTCACTTACATTGTATCTCACTCGTTCCAATCAGTTCGCCTTCAATATCTCGATAAGCAATGTGAGCGGCTTGGGATTAGTACCTAATAGTTGCTCGCAGCACTTCGTCCACATTCACTCGGTTTTTCATAACTGAAGCGGCTTGATACACGTCTAGTTGTTGTTTTGCAGAGACATTTCAGATAAATTAGGCAATTGATGTCTTTCCTGTATTCACGATTATTCGTAGCTGTAGCGGTCTAATACTTCACTCCCATCGTTTCTTCCTCGTTTTTACCAGCTCGCCTTCAATATATTGATAGGCAATGTGAGCGGCTTGGGAGCAATAGAAGGGCTTGGAGGACAAGGCAAAGAAGTGCAGGTTTTACTATTTCGAGAAATACGTGTTTGAAGTATCGAAATTACATGTATCCTTATGGCGGAAAGAAAGTTCAAACTGACTTTCTCATGCTTAAAAATTAGAATTTGGAAACTAATTTTTCACAGAATATGCATTAAGACTAGTTTAATTTGACATCAATAATATTTCAATTTTTAAAAAACTGCACATATGTGCCTTGTCTTCCAAGCTGCTCACTAACAGTAGCCTGTAGCACTTACGAGATGGGTGCTCATTGGTTTTAAGTGTAAAATTAGCTGATTAATGCCACCACCTCAAAATGTTCAGCTCTCATTCTGATGAAGTTGCTTTTGATGACTTTTCTAGATAAGCAGGGACTAAAGGTTGTCTGGAACGTGTTGGCCAAGTTCACACCTGCTTTTAAAGTTACTTTCCGTTACCATTTAACATTTATCTGTGCTATTGCAACGTTCCTACTTTACCAGCTACCAAATTGGCAAAGACTGCAATATATTGCAATTAATTGCAAAATCAGCTATTTTATTGAAAACACGCAAAAAGATTTTTAAAGGAGGAAAACCAGGTATCCCTGAATTCTTAGAATTATCAGAGTTGGGATGGTTGAATCTGAATTTTGTGGAAGGACTATCCTCCTGATGCCTTTTGAAAAACAACCCCCCCCCCCCTCGAAAAAAGAAAAAAAAGGAAAATACTCAAGATATATACCATTCATGAAGAAGTACGTTTTTTTTATTTTTTCATTAACAAGCTATAGTAATTAACGGTAAAAGCTAAAGGCAGGATCGCCACACAGCCCTTTGATCAGAAAATATCAGATCAAATTGAAACATTACAACCAAAAAATATTTTTCATAATACTTAAAAGATTACACAATGTTCAGAATTTTTCAGGGATGTTTTGAAACTTTCAGTAAATCTTTTAGGGAACAAACTTCAACGATAACTTGAGAGTACGAATGTTTACTTTGAGTATAAAAAGTGAGTATCCCTCATACATAAGCCGGGCTACAAGTAACCATTATTGGCTGGAGCGAAAAATGGCCAGCAAGCAAAATATCACTCTCTAGGTGCAAATTGTTCACAGAGACGTTTTGAATATTACTTTGTGACAACCTAGTTAAATGCTATACATCACCACTGTAAAGCAAGAAAACTATGCTTATACCTGAGTTGTTGATAAAGCATATTCTCCTTAAGCAACACTTTTATTTAAGGTTGACAGTGAACTACTGAAGATTCAGTTTCTACTGAATAGGAAAACAATTTGAGCGCTAAGCGTTGCTAGTAAAAATGACCCATCTTAGAAAATTATGAACATGCTGAACAACTGCTCACACTCAGTTTCGCCAAAACGGGGGAAAAAAAACTGGCTATGACATTACAATTCAGCC
This sequence comes from Bemisia tabaci, assembly GCF_001854935.1. NCBI lineage: Eukaryota > Metazoa > Arthropoda > Insecta > Hemiptera > Aleyrodidae > Bemisia > Bemisia tabaci. The sequence goes on from NW_017547113.1 coordinate 2,837,922, forward strand.
AAACAAGTCATCATAACTTCTAGTTATACCTCCTGGCAGTGGAACTCGGAAGTTTAGACCGTTGCCAAATTACGCAAAAAGTCCAGGTTTTTTGGGTCACCGCTTGTAATCAATATCTAACAAAATATTTACAAAACTTTAAAACAGAATTCTTCCACTTGATCTTCAGGTGATTTTAATTGAATTATAAAACATTAAAAACAAATGACTACTTGCTCACCCTATAACTATTTGTGACAAAGTTTAAAATAATATGTGTGAAATTGTTTCAACACATTACTTCCGTGCCCTCATGAAGAAAGAACCTAGTAGTACAGTTTGCCAAAATTTTTAAGTTCTTATAGATTCTTGAAATATTAGCCTGTGTTTTGGAAATATGTCATGGTATGGAAGCATTGTGGCTATGAAGTAATGGAGAATCAAAAAAATCTGATAACCCTTTCAAGCAATTCCACAGGGTTGGGGGGGGATCTGAGTTGAGATTAAGTTGCAAGAGGCGTGCATAACGCCTAAAGTTTAAAAGTTTTGATTCAAATTATTGAACAAATGTGATTATGTCAAAGAGATTTTCTCCATGATCACTTGAGCATGATTAGATAATTCCGAATTTCCAGAAAGAGCCTGTGTCTGAGCATAAAACTTTTTCTTCTCATACAAGTGAGAGATGAGTGATGATTAATAAAAATATTTTGAAAAATGCAAAAACAAAAAAAAATCTGTTGCATACCTCATCAAAATTAAAACTTTTCGTGGTAAAACTTGGAGACTTACTTATTTGGTGATCCAGTGAAATGCCATGAAAAATTCCCAATTAGATCACTTTTGAAAAATCAAAAATTCAAAAATTGAAAGAAAAATGATGCAAGATGCTCTTGAAGATTATGAAAAATTAATGGATGAGGTTCACCCCATTTTTTGGTCCAATTGGTCGTTAATAAGATTTCAAGAAAACATTCTTGTTTTTAGACTGGGAAATATGTTTCACACAGGACAAGATAGGAACAATGCAGGATAGTTTATCGATGGATGATCCAAACAGAAGCTGCGAGGAAAAGAGCCATGTATGTGAGTCTCATCGTATTCGCTCCGTTGAAGTAATTATCAATTCCCTCCATAACGGCCACCTCATACTCACTCAAGTACTCAGGTTTGACCTTAGGACTTCTACCTATTTGCAGATAAGGGCCATTGAAAGAATCCATGTTGGGCCAGCTGGGGACTTTTAGGGCTGGAGCAGGGACTCTGAAATTCAAAACGTTACAATAAAATTATGTTTGATAATAATAACCATATTAAGGATTGAAGTTTCAAACTTTTCACAGTTTTGAGAGGTGAAATAAGCAAAGCTTCTTAGAACATGCTATGGAGTAGTAAGTATGCATTCCAAGCTACATAATGTAGAATGTTGCTTTTTGATTTCATCTGACAATTAATAAAAATTATCCTCTTTAAGTTGAAGATTCACTTTTCCTTAAGTGCTGGGAAATTTTTCCAAACCTTTCTTTTTCTTCAGGTGTGATTTTAGAATATTGATGGCTAAGCAACAACACCGCCTACCTGCAAACTGATGATTTTGCAGGATGAAAAAAAAAACTTCACCATTTTTATAATTTCCAAGTTCCGTTGGTGCAATTTTCTGTACATTACAACATCATTACAGTGCTCCCATGATGAATTGGGAAAAACTAAAATCATCAGCATGCTGTTTTATAATGTGAAATAAGAAAAAGTTGCTGACCTATTTTCACCTAAATTCTCAGTTAGATGGTATTATTGCTTGGCCAGCAATAAATTGTTTACCTTATTTTTACGAGGGCTGTCCCAAAAGAAACCAGACTTTTGTCATAGAAGGCAAACCAAGCGTCGTAATGAAGCTTTCTTCGGCTTGTTTGAAAGCTGATAAGCTACTGGAGATGCTTGTTCTTACAGAATGCAAAAATTCGTCTTGGTAAGGAAACTAGACGCTCTGGAATAAAGGAAAGTCAAACTTGAGTTGCGATTTTTGTCTTTATTTCAAGAAAAATTGAGATACAACTTAAAAAAAACCCAGGTTTTCAGTTAAAAACTTCGTTGCTCTCTTATTCAAATGTTTAAAAATAAGGGAATTAACATTTTAAGCAGCTTACCCAATCATCACCTATCCCCTTCAAAATACTCACCAGCTTTGTCGATGCATTTTTGCCACCGTTTCTTCAATTGGGAGAAACACTGTTGGAAATCCTCAGGTTCGAGGAGTTTTCCATCATGAATTTTTACCGAAAGGAGAAACTGTAAATCGCGAATATTACAATGGTGCTCTGAGACGATTACGTGAAAATGTCCGCAGAAAAAGGCCCGAGCTTTGGAGAGAGAATTCCTGGTTTCTGTATCACGATAATGCACCTGCCCATGCATCCCTCCAAATTCGCGAATTTTGTGCAAAAAATGCCATGAGTGTCCTCCCTCATCCCCCTTATTCACCTGACCTGGCTCTGGCTGATGTTTTCTTATTTCCACGACTTAAATCTACCTTGAAAGGTCGACGATTTCAAACCATTCCGGAAATTCAAGAGAACACCTTGAAGGAATTGCGATCATTCAAACCTAAGGATTTCCAACAGTGTTTCTCCCAATTGAAGAAACGGTGGCAAAAATGCATCGACAAAGCTGGCGAGTATTTTGAAGGGGATAGGTGATGACTTGGTAAGCTGCTTAAAATGTTAATTTCCTTATTTTTAAGCATTTGAATAAGAGAGCAACGAAGTTTATAACTTAAAACCTGGGTTTTTTTAAAGTTGTATCCAAATTTTTCTTGAAATAAAGACAAAAATCGCAACTCGAGTTTGACTTTCCTTTATTTCAAAGCGTGTAGTTTCCTTACCAAGACGAATTTTTGCATTCTGTAAAAACAAGCATCTCCAGTAGCTTATCAGCTTTCAAACAAGCCCAAGAAAGCTTCATTACAACGCTCAGTTTGCCTTCTATGACAAAAGTCCGGTTTCTTGTACATGCTGATAAGATTCTTGGTGCAAAAAAAATGTTAACCCTCTATGAATGCATGAATTAATTTTGAGTCTTAGATTCTGTGGGACACTAATCTATTTTTGTTGCTTGCATGAAAATTTATAGAATACCAAATTTTTGGGAATCAGTTATTCCAAAAAAACCTTGCTGTGAATTCGTGACACTATGTCATAGAGGGTTAATTTGATGTTGATAAGATGAAAAAAATTACCCGTATATTGCAAAGTTAGTCCACATTTCAACAAGAGATTGAGCGATTTCCTCCTCCTCTTTGTTCAGCTGAACATTATGGTCCCAGAAAAGATAGAACAACTCATCTGAATGTGATACACCTAGAAATAGAAATATTAAAATGATTTGGGATATACCACGCTTCATTTCTGCCACCACTTTACATCTTTAAAAGTATTGAGTACACAATGTATAATAGGCTGATAGCTCCAGTTGACATGCTCCAAAAACATGTATATAATAGCAGACATATGGGCCTCAATATTCTCGAAACTAGTTTGCAAATCACAAGCAATATAAAATACATATCGGTGGTAAAACTACCAAACCATGTATCTGGGCTTGCGACTTTGCGGACTTCCTATCATACTTCATATTTTAAATGGAGAACTATTCGATGTCAGTGATTTTCCTTCTCTGTACAAAGCAAATTTTGGATCAACTTCAAGGAATAAAGTTGTTTTGATCTTTCTTAAAAAAATATAGTAGGCATGGAGCTTTTTAAACACTACAAAAGAGATACGTGGTTTGGAAGTTTCACCATTGATATTCAGCAATTCAATTGTTCTTCAAGCTACTATACGAGGTCTGTTCAATAAGTTTCAGGAATTTTGCAATAAAAATCTGAAATATGGTCCGAATTTGCTTTTCTTGGTATCAAAAAAATTTCAAAAGTAATACAAAAACACTGATTTTTACCGAAATGAAAAATATTTATTGGTTCTCAAGTTACAGCAGCCTAAAGTGACGGACTCAAAGCCGCGCTGCGATTTTTAGGATCCAGAAATCAAGTTATTTTTTTTGGTCGCTAAAATGTTCTAATTTTTTGCTCGGACGATCATATAAAAAGAAAAGGTATTGACAGATATTGGGTGTGGAGAAGGACATCAAGCATGATATCAGGTCCAAGCAGTTGGTCTGGTATGGACATGTGCGGAGGATGGCAGACGATCGGTTGCCCAAGCAGGTTTTCTATTGGGTTCCTCCCGGAAGGCGACGAAGTGGACGTCCTGTGAAAGGTTGGTGACGAGGGGTGGAGGAGAAGATCAGAAGGTGCCAATTGCCTGCTGATCTCTGGGAGGATAGGGGGCAATGGCGATTGGGCGTAGCAGAGCGTAAGGCGACGCTGTGAAAGCGACTTAATGTATGTATTGACAAATAAATTTTGAAGAACAACATGATATTTGTGTCCCTTTATGGCTTATCCCCTTCAAAATACTAGCCTTGGCTGACGATGCATTTCCACCAACGATACGCCAAATCACGGAGGGCTTTTTGAAAACTCTTCGAGTTTTTTGTTCCCAAAACTGAATCAACCTTTAAGAGGTTAAAGATCTGAATCTGTGGAAGACGTTCAAATGAACACGATCCGAACGTTACGGCACATCAACTCGGAGAGTTTTCAAAAAGCCTTCTGTGATTTGGCAGATTGTTGGCGGAAATGCATCGTCAGCCAAGGCCAGTATTTTGAAGGGGATAAACTGTAAAGGGACGCAAATTTCGGGTTATTCTTCAAAATTTAGTTGTCGATATCTTTTCTTTTTTAAATGATCGTCCGAGCAAAAAATTACAACATTTTGGCGACCAAAAAATAACTGATTTCTGGATCATAAAAATCGTAGCGCGGCTTTGAGTATGTCATTTTAGGCTGCTGTAACTTGAGAACCAATAAATATTTTTCATTTCTGTAAAAATTAGTGTTTTTGTATTTCTTTTGAATTTTTATTGATACCAAGAAAATCAAATTCAGACCATTTTTCAGATTTTTATTGCAAAATTCCTGAAACTTATTGAAAAGACCTCGTACAACCTGAAGTTTAAGTTCAAAAATTCTGATTTAGTGCCATTTGTATCCTATTTCCTTTTTTTCTAATAAAAGGGACTTTTTATAGTGTTAGTGTATATTTAGANTGCTGCAGAGTCGTTTGAAGGCGTTTTCCGGTCTTACTCTGGGAGGTTTTATTTGGTTGTTCTCCTTATATTTATATTTTTAGCTTGGCGGGGAGATCTACCGATCACCGTGATAAATTTTGAAGAATAACATGATATTTGTGTCCCTTTATGGCTTATCCCCTTCAAATATTCTTCAAAATTTATTTGTCGATATCTTTTCTTTTTTAAATGATCGTCCGAGCAAAAAATCACAACATTTTGGCGACCAAAAAATAACTGATTTCTGGATCATAAAAATCGTAGCGCGGCTTTGAGTATGTCATTTTAGGCTGCTGTAACTTGAGAACCAATAAATATTTTTCATTTCTGTAAAGATTAGTGTTTTTGTATTTCTTTTGAATTTTTATTGATACCAAGAAAATCAAATTCAGACCATTTTTCAGATTTTTATTGCAAAATTCCTGAAACTTATTGAAAAGACCTCGTACGACCTGAAGTTTAAGTTCAAAAATTCTGATTTAGTGCCATTTGTATCCTATTTCCTTTTTTTCTAATAAAAGGGACTTTTTATAGTGTTAGTGTATATTTAGAAGGTACAACTTTTAAAATGTTCAAAAATTAGTTTGTAGAAACGCTAATTAAAATTTTGCATAAATTACAGAATTTTTGCGACTCGTGGCATGTTCATTTACAGCTACAGTGTACCAAATTTAAAAATAAAAAATAAGTTAAATCATACATATTTTGATGTCCTCATAAAAATGAATTGCTTAAATGCGAGGATCAACACAAGACATAGTAAAAAAAAAAAAATAAAATAAAAAAAAAATTGAGTTTATTATGAAAAATGCAGGTTAAGAAGTAGACTCATCTGAAGATACCCGATGACTCAATTTAAAGATAATGTGAGTGGAAGTTTTGAATGTTGATCAGACCTTCGAATAATAAAATACAAAGATTTTCATATTCAGTGATTCAATTTTGCTGACTTACTGGAAGATGGAGAAACCCCAACGACAGATTTTAAAAATTTGGTGTACTATGAAGTTCATTGCTAAATCTTAACTTACCACCAGGGAAAGGATATCCATGCCCAAACTTGGTATATCTTTTTCCGCTACCATAATTAAATGAGTACAAGTATGTTTCATTGTAAATTCGAGTCATCTGGAATAGCTTGAATACGCATGATTTGATGAGCAACACGCCACAAATCTAGAAATGGATAGGAAGTGTTAGTGAGACAAAACTGACAAATTCAAATTTGTAAAAATTGAGATGTAAAGTTGCATTAAAAGCTTAGAGACTGCTTTCATGCTCAAAATACTAGGTCCTATAATTACATTCTCATAGAAAGTTGCAGAGATTACAGAGAAAATTACAAGGTGTCTACGGACTTAACAGGGCACAATTCCCTGTCTTTTCTTGGTTTTTCCTGACCAAAATTCTCGACCAGTACAATTTTTGGACATCGAATTGGTAATCTAAAAGAGGTCTTCTTTTCCTGCTATCCATGGAGATAAGAAAGAAGCACGCCCTTTAGTTCCCTGCATTTCTATGCCAAAAAGAACCAAAATTCTTTCTCATAGTATCGGTATTTCAGCTCCAGCTATCGGCAAGCAAGTTTTCAAAACAAAAAAAAAAAATTCTTGTTTAAAAAAAATTTCAGCAACATTATGGCGGTCAACTGATGACAAATGTTGAAAAATGTACAGCTACCAACGCTACAAACCTCTGCTGATGTTGTACTATTTCTAAAAAAAACCTACTGACTTTTTCCTAAAATTTTCTGTGAATTTTCTTTACTCATTATCTGCGATTCTCTTTTACCTGCGATTTTGCATAATAATGACTGCATAGAAAAAATTCTAGCTGAGAGTACAGCCATAATTATTAACTTACGTCAACCATCCCTGGGATCATGGCAGTGAAATTTCCTAACTGATCATGCCTGAAGTACTTTTGGTTTAGGAGATCACTCACTGCTCCCACAGTATCCTCCACACCTGTGGAAAGAGAGATTAAAAACATTAAAGATAAGCTGAAATTGAGAACTCCATTAAAATAAAGAGATCACTCTTTTAGAAATTAATTTTTGAATGCATACATTAATATTACAAAAATAATACTCATCGATGTGAGACAAAATTTCACATAGAACATGGGAAACACATTGAAAATTTCCAAATTTGATTGGTAAGTGAGAAATCAGTCTGAGATGAACTGTTTTCTAATGGTTTCCTATGGTTTCAAGATAGATAAATTGAAGAGTTCGCTTGTAAAAGGGCGTATTGAACAATTGTTCTTTGTTCTGGAGATCAATTGTACAGCATCAGCACATATTCACAAACACACTGTCACGTTTTTATGTTGATCTGATACCTGTTTGTGTGAGATTAAAGGCCAAAATATGCAAAGCCCCGTTCTCAAGCTTCAAATGAGTTTTGCTAAAAACAGACCTTCTTCAAACTTGCCTTTTTACATGCAAACTTCGATGATCCATAAGAAAATAAAGGGTATGATTAATAAATTTTTAGATTTTATAAAAATGTAAATCTTAAATAAACTCTGTATCTTACTTGTTATTAAATAAATTGATTTAATAAAACATTGCCTTATTATTTTAGGTAACTTATACTTTAATTATAGAGGAGTTGAATTTTTAGAAAATAATTACTAAAAGGGTACATGGTGATGCCTAATTTCTTACTTTGTCTCCTTTTCCGAAGAAACAAAGTTGTTAGCAATCCTTTGCTGCCAAACAGGAATGAAGAAAAAAATGCTTGGTTCAAAATTTTGTCAAGACTGAAGGACCAATGAAAAATGAACGCACAGAGGAATACTCAAGGTGGTGCATAAATCTTTCTACGTCTTGATGTAAGACAATTTGATTGATATAATTTTTGATTACTCACCCAAAAACCGCAATACAGATCTAGTGAAACTCGTCTTTAGGTATTCCGAATTGTGAGTCAAATTATTGGCTTCAAGCAAGTAGGTGTAGATATCTATTGGAGAAAAAAAAGAGGATCACTGTCAAAATGTTTCACACAGGAAAATATCATCTGAGAAAGTTTTATTCAAAAAAGGAAAAAAGATAGGCAACCAGCTTGAAAGCTAAGTTTCGAGACACCTAGAAGTATGATTTTTATTGTGAGCATCCATGAGAAAATGGACAACAGAGTATGTACGGAAATTATTCAGTAGAGTTCTTCATCTGTAGAGTCAAAAATTCAGGATTTAATTTAAAGGAAGGAAATGTTCTCTAGGGTCTTTAAAAATACGTTTCAGACACTTCAGTTCATTTTATGAATCCCAAGCATTAATGCAACTTCTTTTAGAACTCTTTTCTTATTTGAAAAATGGGCAGTGAAAAACCAAATAGAATGTCTACAAGTACAAAAGTCATCGACTGAAATCCTTCCTTTTTTATTGCATTCTCTTAACTTTTTATGTGCCTCCCTGAAATATCTTTTCCAACAATTTTCAAAAATTCTTACATTTTACATTGTCTATTACTCGATTTTCCTTACGTGACGCGCCTCTGGAAATCTTACCCGGTTGCTATAATTTCTTCAACTTCAAATTCCCCGACTTTTCTCTGCCTTTCTTTGCTTTTCCTGACTCCAAAATGTTCAATTCCCTGACTTTCCGACAAAATTAACACCATTTTTTTCTTTTTTCGATAAGCTGACTTTTGCTAAAATTTGGGCTAGATTTCCTTCTTTAGAGATTACTTATGGAAAAAAAGCATTCAGTAGAGCAAGTTAAAAGATGACAACCATTAAAAATAACCAGAGAAGGCAAATGTTGGAAGATCAGTGATATGTTTCATTGATTAGTAGATGTGTCTGAAATTCCCTAATTTTCCCCATGAGTTTCCTGACTTTTCTGAGTCACTGCAAATTCCCCAACTGTCCCAGTTTTCCAGACCGTCAGTAACCTAGATAATCTTACAAGGATAGACTTTTGTAAAATATAAAGAAATTTGGATTTGAAAGGAGAAACATAGGTAGGAATGCTTATTAATGAGATATGCAGAATATAATTGAGATTTTAAAAAGATAATGTAAAAAAGTAAGTCTAAAAATTACATTCAAGGTTCTCTCTTTAGGAATTTTTGGGGAATTTTTAAACGTCCATATGAAAACTATGTACAGTTTTTATACTTCCGTGCCAACATTTCAAAAGCCGACCTTTCCCAGTGTATTCGGACTTTCCTAATACAACAGACACCCTGCCACTGCTCTCAGTGTGAATTTAAAAAGTATATCCTAGAGTCTCACTACTACTAACAAGATCCATCTCCCTTGCACCTGGTTACCACTGGTTTCCATTCCGCATATTTTTCAGTTTTGAAAAGGTGTGTTAAAAATGCAGATTTCTAGTGCATTCAATTAGAATTATGACAGATCAATGCTGCTAAAGTAACATTCATGGTTTCCACTGGCTATTTAGGTCAGGTACGGTACATTTCTCAAGTATTTAAAAATGCAAATTATTTTATAGTTATTACCTGATTTATTTTTTCGTCCTGGTTATCTTAGAAAATTATTTCAAATTATTGCAATTATTTGCAAATTATTTTCCTCCATTTTTAATGTAAATTGTTTTCTTATTCCCTATGTTCCAGAAAATCTGAGGTTTTAAATCTACCAACAGCAATTTGAGAGCTATCGGTTGAAGACATTCCCCTTACGTACTTACATATATTGGTTAGACGAGGAAAGAGCCAGGTTATTTTCTGAAATTCTCATTTTATAGGTCACTCAATTACATATATCCAAGTGTGCATGGATATCCTCATAGAGCTGTTGCTGCCAAAACCAATACTTAATTATTTTCCCATAAATTAGGAATCTGATGATGAAAAAAAACAGAAAATGATATTACTTACTTGCAAGCAAAAAGCTTCCCTCATGTTTGACAGTTCCACCTAACACAGGTATTTTCATGTGGCCTCCGTTCTCAAAGGTAATTTTTGGGTCTTCAATTAGGAATTTAGGTTCACCGGCTGTCTGAATGACAGCATGGTTTCCTCCATAATCTCCTCGTACAGCAACACCTGTTGTGGCGATGGCGTTTGTCTGGAATTGAAAAAATATTATTTTCACACGGTTGCCATATACAAAGATTAGGAAATATAATTGACACAAATTTCAAGGTGCAATCATATAGTTTTAATGGATGGTCAATTGGTTCCTGATTCCGTTTATGTTATTCCAAGCTGATTTCTCGACTTTGAAATTAAACTCAGACTCTCTTTAGAAATCATCAACAGAAAAAAAACAGCCCATCTGATATCAAGTTATTGACTGGCACGCGAACATAGGTGTAAAACTGGCTTAGGAGGCAAAAATGGCCCAAAAATGTGTGAGATATCTTTTGAAAAGGCATAAAATTTGACTTTAAATGAGAAAATATGTTGCAATTATTTCGTTTATTCTCAAGACAACGCAAGCCCCAATTTTTCTTCTTTTTACCTTACATTGTATGAAAATTTCTGAAACAACCACAGTTTGATTTCAAATAGCAATCTTTTCATGAATTCATTTTCGGACCACCAAGATTTAGAATGGGCCAATTAAATTTTCACTCTCTTTCTCCAATTCTCATTTCTGGCAGTTAAATCTTCTTGAGGAAGAAGGATTCATTTGTCTCTATCGTATGTACTTCATCAACTTTTCAGAACTTGAACACAGCACAAAGTAAATTTGAAGTTAAAATCAAGGCTTTTAAGTAACGTAACTAAATTTGAAAATTAAGTGGCTGTTTGAAAACTTACTGTGGCTTGCGAATGAGCCTCCAAAATTTCTGATACTGACTTTCCTCTTAAACATCTGGCTGCGTCTACCTTGTTTGTAGTGGTACAGCCTGCATGTCTAGCAATGTCCATAGCATGCTCAACAGGATTTGTATCCAAGACCCAATCGCAAATGGCTGTGCCACTTTGCATGATAGCTCGATGAAATAGACCTGTAGAGATCAAACGAAAGTTCAGTTTAAAATTACTTCAAATTTTCTACTTTAGAGGGAAAAGGGAATAATCTCTGCACTGAGTGAAGACTTTGCTCTACTGTGCAGACTGCTAACCTAATGGTAATGAGTCTTTCTTTTTTTGTAAATTGACCACTAGACAAGGTACGAATTTAAGGATTCTGATACATGTTTCTTAATAGGAATTTCACGTAGAACACGATTCTTGCATCGAAAATTACTGAGGTAATTTCCTATCTAAAATACTAACGTTTTTATTTTACATTGGTTACGGAAAATTTGAATTGCCCAATCACACGAAACTCAATACTCTACGAGAGTCCAATTGCGTACTACAACGGTTTCGGCAGGCTTCTCAATCCAGCACTGTTCATTTCCCACCATGTGTTGTTCAAACTATAAACAACTTGCTAAAGCTGAGCCAAAGCGTCAAGATTGAGGTTGCCACATTTTCATATCGTTGAGAGTGTCATGGTAATTTTTAGTGTGCGATTTGATTCATGTAGACCATTGAGTTTTCATGAGTGGGAGGTTTAAATTCACGCGTTAAGAAACTTAAAATAAATTGGTTAGGAGTGAATTTCAGTAATTTTCATTGCGCAAATCGTGTTTGACATAAAATTTTGGTTGAGAAACATGTATCAGAATGCTTAGCTTTCTACCTTGTCTAAAGGTCCATTGGACTTTCGATTGAATCAGGGAGAATAAAGAAACACCAACTTGGAAAAATGAAAGTGTTTGAGAGGCACAAAAATTGCATGGTGCGTGAGGAAGTTGGTCTAGAAAAAAGCTTTTTGGTGTCAAAGGACAACTACCTTATAGGGATGTGCCACCTTCAATGACTTAAATGAAAATTCGGCATTTTTAAGTTTCTGAGGTTGGTTTGTTTTCATTCAAAATTTGCCAATTGTTATTCAGTAACTTATTCATTCACTGATTTTTACTTAAGTTTGTTAAGCAGTATATGCCAGCAAATGAGCATGAAAAATTCTGGAACCACATTTCGGTCAAAGCAAATTGTTAAAAAAACGTGGGTGGTTGCCATACATCCCTCATTCAGGCCATCATAAGTGGTCAATTTTTCACTTTTTACAAAAGTTTACCACATGAGATGTTAAAAAAAAAACAGTATTTTGTTTACTTCAGTACTGGATCTCAAATTACTCATAACCATCGATAAAATTACTTAAAAGCTTTGATTACATTAAGAGTGTGATGCTTGATTGATTGATTACACAGATCAGAATTGAAGACAAAATTTTAAGTGAATGAGTGATGATAAAATAGAGTATGTCTCATAAATGACAGGATGTGAAATGTAAAAACTCTTCTCAACATTCAAACTTGATTTTTGCATAATTTTGCAACCATTACACTGACAAGTTTTTTTGCTGGCTATATCGTACTTTTCATATCCGTATCATCCAGGCAATCTAAGAATAAAAAATCCAGACCATCAGGTTTCATGTTACGAGTTTTTTTTTTTTTTTTTTTTTTTTTTTTTTGGTACTTCCACTTCCATTGAGTCTCAGCTTTCATGTTGTATCCGAGCATTATTGGATTCAACATGTTCAATTGATCTGCACAGTGGTATAACCTAAGAACTTGTACAAAAAGAGTCCAGACAAAAAAGGAGCCCACTTTCCTACTGATGATTGACAAAAATGTATACAAACCAGGAGGCACCATGGGACTAGCCATCAAGAGGGATACAGCGGCTCCTCCAGCTGAGTTTCCCATCAAGGTCACTTTGGTGTGATCTCCACCAAAATACTGGATGAATTTTCGGATCCATTTTAGAGCAAGTACCATGTCCATCAGACCCATGTTTCCGGGTACATCATCGTTCATAAGAGACAGAAATCCTGAAGGAAGAGGAAACTTTTTTTAGAACAATAGCAAGTGTGTGAAGGCATATTTTTCTTTTGGAAGAAAAATTAGAGCTGAGCTATCCTGAGGAGCACTTAATTTCATGGATGGGCCACAAAATCAGTGATGTTTCCTCTTATTATAGGCTCCATTTCTCCTGGTATTGACCTCAAAAACACACGGAGAAAATTAAATTGCTGATTTAACAATTCAATTGCTAAAAAAGTGATCGCAATATTTCAACGTAGATTTCACAACAAAAAAATGCTACTTTAACCGGGATTGTAAGCTAATATAACCACAGGGGTGGCTAAAGTAGCATTTTTTTGTTGTAAAATCTACATTGAAACATTGCGGTCACTTTTTCTTTTTTTTTCTTTCTTTTTTTGGCAATTTAATTGTTAAATCAGCAATTTAATTTTTTCCGTGCATAAATGAGCTGTGCATTTTCAAAACCTTTAGAACACAAGGATTCAGAAAATGTTGTTTCCCAAAAAAAGGAGAGAACTTAAAACATGGAGGAAATGGAAAATTTGCAGATGTCTGAAATTTGATGAATTCCATGTTTGAATGGACGCTACTAAGTGAGCTGAACACGAGGATACCCTTGGTTCATAAAGTGAACATTTATTAGAGGAGATATGACAAAATTATCTAATCTGCTAACGTACATGCGTTTAAATGGGAAATGCCACCAAATGACGTCACTAGGCGGCGCATTTTCTCACTTTTAAATCTATTTTTATACTATTTCCCATAACCGAAAAAAATTCTAAAAAATACTGCAAAATCAGCTCTTTGGGCACTTTTAGATGAGGCAATAAAAAATGTGCGTATTAATTATATCATTACAAAATTCATCCCATCTCTCAGTCCGATTTTTATAAAAATTTCAAGCTCTGTTAACTAAAGAATATGAATTTAAAAGAGGCTACAGTTACCAAATGGGCCGAGACGATATTGAATGGAAACGAAAACCAGATCCTCTTCAAGCAAGTAGTTAGGGAGAGCGCTGTGGGCTGAACCAACTTTAAAAGATCCACCATGAATATAAACCATAACAGGTAGAAGTCTTGTCGGATGCTCGTTTAAGGAATCAGATGGAGCCTAAAAGGGAAAAAAATGCACATTAGATGTTAGACACAACTTTGAGAATTTTTTTTTCCAACTGCAAAGCTAGGAAAAAGTTGGATTTTGCTCTATAGCCTTGCATAGCTTTCACGTCCAAAACTTATTTTTGACAAGGTTTAGTTCTTGAAAAATAAGGGCTACCAAACTTGATCTGAATTGTTTGACTACAGTACGCAGCAACAAACCATTACTATGATACCCATCTTAAAAATCCTCCATTATTTTATTTTATCACAAGAAATCCTAAGAAAAAAAATCTATGAGTAAAAAAAATTTTCCCTAAGATCATGTGTATATTAGTTTTTCTCTTACAAAATAAAATCTGAAGAAGAATTGATCATGTCGTCCAAAAATCACTGATGTTCATCGTCCTAGGTTTCAGTTTTTTAATATTAATAATACTTTTCAAGAGTTGACAAAATCATGAAAATGGACTAAGGACTTGTTTTGGGACCAAGATAAACATTTAACAAGTAATAATGCCTCTTTCATGGTTGCATCCAACTCTGAAGAGTTTTATCAACCTAAAAAGAACTCCGGATTGAAAAAATGGACATCAGCAGTTAGGGCACAACAAGATTCAATTTGCAATGCCCAAATCCAACAGAAAAATTTCTCAACTTATATCATTGATAAGAATTTTAGTAAGAAATGTAAAATTTCATCATGTGCCATCATTTATGACGCTGACAATATGTCCCTACAGTATGCTTACTTTGGTCCCATTTCAGTGGAATCAGTCAGTTTTTGCTGTAAACACTAGAGATTCTGCACGATTTCTTAAGATTCGCAATGAAACCTGGAACTTTGAACACTTGATAGGGATAAAGAAGGATTGTTCAAAGTCAAAGGAGCATGTGTTATAAACTTTCAGTTTTTTCTAGGACAAGCTATCAAATAATTATTTACAGGCATTGACAAGTTAGAGCATGTTTGATTCACTTATAGGGAAAGATTAATGAAAGCTCTTTTACCATCGGAGTGTAGATGTTCAGGAATAGACAATCCTCCAAAATTTCTTCATTGGGCTCAGTCGCATTACTTACTGCTCTTTTCTTGACTGTTTTGAGGTCAACCGTTTGGGGGCAGGCTCGTCTCATGTACATTGCGTTCCATGTATCCTTGAATGGTGGAGCGGGCTGAGGAGGCTGCAAAAATGTTTAAGATTTTGTTTAGTTTTTTTCTGTCAAAAAAAAAAATGTGTCCAAATACAGCTTAATTTAAAACAAATTGATGGATGTGAGTCGTGAGACTAAAAAAATGAATCGGCTCTTAGTTTATGCTTATTAACACCTCCTCTAAAACTCTGATGCCTCAGACTGACAGGTGTGAAAGTAACACATATAAGTTCGGATACTTTTCAATTATGCATGTAGTCAAAATAACATTGTGACAGAGGCTTATGTAGACATAGTTTTCAAAAGGATCTTATGGTCCTTCCGTATTTCAGATCGAAGACTTCAAATTTCATTTGCGTGTTGAATCGGAAATTCAACCTTCTGACTACCTGACTGTCTGACTGAGTAAAGCACTAGAAATCAAACCGCATTAAATTTTTTCTTACATGGTCCAAACGTATAAATTTAACACTTCAGTTTCAGTGCCGCCTTATATGCTCTAGCACTGTGCTTTCAGATTTGATCCGTGCTGCAGCCACGTATGAACCAGTACTAGGTCGAAGAAAAATAATTGACAAAAAGTAGCAACTAGCAAACCAGTCTACCAATTAGCCCTAGCAGAACTGAGTCATGCTTTACCTTCTATTGACACTATGGCCACACATGCATAGACCAAATAGCCAATAGAAGGTGGCAGCCAATATCTGTCACTGAGACAAGCAATTTTAAATAGCTTGCTCAGCAACAGAATCGCATTTAGCTAACAGGAACCAGCATGATCACAGTGTTTCAATATCGTTCATTTCTATCCTTTTAAATATATGCTAGAAAAATGTTCAATATTAAAATTTACACCTTTATTTTCCTTTAAAATTAACAATTTTTAAGCAAGAAGCAAAAACTATTTGCTATTCCGAGAGATTTTTTAGAAAATTTTGAAAAAGCAACATTTTTACAACACTAATTGCGCTGGTTCCTGCTTGCTAAATGGGATCCAACAATCCCACTATTGTTCATTCTCATTATCCCTAATATCTAATCACTCAGTATCCTCCCCTAAGTATATCAATCTAGTCTCCTTTCAGAAAATTGGTCATTACCCATGTTATGGATAGAGGACAAGTATTATTCTGACAGCTCTTATAACTTGCCCCAAGAGCAAAAGGTTCATTGATCATGAAGCATATAGAGCAACTGGAATTGTCTTAGAGCAGAATAATGAGCAAGAGGCAGGACATATAAGTACGATCGTCTGAAAACATAAAATGCATCTACGCTTTGACTAAAAGAGTGAAATGTAAAATCTTCTCATGTAAACATGTGAAGCCACACCAGCAAATAACCATTCTTGTCACTAGTTGAACTAAGTTCAAGTATAAACTTACCAAAATCGGTAGAGGCAGATTTAATGCTGGACATTTCTGAATCGGGTGAGGTTTGTATATGCCTCATTAATAAAAGTCTCAAGCACTTTTAGAGACCCAAGATTGTTCTAGATGATTTAAGTTACTATTAGAGAGCAGTAAGCAGCAAGAAGTGAATTAAATTATGTCTTACTGTTACAATTTTACTGAAATTGTTGATAAGAACACTTGGGGGCCCTCGAGTATTCACAGTTGACATGAGCGAATTTTAAGTTGTATAATTTCAGTTTACACTTCAGACAAGATAGATTAGGGAACATTAGAAACACAGCATATCACGATAAAACCATTAACAAAATTAAACAAATAAACAATTATGTTCTTGTAGACATTAGAATTTCTCGACACGGCTCGACGTTTGACAAATCGGCGAGGTTATGTACGATTGTTTTTGCTTGCGTCGCACAAGGGTACGACTTAACTAAAAAAAGTTACAATGAAAATCTTTTGTTCGATGATGTCATGCTTGAATCCTGCAGACAACAGAAAAATCATCTGCTCTATTGCAACACTGAATAAAACATGACGATTATTTCGATCAATTACAATTGGATTATTTCGTTGAATATCCCGCACGGAAACTAGACAGAGTTGATTTGCAGCGCCTTGATGCAACTATTCGTGTTCCACTAATGTGCGTGTTGCCCATTTAAAAATTGAAGGCGCTCCCACTTTTCTCACTTTTGCATGAATACTCGGATCTTGCTAGAAAGTCGCATTCGAATAAGAATGTAGGTAATAATGCTAGGAGTGTCGAAACGTATTGAATTAATTGCCAATTGGCGACACAAGTCCGCCAGTTTCTAATTTAAGGCCAGTAATTCGATCAATACCTCGACCGACGAATCCGTCGAAGAAGGTAGTATTCATACTACCTTCTTTAAGTCGGTTTCTACGCCTTGATGCAACTAATCGTGTTCGACGGATGTGCGTGTTGCATGATCAAAAATTGAAGGCACTCCCGCTTTTCTTACCTCATCCGAAATAAACAGGAGTTGTCGTTACTTGTATGTGCGCTCGCATAACTCAGTTACTCAGTTCTTATGTAGAAAAATTATTGCCATCTTAATCCTTGCACTATAAAAAAGTACCGCTCTCTTATTAGTTAACGATTTTCAGACTTTCGTGCGGGTTTTCTATTTATCAACTTTTGGGGAAGAGTTTTGAGCAAACTTTGATGAATATTTCTGTCGAGCGCCTTTTCTCTGTTGGTTCCATTCATCTCTCCCTCAAGAGTAAGTTTCATTAATAAGTTATGTAAACCGTGATAACGATGAAAAAAAAGAGAAAAAAAAAACTTTTTTTAAAAAAAAAAACTCCCATGAGAAATTGTTTTTAAAAATTCTCAAATTCGCTTTCATAAACTAAAAATTGTTTTTGTCTCGGTTTTTAAATAATACTCTTAAGCTTCATTAAAATTTGCTCATCGTATGTTCTATCGCAAAACAGCATATCGATGGGCAAAGTGCGAAACCACGTACCTCCGTTAGCGACGTCGCATGACTTCGTATCATTCCTTATTTCTTCCTTGGAAAATTATAGACTGTATGTAATTGCTTGAGAACTTCCTAGATTTGTCTTCTCTATTGGTGAAATATTCTGTATAAATTTCAAGCTATAATGTTAACTTGTTTCTTCTCGACAAAATTAAATAGGAGCGGAGATTTTAAAACACCGCGATGGAGCTACATGGTTTCGTACTTTAGCCTTCGATATGTGTCTAAGTGCGTGCACTGCTCAGTATTCTCAAAAGAAAACGTAAAACATGACCCGTAAAACATGGCGTAAAACATGGGCCCTTGTGATATCAGCAAGGACTTAATAAAAAATTTTCCTCAGAATTTTCTCTACATAATAAGAGTTTTGCTCATGGGTATCTGTTGAAAATAAGTTTACTTAAATTTCAATGTTATGCACTCAAATCCTTGTTCTGAAACGAAATATCTGTAGCTTTTAATTGAGTTAGGTAACTTATTTCATGTTACAGCAATCATCTGGGTATTTTTTTCTTTTGACAGCCCCAGAACAGAGTAGTTATAGGCTCACCTTAAATCTTAGGTCTCCAACAGGAGGAACAGCATACGGGACTCCTTGATATTGGTAGATCTTCCTCCTGGACCAGAATGAGACTGTTTCCGTTCCAACGAGTGACCCTAAATTTGGGATATTAAATTCTTGTCCTGATACTTTGTCTCCAATGTCGATAAGTGGTGATTTGCTTTCGACTAATGCCACTAGCGTTGTGACAATCAGTAATTTTGGTAAGAGAGAAATAAAACCCATATTTGAACTGGAATGGAAAGATAAACAAAATTATTTAGGGCTTGGTTTATGTTGTGAGCAGCAACAAAATAATGGTAAGACATGAATGTAATTATTTTCAAACTTGAGAGTTATATCAATTACACTTCTCCAAAATTACGATTTTTCCCTTTTCTTCCTCAACTAAATATGTTTCGGTATGATGAAAATACGAGCAAAAGGAGATTAGAACAATAAATTCAAAAAAAAATCCCTATGAAAAGAATAAGCAATACATAAGGACCTTTCTTTCCTCTAATCCTAATTTTTTTTTTTTTTTTTTTTTTTTTTTTTTTTTTTAAAACAAGCAAAAGATACACATGGTAAAACGTCCAGGCTAAACTAAGTAAACCTGTTTAAGTGAATACTTGTTCACCTTCAGTTCAATGGTTAACTTATATAGTTAAAAAATGATGTTTCCCAATTAACTGATGAACACGAATGGAGCAAATTTCCCCGGGTCACTTTCATTGAAAAGGGGGAAAAGTCTTTTGAAGTCGTCAAAAAAATCTTTGTCCGTTTAAACTGAACGCTCATTTATCAACACAGCCGACAATTTATCTGAAATAATGTGATCACATGACTCAGCACGTGTTGATTGAAAAGGTCAGTCAGCATACACAGATCCGTTTGCCGAGTGTGCATTTAGAGTAGTCGCCAAATTTTTGCACGAACCCTGTGAACTTCATTCTAAACACGTGGGACAAAAATTTACCTTTTCTTAATATTTGACCCGCATTGCAAAAGTTTTTAAAAAATTCCCCAGCTTCTCTTACACAAGGTCGTATCAAAGTTATATAGCTGACGATAGGAAAATCTCAGCTTAAAAAAAAAATGATTTTATTAAAGTTTTTTGCCATTGGTCCGATTGATTTTGGCACGGTTTTCCTTCACTATTCTACGTAATTAGATCGCAGCATGTTTGCATCGTGGTAAACCATTTGCAAGTGAAGAAAAACGCCACGGATACACGTTGTTTATATAATTAAGGTTAAAAATTAGGCCTCTCATGGCGAACAAATTCAGAGTGAGGGATAGCTTTTCCGAAGCTACTTACTTTTGAAGAAGTCCGTTCATAGTAGAATTCCGAACATCACTGCACAAACGATTTCGTAGGCTCAGCTTCTTTCAATTTTAAGCCGATACATCAGTGAATAAAGAAATTACATTCTAAATTTAATGATTTTTTCCTTGATTAGGATTTAAGAGCCAGAAATAACATCCAAAAATGTCTCCGGCAACAGCTGATCTTAGGTTACCCGGGAACTGCATTATTTTCTTGTGGATTCAGCTGATGTTGTGGAGGCAGTTAAAGGACCGAACTGGCACCATTGGTCGGTTGAAATATTTCGATTATTTACTTCATTATTTAGTGCATCTTAATATTCTTTTAGTGAATGTAACTCACGAGACAAATTTTTGGAACTTGGCAAGCCAGACGAACTAATAAATGCATAAAAAATCATTTATAAAAGTTTGAGCATTTTCGACTATCACAAGGATACTGGCATATTATATTGGTACTTCTTTTGGAATACTTATTCGATTTGAACTTAATGTTAAATCTTTCTTTAATAAATGATCGTATAATTTTGTAGTAGCTTTTCATGCATTTATTTTTTTTTTTTTTTTTGCATTTTTACTTATTAATGCTCTTTACTGTTGGCGACTCCTACACGGCGAGAAAATTCTCGCACGATGTCAGAGGATTTGCTTCTCTGGAAACTTTAAAAACTTACCTCTCTGAAAAGAGGCGAACTAATTAATATGTTTTAAGTTTTAATGATTTTCAATACCATGCCTAATTTTATTTTTTAAGTTTACGATCAAACACTCATCTTCGTATGAGCGTCCATACCAGCTGAACTAATATGACTATAAAGTTTTTTGAATGAAATGCTCCTTATTAATTTTAGATGATTCGTCAATATTTTTGAACAATTTTGTTAAAGCACTCTATCCCAAAGGACCAGCATTATATATAGTTCTGTCCTGCGTGTGTACCTGTCCTGCCCAATCATCAATTTTCAGTTATTTCCTATCAATTATTATAGTTCTACTTATCAGTCTTGTATCTTTCTTTGCAGTACTCTGAAATTCAAGGTGTTGTTTAAGATTAGTTTTAGTTCGTAACGTTTTCTGTATGTACGCTAGGAGGGTATAGCTTCTCCTAAAAGAAATCTCACTAAAGTGATCATTTCTTTTTTCACCTCTATCAATCATAAAAACTTGAGTGAAAAACAGATCGAGCATAAAATTCGTTAGATGGGTCCATTATACATAATTTACTGAGATGCAAGATTTGCAGACTGGGCAAGACACAAGCAAATCAATGTAATGTCCCGGCCTTTTGAACTTCTGGATTTCTTGCTTTGGTACCCACTTTTTCTTTCTTTTATTTATTCTCGTCGTATTACGAGCCTTCGCGTTGTTGAGCCTTTTTTTTTTCTTCGTTCAAATCTTTGAATAAGTAATGCTGTTAGAGGTATGCTTTGTGGCCTATCTTAAAAATTGAAGGCGAAATAGCAAATTTTTCTCAATTCCTTTTTTCTTAATTCTGCCCAGTCATCAATTTTCAGAAATTTCCTATCAATTATTACGTGCAGTTCTACTTATCAGTCTTGTATCTTTCTTTTCGGTACTTAGAAGAATTCAAGGTGCTTGAGGTATGCTTTGTGGCCTATCTTAAAAATTGAAGGCGAAATGGCAAATTTTTCCAAATTTCCTTGGTGCTATTTTCTGCTCCCTTCGATTAAAAAGGAATTCCTCCTAAATTTAAAAAGGAGAACATTCCGAATAAGTTCTAAAGTTTACTGAATTGTAAGTTAGTCTGAGGAGAAGTACCTGGGTCCATTTTTATCGGATATTCGTGAGCGTTGCACAACTTCCCATCTTGTCGCAGCGGGTCACCCAACGAACCGAACTAATCATCCTCTGGCTGTCCACGCCTTACTGACTCCAATTAATTTCCGAACCTCCGCCCGAGTCTCATCGGGACGGTGCCCTGCCATGACGCCAGGCCCCGTTATCGCATCTCCTTCAGTCGTTCCCAATTTCTGTCCCCTAAAAATCACCGGAGTCCAGAAAAATGTCTGCCGAATTTTCTTTTATGACGGCTCTTCGTCGAGGAATCATGGAAAAATGTTCGCACCCTCATAAACTCGAGTATTTGTCAAGCTGTATTCACATGGTTAAAGCGGCATTCTCATAGTGGGTATTAAATGGCTAGACCTTTCGCCGTAAGCTACTGAGAGCTGCGAAAGGCATTTATGATCCCCGGGAGAGTGCAGAAAATCTGGGTTTCTGGAAGACGCATCAAGTTGGGAAAAGCAAGGGTGAATAGAAAACATGCATCTTCATCGAAAGTTCATGTAAAATACGATCGCATTAAAATTTTCCAAATCACACTTATCAGTTAGAAAATGGCTTTTTCCTGTCCGTCAGTTTAACTTAAAATGTCATATGAGATACCTAAAATTTTTAAATTTTTTGAGGATCCTCACCTACGCCCCTCTTTAGCTATCGCGTGTCCCTCCATTAGTCCATTATCTCTTCACATGGAGCCTAAATCACTCTTGTGCTTGGTAAAAAGTATTCATAAGTCCGGCACTGGAAATATGTGCGCAGTTGGGATCCTTGCGGTGGGACTTGGGAGGTAGCGCGGCGTGAACTTTCAGTGATAGATAAGCGAAACGAGAGGAGAGCATGGACTCGGTCGAAACGTAAAAACGTGAACCGATCGACGAGATTCGATCGACAACCGCGAATCGATCGACAAACCCGCGAATCGAGTCGATCGACAAAGCCATAAATCGATCGAATTTTGTCGATCGAATCGGAGTCGATTGAGTCATGTGGATCGGTTCAAGTTTTTTTTTTCAATTGATTCATGCCGATAGAATCGACACCAGTTTTTCAACACCAGTTTTAAATTTGTCGATCGGTACACGTTTTTATTTTTCGATCGATTCATGTCGATCTCCCCACATCATGTCCCCTTTCGTAGGAGATGGATGGAGATCTGTAGGTATCATTTGCCAGATGATATATGAGAGGGTATAGGTTTCGTTGGCGATTGAGAGTCGCAGAGCGCCTGGAACCTGGATGCGCTGATTTAGCGGCTCGAATATGTACAAATCTTGTAAAATTAGAATGTACCTACAGTACAATTAAAAATCCTCAACTGTCAAAGAGGTAGCGGAAGAAGTGAATCACCGACCATCGATATTCCGTTTGAAGCTATGGTAAAGAATCGATGATTAAAGTGTACCCTGATAATCGATCCTTTCCCATAGGTTTAAATGGCAGGTCAATCAGACGATTCATCGCAAATCGCGATACGCCACTGTTTGCAGGAACTCTGTCCGGCGGCCACGGATGTTTCACGTTCGCCCACCGGAAAAACAATGGGCCCTCTATGAGACTGCAATGTGCGTCTCGCCGTGACCACGAGATGAGAATAAGATGAGAATGAGAAGATGCCATGCGCAGCAGCCTGGTCGCCGCTCCGCCCGCGGAAAATCCGACTGCTCACTCGGCCATGACGGTTTAATGTGTTTTGAAAGTAGGGATCGGGAGAAAAGAAAATTCAAATTTCTTCAGACAGGCTGTAAGTTTAATAACATTTGTTGTGTCTCAAAAAAAAAAAACCTCCTGCGAAAACTTTTAGCGAGACTAAAAGTCGACTTGGCATGGCAGAGAGGCATTTCTACTCTTTACTGTATCATTCATCACTCTATCCTGGATGCAACTATTCGGGTTCCATGGATGCCCTTGTTGCATACGCACGAAAATGAAGGCGTTTTGACTTTCCAAGCACACAGCGCTTCATTCGTGGCACTATGCGGCGCTGGCGGACAGTACTGCGCTGACGCAAAAAGATAGAGCGTCTTGAGTTCTTCGTTTACACTACGATGACAACTCATAGGCACGAATAAGTGCTCGAAAAACCATGCTCAGCACAACGCAATATCAAAGCTTTCTTTCCATTGCTTTGTGCAAGCATTCAATATTGAACAAATAACCACACGTAAATACATATGAATAAAATAAATTTTAAAAAATCTCTTTTTGATAATCATAGTAGATAAATTCCAACTTCTCATACTGGGAGGACAGCTATTTCAGTCGTGAGAGGATTGTATCCTGCCGGTTTTTTCTCGGCAATTGGATATGTGTTGTGGAGTTGTCCATTATTATATGACGTAACACGGAAGGAGTTAATCATTTTATTAATTTGATAGAACGTATCGAAGTGTTCCTGGTTCTTAAATTCCTATGCAGCATTGTTTTTCTTGTATGTTCCTTTTTTTATGGTCCTCCTGTCACTGTGTTGTCACTGTGTGTTGTTGCGAGTTACTCAATGAAAATATTTATAGAGGCTTCAAATCAGCGACATTACATCTTCAGGAATTGCTTTGGTAAAAGGTATGAAGCTTTTCCGAATTTCGCTGCGTTTGTTTGATGTATAATCAATGTATGCGGGAGACTGAGGCAAAGTGATCATTGATTTTTAATACAATTTTTTGAACATCTCCTAAGAGGTTTAAGAAAAGTTTCCTCAAGTGGGCTTAGATACAGGTACACCAGTGCCTCGAAACCAAAGAAAATGCAAACATTCAAGTAATTTAAAGAAAACTTTCAAATTGATCATTGTGCCTNTCTTCTTTGGAATCCCGAGTCGGTAATGTTCGATTACTTGTCATGTATCGTTCCATGAAAATTATTAATGAGACAGTGACAGTGGTAGTGGAGTACGTCGCAATCGCAAGAGGTTGTGAGGCGAACAGGTCGCGTGAGCGTCGCAGCGGCGGCGGGCGGAACTAAGTTACGGCGCGCGGCCTCCTCGGTATTGTTCAGCGAGTCCTGGTCGCTTAGTCTGTATGCGTTCTGATGGCGTTCTGATAGATTCACACGGGTTGATGAGTTGGCCCGTGTTCAGGCCGCGCAGCGCGCTGCGCCACCTCCATCCTCTCTGCCGCTTTCCTACTTTCGTGGCTCTATACGTATTTTTGTCTCTTCCTCTTTCTGTTTTTAATGCAATTTACTTACTGAACACCTTATAAATTACATTTGCTAAAATTTAAAACATGTAAAAGGTGTAATTTTCTTCTTTCTCTTGAAATCTTTGGGCAAGCAGTGCTTGCCTTGCTTATCCGGACCGCACGCCACTGCTCAGTATTGGATCACATCGTCGCCTTCCTGACATAAGGACGTAACTACATTTGGCGATGGCCCCTGTCTTCCTTACTACTCAATGATTTCCCTGGCTCAACTCTAAATGTATAATTACGCCCTTGTGTCAGCCAAGCGACGACATAGTGAGGCACGGTGATACTGTTACGTTTTCATTGTTATCCAGTACCTCTCCATTCTAAAATGGTGGGAAATTGAGCCCACAAACGCGCAAGGAATGACTCTATACTGAATACTGCAGGAAAAAAACACATTGTATCTAGAGTCCAGACTCATAAAAACATCGACAAGAAAAAATACTCTTGATTCAATCAGATTTAAGCTTAAATCAAGAACCAAGCCTCTTAATTTGAGCGGATTTCTTTTCGATTTAAGCTTAAATCTGCTTGAATCAAGAGTCCTTTTTCTTGTCAATGTTTTCAAGAGTCTGGACTCTAGATCCAATGTTTTTTTTCTTTCTTTTTTTTTTTTTTTTTTTTCTAGTGTAAAGTTAGATCTTTCATAAAATGTACCCTGAAAACTTCGCAACAGCTTCATAAAGTATAAACCAGGTTGGCCAACGAAGCTGTGCGACCCCCTCTGAACTGACACCGTGACCCTCGCACACCGCTGACCAATGAGGTATGAGAGTGTCCGGTACCGCACTTGCATTTAGACCACAGTGCGGCGCGTCGCTGCGCGCTCCGTTTGACCCCTCTCCACCCCCTGCCCTGGTTGCGCCATTCGACTGTTAAGTGGCGTCTGCACTGCCTCACCATGTTCAACGATGCTTTGCCTTAAATACGGTTGAATTCGTCCGTCTTTCAACCAGACCGTGTGGCCTAATGGATAAGGCGTCGGACTTCGGATCCGAAGATTGCAGGTTCGAGTCCTGTCACGGTCGCTCATTACTTTTGAAACCTTTTTTTCTTAATTCTCTTCTCCTGCACAGTTTTCAATCTTCGTGAAATTTTATAAGATTTATATTTCAACATAGAACCGCATAATAGCAGGTGTAAAGCGCCTTGCAGGCTTACGAAACTGCATTTTTTTTTAGAAATTCTAGTTTTTTAGGTAGGCATCAAACGAGTACTTGGGAATTTTTTGTCTTTGAAAATTTCAAAAGTCATATATCTGCATGTAAAACCCTTTTTTCTTACAGAAACACAGATGGTAGCAAAAAATGCTTGTAGGTTGCCGCAAAAACCGATAATTAATCAGAATTTTTTTTTTAAAAAAAAAAAAAAAAAAAAAAAAAAAAGATCGAGAGGATTTATTGGTACCCTATCATAGAAACTATCAGAAGGCACACTATCAGAAAATCGATGGAAAATTAACCAAAACGTTGAAAAATTAAGTGAAAAGCCCCCTCCTTTTCTTACGACAATGAATTGAACCTTTTTGCATACATTTCCACCTCCCTAATTTTCTTGTGACAATTTTTTTTGGGACTATTTTTCTATTTTTCAACTTTAACTGTCGATGGTTTTTTTTTTTTTTTTTTTTTTTTTTTTTTTTTTTTTTTTTTNTTTTTTTTTTTTTTTTTTTTTTTTTTTTTTTTTGTATTCCAATTTTGTTTAAATTACTATTTTTACATTTGTCTTTTTTGGGCTTCTCCATGTCCACTTGTGTCAGATACCGACGAAGGAAGGGGGGAGGGTGTTGTGATTTATGGAAAGTGGAGGAGGAGCCATTTTAACTTGATGCAAGGCTGAATGCCAATTAGGTAACGTCTCTATTTTGAAAATTGGGGAAGTAATTTTGGAGGTGTATTCTCCCTTAAAATTAAAAAAGAAAAAAAGAAAAGAAATCAGTAGGATTTTTGGAAGCGCATTTAGAATGACATATTCAGGTTTTTTGACAAGAGGAAGGAGTGGTAAAAAAAAACTTTTTAAATATGTAAATTTTGAACTTCGATGATGTGAAAAATTGTTTATGAAAAATCAGGTTTTATAGCCAGTCCTTATTCTTCTCTCAGGGATAACCTGAGAACTGGACTGTTTCAGATAGAGCCATCATAAACATTTAAAAAAAGGGTAAAACTCAGCTGCAATAAAAATGAAGGTGGGGGCTGTCAAAGATTTGTTGCCGCTCTCTCCTATCATATCGACCTGGGCTATGTAGTTAGCCGTTCCTACATGAAGACAGCAGCAGCAGCCGATGAAACTGAAGAGTTAGTTTCCGTAATGACCGTTCGATCGAGTAGCGCCACCGCGTGGTGGTGACGTTCAGCGGCGGATTCAATTTTAACGGCGCGAAATTTGAATATGCGGGCCAGGAACCCTAATGCAGACTTCATGCGAGGTGCGAGGCTCCGATTCCCGAAATCAAAACGAGTTCAGAATGACCCGGAAATTCTATCATACACAATCATCTGATTATCGAAGAGGATTGTGATTAATTCCATATTGGACTGTATTGATTTGCGGTTGGATACAGGAAAAATTAATTAAAATTACCTCTTTGTTTTCCACCATGAAAAAATGAAAAATTAGGTGACGATATTTTTCAGCTAATACTGAATGGGTTTCATTTAAGATTTTGGTTTTTACTCTATGAGGATGCGAATCAAACCAATCAGTACCTACCTATCGAAGTGGACAGTGTTGATAGAATTTGTACGAGTTATTATGTCTCGGTATAATGCTTTCATGTTCGCTGAAAAGAACAAATACTTTATGTTGCATTAAATTAAAAGCATCGTATGAACATATACATGTATGAAACATTGTTTTTGACAAGTTTTTAGATTGGTTTTGATTTGGAGTGCGGTTTTTATACTAATTTATCATAAAACTGCAACACGAAAGATTATTTTTCAAATTTTTCTTCTTCTTTTTCGAGGTTATTTTGGTTTCCTTTCCCGACAAAGAAATTAAGTACTCCCCCAAACAAGCCCTCCCCAGTTTTAACCAAAATCCATGATATGTATCCCCCGACGAACTTATAAACAGAAAATGGGAAAACAACACCAAGAATCTACTTTGTCCGGAAGATAAAAGCTCTCATCTTTTTCCGACGTTTTTGTTACAGTTAGATAAAATGCCGCAGATAGACACGATGCTGCAGAAAATACACGAGACAATGCTCTGAAGATAAAGAGTTGGATTTTCTTGACCCAGCTGACCCAAATTGGTGTTGTGCACGAACTTATTGGTGCTATGTACAGCAATTTCAGGCTCAGACTGGCCATACGGCCCATCTGCCATCGGCAGATACGCTCCCTTGGCGCGCCAGAAACGCGCCTCTCTAGCATATAATAGCAAAATAAGAAGAGAAATAAAATTACGACCGAGAATATATGCGGAAAATTTCTTAAATGAACGGAAGAAGAGAGAGTTAGGAGTAAAGAAAGGTGCCTTTACGCATGGTAGTGGTGAACAGTATCAGAAGTAGTATTAGTATGTATCAGAAGAATCTAAACAAAAAAAAGACCTCTTCAATGCTTTTAAAACAGTTAATATGAGGCCAACAATTTTTGAGCCAACAAGGATTACGGCCACATGCGCCACAACCATTGACAATAAGTTTAGAAATTTAGATATGAATGAATTTTTGACAGGCGTAGTTGAATGTGGGATATCTGATCACTCAGGTATCGAGATCAAGTTGAGAGGAGCAGATTATCACATTGAGCCTAAAACCAAATGTACTATTAAAGATTCATCCACATTCGGAGTTAGAATTTATGATGATTACGCAATAAGCACATTAAAGGTTGAGTTAATGAATAATTTTTTTATGGAAAAAAATGACCTAAATTTTGATTTGTTTCATGCTAAGATTATCCATAAGCATGATTTATATTTTCCACCCAAACCTTTGAAACATTTCACGAGTAGAGTAGTCAGAAGTGAAGAAATAAAAGCAGCCAAAGCTGCTGTGAATAAATTAACGAAAACTTTACATTATATGAGAGTAAATAATAGAGCAGTTGATCAAAATGTATATATTGAGTGCAGGAGAAAGTTAAGAAGGTCAGTAGCACATTATAAAGCAGCGTTACTTGATAAGAAAAAAGTAGATATCATGAAAAAACTCCAGAATTCTGATAATATATCAAAACCATCCTGGGAAATAATCAATTCTGTTAGAAAACTACAAAACTACGCAATTACGTCAACTATGCAAAACGATCATCCGGGTATCAGAAGTTGGCTGATTTGAAAACGCCTTCAAATGCGGCGTGATACCTCACGCGTTCCGGAGAGTTCAAATAATTGTATCATTGAGCCGTAAGAATGTGACGGAAGATTACAATTGAAATAGCCTTAATGCACGCTCGCCTTTTCGATTTCTGTTAACATGTTTGCAGTCATGAATGCGCATAAGAACGCTTCAGCTAGAATTGTATTTAGCAAATGGGTGGTTTTTCTACGAGGATTAAAAATAATCGAGTGGTACGGAATATAACAAAAGAATATGAACTGCAAAACGATAATCCGGGTTTCGGAACTTGGCTGTTTTGAGAACGTCTTGGGCTTGTCGATTTCCTTTGACATTTTTGCAGTGGTAAATGCAAAGCTGAAGTGCGGTCCAGCTAGAATTGTATACTGCAAATGGGTAATTTTTATAGGAGGATTTTAAATAAACAAGTGGTTAGAAATGAAAACAAAATACTATGAACTATGCAAAACGATAGTCCGGGTATCGAAACTTGGCTGTTTTGAAAACGCCTTCAAACGCGGCGTGATACCTCACGCATTCCGGAGAGTTCGAATAGTTGTATCATTGCGTCGTATGAATGTGACAGCTATGCATTCACCACTGCAAAAATTTCAGAGGAAATCGACAAGCCCAGCGTGCACGGAGGCTATCTCCATTTAAATCTTCCGTCACATTCTTACGGCGCAATTCGTATCGTATATCGTATATTTCCTGCATTCTTCCGGCTTCAATCTGTGGCACATCGGTCAATTTACTTGATTGCTGAATTCCTATTAATATTTACAGCAGATAAGCAGCAGATACAAAGTGAGAAGGCAGGCGCTGCGTCGCGTCGGGACGGACCAAATATTATTAACTTTTAACGGTTGAAATCAGATTTTTTTTTATAAATTAAGTATTTATAAATAACATAATAAATGGAAATTTCTCCCGTAAGTGGACTGTGAAATTATGTACATCCAGCTATTCCTCATCATTTACAAATCTGAGTGTTACGACAAAAATTTTGAAATTGATGCAGCTCGAACACAAAATGGTGTATTAAAATGGAAGAACATTTTTGCCCATACATATGCGTATAGGGCCCGTGAAGCGGGTTTGAGGGCTCGAGGCGCCCTTCCGGGGGTTGGACCGCGTAGCGGTCAGGGGGCAGGGCCTCCTACTTTCTTACACCACTTATGGTTATATCCTCAAAAACGGCTGAGCGGCTTTGTTGTAACTTTTGTCTAAATGAGACGGATGAACTACATACGTTGCATTATATAAATTCCTCCAAGTTCTTTATCGGGAGTGTGGCCCATAGGCCAATGGCAAGACGTGAATGATCGCTTATCGACATTTTCCCCTTTGAAACTACGATAAATAATCGATTATTAAGGAGTCGATCCTTTCATTCCTTTCCCATAGGTTTAAAGACTATTCAATCACTTTATCGTGAGGTACGCCACGCCGTTTTAAACATTGTACATTGTATGCTTCTTTGCGTTTATTGCGTTTTATGCGTATTAGCGTAGATAGCGTTTTATGCGTATTTGCGTTTATTGCGTTTCCTGCGTATTTGTGTTTATTGCGTTTCCTGCGTATTTGCGTTTATTGCGTTTCCTGCGTATTTGCGTTTCCTGCGTAATTGCGTTTATTGCGTTTCCTGCGTATTTGCGTTTATTGCGTTTCCTGCGTATTTGCGTTTCCTGCGTAATTGCGTTTATTGCGTTTCCTGCGTATTTGCATTTATTGCGTTTCCTGCGTATTTGCGTTTACTGCGTTTCCTGCGTATTTGCGTTTCCTGCGTAATTGCGTTTATTGCGTTTCCTGCGTACTTGCGTTTATTGCGTTTCCTGCGATTTGCGTTTTTTGCGTTTCCTGCGTATCTGCGTTTATTGCGTTTCTTGCGTATTTGCGCTTATTGCGTTTCCTGCGTATTTGCGTTTATTGCGTTTCCTGCGTATTTGCGCTTATTGCGTTTCCTGCGTATTTGCGTTTATTGCGTTTCCTGCGTATTTCCGTTTATTGCGTTTCCTACGTATATGTGTTTTTCGCGTTTCCTGCATATTTGCGTTTATTGCGTTTCATGCGTTTTTGCATGCATTGCGTATTTGCGGTTATTTCGTTTAATGTGTATTTGCGTTCAATGTATATTTGCGTTTATTTCGTTCCACGCGTATCTGCGCATTATACGCGTGGAACGAAATAAACGCAATTATACATTACTCTTAATCGAAGTAGTACGAACGCAGCATAATTTGGACCGCGTTTAGCCGAAAGGAACCAAACCGCGCCAGCTACTGCAAAATTCAATAACTAGGCAATTTAATTTTGTACAAAAGAATGTTTGTGCGGATTCCTTTGAAAATTTTAAGGAATTTGCTTCATATGAAGCAAAAAATGCACCAAAAATTCGCACGTCCGTTTTTATGTAAAAATTAAATTGCCTAATTAATTTTAGCAATAGCTGATGTGGCTTGGTTCCTTCACTACTTAACGCCACCCAATTCAGTGGAGGGCACCAAGATATTGCCTATCTTTTACGAACTAACTTGAAAGACTTTTTGAGGAACCAAAGCCAGACAAATGACATTAAAAACTTAATTAAAGGGGACGATCTGAGATCGGGTGAGCCCACAAGAATCACGATGCCGCTCTCACCGAGCCGGAGCCGGGAGACTGACAGGTGGGCTTAGAGGAATAGAGCGAGTCGTGATTTATGGTGAAAATAATAAGTATGAACCGACGGCAGCCGACTGAGTAAATATGATTAATACGAGATTGCGGCATGTGAAGCGGGTTGCAGGTTTCGGGTTGTAGGCGCTGAGTTCGAAAACGTACCCAGGTAGCAAGGTCTGCTATAAAATAATTTTTATTATATTTTCGAAATAACAGTTTTATTGCTATTAAATGAGAGTTTTAATTCCTATTAATATATTATAAAAAAACAATTTATATCGGTTGAAAAGATCGATTAAAGTACTCCCCAGTTACAACAGTTTCAGGCGCTATATTCCTATTTTATGAAGTTAAAAATAACAGTTTAAAATAATTTAATGACATAAATCAACAATGATTAAAGTAGTGAAAAACAAATTTCATTTGGAAAATTTACTGGTGTAAAGCGACACTTGTCTTAAAATAAAAATAAAAAATTTAAATGTTGAATACGAGTTTTGAATTATTCTTGTAAAGTATTAAAAAAAACTTAAAATATCCATAGAAAAACTAATTTCTAATAATAGAACGACTCGTAAAATTGTAGTTTTATTGAAAATTAACAGTGTCAATATATGAAATTTTATTCGTTTTTAATATTTTGTTAAACTGTTATTTTTTGGTTTTAAAAGATCAATTATAGAACTCCCCAATTTCAGGCCTCATATTTCTATTTTGAACACCGATGACGGTGAGCACCGATGACGGTGAGCACCGATACTTCCTCTAAGGAGGAGCAACAAAGACTATGCAGCAGGGATGTGACTACACTCGACACACCACACTACAATCAACGCTATAGATAGGCCCATGCCCTGTCTAGGCACAGTTAACCACAGGGGGGTCATCAAAAATGTGAGAAGAAAATCCACTCATATGCACCGAACAAAGCAAACATAGAAGCCGTCGATAAAAAAACGTATGTCGTAGAATATAAATAATATATTTTATGTTTTCACTACACACAAAGGTTAGACAGGCACCATAAACGACCCATCCAAAAACAAAATAAATCGGAGCTCTCTATCGGAAATAAAAGGAAACACCCCGATTACAATAAAACAATCGGAAATTAAAATCGGTATTTAAAAAAATAATGTAATACTAATTTATATTTCACAACTGTTTAAAATAAAATGTTTTGCAGAAAAACTGCAATAAATCAGATATTTAAACTGTCATTTTATCACTATCACTTGTATCTTTTTATCGATTTAAATTATATTTTCCTTGTTAGTGATAAATAGTTATCAAAGTTTTTTATAAGGATTCTTTTTCGACAAAAATTAAAGCTACACCGGTTTTCAGGAAACAATGATTTAAAAATAGTTTCTCACCAATATTGTTTAATAAATAATGTAATAATAATTAATATTTCATGATTATTTATAAGAATGTGTTTTGCAAAAATATGGCAACAAATGAGATATTTAAATTTGTTTTTTATTGTCTTTTTTTTATCTTTTTATTGATTTAGATTAAATTTTTCTCATTAGTACAGTATAATACTTTATGTTTTGTAAAATAGCTTTTTTAAAACAAAATGGTCTACTTCTGTGTTTTATGAAATCAACTTTAAAAAAAAATAAATTAGAATAATTTTTTTAACTTTTTTTAGTTATTAAAATGTTAATCTACTTTCCTTTCTTTAAAAAAGTTTTGTTAAATAAGTGATTTTGATTGAGAATTTTAAACCGTCGTTTTATTTCAAATCTAAGTATGTTTTTATTGCAATAATAGTTTCCTTTTCGATCGGTGTATAACACTAGTTAAATTTGTGTTATATTTTCAGAAAACATGACTAAATTATAAATTTTCCACTGGTATTTTTTAAGTATGTAAGAAAAATTTTTCGGTGATTATAGTCGCAAAGGACTTCTCTTTTCCGTTGGTTTTTCAACTGTTGTACTAGAGCAAATTTTTCGATGAAAAAGTGCACAAAAGTAACAGTGTAAAAACTGTTGTGAAATTGCAATTTTGAACTGTTACTATTGCTACCTGGGTAGTGTAGGAGCCCTGCGCAAAGGTCGAAAGCGCTCCTCAATTACCACTGTTTCGCGGCCGGCTCCCGACTGTATAGAGTTATACTGCCATGCCGAGGAAGACGCCGTATGAACATCCAAGAGTTGCCAAGTTTCCCCGGGTAAAACATGTATTTTTGAGGAAAGTTATGAATTTTCAGGTATATTAGATTGAAATGCGAACAAAATTTTTTGAAATTTTGAAGAAATATCCTTGATTATCTCAGTAAATTCGTGGAAAATACGGCAACGCCTGAAGGGCCATCCGGCGATACATGAGTCATTGAAACGCGTATTCGAATGTTTATTCGTAAACGGAAAGATTTCGTATTCGCATTCATATAATACGCACTCATATACGTATTCGTATTCTTATTCGTAATTCATATTTGGACTGCATTTTGCAATTAGGAACTATAAAATCTTGCTCTTCTGGAAAAACACTTATGTGCATAGGGAAACTAATGGCACATACGTTCTTCTTAAACGGGGCTAGAATTTATAGTTCCAAATTGCAAAATGAAGTCCATTTGTAATGCCTCCGTAAGGACTTAAAAAGTTACCCTCCCCAATCCCCCTAGAGATGTTGGAAGGACCAAAAATGTTCTATTTTCGACCAAGGGACAGCCCTAAAGTTTCCAATTCCTATCTCAAGTACACTCAAAAAAAGGTATGACTCTGAGACCCCAAAAAAATGACTCGGAAATCCATAATTTCTAACCAAAGTGACTTACCGTCTACAGTATGGCTTTCTGAGCTATACTGTATTGGTCGTGAAACTATAAGCATGGCTCTACGAACTATATTTTATGGCTCAATGATCCATAACTCGGCCGCAAGTCACTCTTCCCATACTTGTTTTTTGAGTGTAGGGAAAAAAGTCATAGGAGTGGTGAGCGACTGTTGGATGACCCTTTATATCCAGGCCATCTCGTCGAGGTAAATGGGGGGATTTTGTTTACTTTAGAAGTGGCAGCCTGGTTGGCGACTGCGATTCATCAAGCGGAGGACCGGGCGGCCCGAATCCCGGCGGGCGGGGGTGAATCTCCCCGTCCCCGAAGTCCTATCAGTCACCCCTAAGACCCTGCCGACGGCCGACGGAAACGAGGAAAAGTTGAGGAGGTTAGCCCCAAGATGGTTTCGAGGCGATTCAAATCCTTGGTTCCCGCGCTTGGACTGGAGCTGGAACTCTCGTGCCCTGGACATAACCAGGATTGTCAGGTCGGTATCCACTGAACATCCATGGAAATAGATCGTTTTCGATACATCAAATAGGCGAGATTGTATCGATATCGATTGGTTCAACATGTAAACATAGCCTCAAAAGTCAATCGAGTAAGCTGAGGAAACGGGGTTTTTCTGATAGATTTTTGATTCTTATGAGTACTAAATGGCATCGCAAGGTGAAATCGTTAGGAATTTTCTCATTTTCAGCTTTTCCGACTGAAATCCTGAAAGTTTTGTTTGAGGTTATGTTCTATTGTTTTGAACCAAATGATACATCGAGCCACTATCGAAAACGATCTATATATTTCTAAAAAGTTGATATCATTGAAGACAATAGACTGATTTAGTGACTACGTCAGTCCATATAATATCGAGCTTCAAACCAAAACAAATTAACATAACTTCGTGCGCGAATTCTTCAGGTCTTAATGGAGAATTTGCACATACAAATTTTATTGCTTCATCTGAGAGTATGTCTAATGAGCTGAGTTCGCATCATCTTTCATAATTTTTTTCTAACATGGGAAATTGGAGAAAAATATATTTAAAAGTGAGAAAATGTGTCACCTTGTGACGTCATCTGGCCGCATTTCCCATTTAAACACATGGATTTTAGCAGATAAGGTTTTGGTCATATTTTCTCCAATAATTGTCCAATTTTTCTAAATTAACAAAGATAACAAGGATAACAAGGAATTAACAAGGATTTAACTAAGGATATCCTCGCGCTCAGTTTTTCAGTAGTATCATTATAAAGATGAAATTCACAAAATTTCAGACACTTGTAAATTCTCTATTGTGTTAATGTATTAAAATTTAGTCATTGACCGGTCGTAAAATCCATCAAAGACTCATTAATTACAGAAACTTTCGATTGTAAGAAACACTTGGACGCATTTTACCACCATTGTGCAAAAGGCGCGAATGAGCGCGAAATTCCGCGAATCAGAAACAAGGTTCTGTGTTTGTTTACATTTGAACCAAGGGTTCGATATTATGCTGAGTGACGTAGCCAATAAATCAGTCTATGGCATGTCTAAAAAAATAACATGGTCGTGGTACAGTGACATGAATGCGGTAATCACTAATAGACTCTATGGTGCATATCGATGGGGAAACTACCAGACCAC
Source organism: Bemisia tabaci (assembly GCF_001854935.1). NCBI lineage: Eukaryota > Metazoa > Arthropoda > Insecta > Hemiptera > Aleyrodidae > Bemisia > Bemisia tabaci. The sequence continues at coordinate 2,874,308 of NW_017547113.1, forward strand.
GTATCTTGTTTGCGGTGTTTAAAAATTTCCCATTTTATTTTTATGACGAGGAACAAATCAATATCAATTCTTGAAATGTTTAATTTTTTCTTGATTTTTTTCTTGAGAGTTTTCTTCATACAAAGAGGAAAAGACACAGAAGTTTCGTAAACTTGACGTTGAGTAGTTCTCCATTTCAAAAATAAAGTATGACAGGAAGGAGCCTGCAACGTCTCAAACTGGGACACGTGGTTTGGTAGTTTCAGCGTCAATGTACCGTAACTCTGATGTAAACTCGAAAATTGCAATGTACTTTAGGATGCAATCTAATTTTTGTTGATGAGTCCGTTTTCACCAGTGGAGAAGCGTGAATGATCGATTATCGAGGTATTTCCACATTTGAAGCTATGGTAAAGACTCGATTGTTAGGGTGTTCGTTGCGAACATCCTGTTCATTGATGCTTTTCCGTAGGTTCAAATGTCAGATCAATCGATCCATCGCAAAGCACGCCACGCCACTGGTTTCCACACATGCCTCCTACGTTGATGTCTAGACAAACAGGACGAATACCCTAATTATAGGACGAAGTCAAAGAAACTATTTTTACCCTTAAGAATTAAAATTTGAAAATTTTCATTTGGTCCTCCATATGACCCACATTCAAGATTGACGAGGGGAAACTTTCACGATTACGATATCGATTTCTCACTTTTTTAGGGTTTCATAATGATCGCACCATTGAAGTTTTGGCAACGCCGTCGTAAGCCTCACCTCAACAACGTGGTCCGTTTTGAGATCCCTTTTTTCCTCATTTCTCGGGAGTCCCTGTATTTACCACGTCGTCCCTTCTACAAGTCACCCGCGCAGCCTGTCGCGGGACACTACTCAGCTAATCCTCCTAAGGAAACGTATGAATTATTTTATTAGTGTGCCGCGTCTCATTTTTTTCTGCACCGTCTCGAATATATACGTTTTATCCTCTTATTCCCGGGGTGGGGGGCTGGTAAGTTTTACAGAGGTGTTGTGAAGCATCACTTCAGATTTTTGCAGGAAAAGGAGGGATCAAAATGAGAAATTTCGTCGCCGCTCTGGCGTAAGGGCGTTATCTCAATTTGCACGTGAGCCCTGTTTTACAGATAAATACATGATCTCTGGGGCTCATGTGAAATCGACGCGCGCCTTTACGCCTTAGGAGCGACGATCTGTTCAATTTTTACCGTTTTTATTTTTCCTTTCTTTCCCTCTGTCTATACCGTGTACCGCAGGCGTTCTCTCTCTACCTCTCCCTTCCGCGCCTTTTCGTTTTGTAAAATAGCCGGGTGGAGCTCTGTCGTGCTAAGGAAAAACGCCGTATGAGCATTCGAATGTTTCCAAATTTCATCTCGGAAAATATTTATTCTTGAAGAAAGTTGTGAATATTTTCCCTCGAACTTTTAGCCACTTTAGATCAAATTACGAACAAAATTCTCTGAAAAGTGCGACGAAAAATATCGATGAACTTTCCCAAAAATTCGTGATTTGTCTAAGGCGATTTGGCAACTTCTGAAGGCTCATAAGGCATTCTTCCTTAGCACGGCAGGGCTGCCCCGAGCCCATAACGTAGGAGGTGCATTTGCACCCCTTCCTCTTCTCTCATAATGTGATCTCTGAAATTTGAACTGGAATTGAAGCACTTACCTGATCAACCTTCTTTTTAAGCTGACATAATGTTCCAATTGAGCGTATTAACTAATGTTTCAAACAGGGTTTTGTGAAAGATTTTCGAATAAACCTTTGAAAGCATCATCCAAAGTCCCTTTTAAATCAAATCATACGATTTTTGAAAAATATCACAATTTCAAGAAATGAAACTTCCAGTGGCGTGGCGTGCTTTGCGATGTATCGATTGTCAAGTCATTTGGACGGAGTTAAACAGAAAGGAACCAAGCCACATTGGATTCGAACCGAGAAAAAAAGGTTTAAAGGTTGGCTCCTGCATAAGACTCAGTGTAAAAGATAAACTTCAAGTTTAGTTTCTGCAAAATTTGCTCCAGCAAAAACTTTGAATTTTTGGCGATAGACAGTAAAGCAGTGGTTGAGTTCAAAACCACTCATAACTCAATTTTTTCCAAAATGTGGGTTGGTTCCTTTCTGCTTAACTCAGTCCATTTAAACCTATGGAAAAGGATCGATAAACAGGGTGTTCGCTGCGAACACCTTAATAATCGATTCTTTACCATAGGTTTAAATGACATAAAAATCGATACATCGCAATTCACGCCACGCCACTGGAAACTTCCCAGTCTGCACTTCAGATTTGAGTGAGAGACTAAATGTTTGCACCATTGATCGTTGAAGTGAGGGGAAAATTCTATCAAAGATGGACGAGCATTCGACGAGCACAAACCGATACCGAGTATTCGAACGAACGTGACGGGACGCCTCCGCAAGCAATTCGAAGACTAGCTCTGTTCACCTAATAACTGAGAATGCTCCAAATAGATGCGTTGTAACAATTGCTCTAAAATTTAGTCCGTCACGCCTCATCTTGACGTATTCTGACAAACGGAACTATGTGCATTGTGACGTGAGCCCTGTTATGCATAAATTCTTATGGGTCTCAGGGCTCATGTCTTGATGCACATAGTTCCGTTTGGCAGAAATACGTCCATCTGTCGTGGAAGGCTCATTACAATGTCTCGCCAGTTCTGATCCAAGGTCACATTCAAATTCTTCATGAATAGGCAAAAATGGAAGTAAAAAAATTGTCAGAGGAGAGAAGGACAAGAGGTATCTAACAATAAGATGTCAGAGTAACGCATCATCGGTTCATGCCGCGCGACTCAAACGGAACTTAAGATAACCTATTACAACTTTAACGGAACTAATATACTTGCTGTCTCAATTTTTGAGCAGAAATTAATCCCTCATCGGTCTGTGAAAATTCACTATCCCAAAAATTATATCAAAGACGAGAAAGGGAATCTCTTAACTGAAGAGGAGTTCCCTGAGCCTCTTTGAGTCAGCTGGAATTCTCGGTCTCCGTGATAAGAATCCCATTGGGCCAAAGGTAATTCCGATTATTTTAAAAGGCTATCAAATAAAGAAAATATTTACAGGATATCCTATAAGGACTCGGGTAAATTTTTCTCTGTGTGGGAGAACGAAAATGCAGTAAGGAGTTGGCGCATGATGATATGGTGGCTATCTCTGAAAAACAAGCGGGAAAGCTCCAATACGTAGGTATTAGAAAAGCGCTCAGCGGTTAGATTTCTATGGTAACCGTAACGAAACAGCTGTGTCACTTGGAGGCGAATTTTAACAGGTTCAGAAAAAGTCATCACCGGTGGCAAAAAGCTCGGATGAAAGAGCTCAATACCTGGACTTTCAGACATACTAATAAAATAACTATATACTTTCCAGCAAAGAAAACTTTGGGAATATTACTTATTTCATCCGCTAATTTATATTTAAAGACGTTAAAGGTGGTATTACTAGCTATTAAAGAGAAAAGTCTAAGAATCTCGTCGGCCGTGTTTTGTTGAGTTGGTGAGCTATTCAATCGCTTGAGCGCTCTTTTATAGAAGAACTCTATAGGCAAAACGAAAACAAGAAGCGCTTGCCTATCGGCTGCAACGAACTACACCTCTAGAATGGCTGACCAGTGTTAGAGACCCGGAACGTTTTGAAGTTGATATAGGTTAGGTTTACTTGGGCTCACACAGCAGGCTGCCATCTAAACCCATGTCAAACGCTGCCCACATTTTGCCGAATATTGTTGAATAAAGTGATAGAAATGAAAAGATTGCTGAACAATCGCACCTCAAAAGGTTTTCTTTACTCAAAAAACAGGAACTTTGAAAGAAAACCTCAAAAATATGAAAGTTTACAAAGGTTGAAATTTTCACATGTAATCCTTATGGGCAAGACGCAGCAGAAATGGAGATTGAGGTTAGCTATACTTGGGCTCCCACCCCCCTCCTGCCTTCAAAAACCGGCCCATGCGCGTTACGCAGGTTTGCTATCTCGCGGCCATTCTAGAGGTGTAGTTCGTTGATCGGCTGAGCGCTTAAAATAACTCAGTGAGTGTTATAGGCGCGGTAAGGGGTCTCTCATTTACAACCTCAGAAATAAGTTTTGAACAATTCTGATGGATATTTTTGCCAAGGATTACTTTATTTCTGTGTCATTGCTTTCTCATTTGACAATACTCTCTCTTGATCGGGTGCGTTTACGTCAGTGGCGTGGCGTGAATGATCGATTATCGATATATCGCCATTTGAAGCTATGGTAAAGAATCGATCATTAAGGTGTTCGTTGCGAACACCCTGTATATAGATTTTTTCCGTTGGTTTAAATGGCAAATCAAGCGATTTATCGCAGAGCACGCCACGCCACTGGTTTACGTCGGCCCTTAAGAGCTTCATGAAAAGCCCAAAACTGATGATCCAAACACAGAGTGACTCAAACATAGCAATACTCTCCCTATATGGATATCACATGGTCAAAAACAGGGTCGAGAGCCGTCCTCCTTCTCCTCCCAGAAATACAACCTCTTCAAGTGTTAGTAGTAACTATAATCACATACTTCTAAATGGAGTCCCGGCCGAACAAGGTCAGACCGCACAAATCACAATTTTGATTAAGTTTCGAAAGCGGGGCTCGGGGTGAGTCCATAAATTGCGAAAACTGCCAGAAAATGGGTGGGTAAGGGCTCTAAAATGAATAGGGGGTACGTGCTTCTCATAATTTTCGCTCATGGTCGGCGACTGCATCCACGTGACGCATGCGCCTCCGCTTCCGCAGCATTGTTGCCAGTGTCATGAAAAATCATGCAATATATCAAAGTCACGTTACTTTTTATTTTATTGATTTCTTCATCCGTCTCCTCTTTATTCGTTCCGTTTTGTTCTTGTATTTTTTCAGTCGGCCTCTCCGATCCGCTCCCCTGTTCATCCGAACCAGCAGGGAGCTCCTCTAATGATTGTATTTCTTCACATATTAGTTACCAAAATAATCAGACGGAAATCAACAAAATTTACGCAGTAAAGTAGATACTTCAAAAAAACACACACGGACGCACACCCTCACACGTCGTAATCAGGGGCGGATGTAGGGGGTGGCCACATAGGCCGCGGCCCATGGCAGCAAATTTTGCAATTTTTTCAAATGTAGCTAAAAAGAAAAATCGGATTCAGAAAAAAAAATCATAAACGAGAAAAGGTGACAAAATCTCTCATTTCCTGAGAGTATATCTCTAATTTTGTCGTCTTTCTTTGATACAAAAGATAGCACCTTTAATTAGTCGAGTTAAGACTTTTAGAGAGAAACCAAACACGAAAGGCCTGGAACGGCGCGGCGCAGAGAGCAATGATGACGAGAACTTGAGATGAAAAGGAGAAACTCTCGGCGCGGCGCGGCGGTCGGTATGTAAGACATATTAGCGCCTACAAGACTGCATGAATACTTCACGCATTCCGTCAAAGACAGTGCGGTTGCTGCGGTCAGCAGCGGGCGACGTGAAACGCATAGGGCCTACAAGACTGCATGAATACTTCACGCATTGCGTCAAACACGGTGCGTGCAGCGTGCAGCTGCAGCAGCGCAGCGGTCCGCGTGAAACGCATAGCGCACACAAGACTGTAGGAATACTTCACGCATTGCGCCAAACACATTGCGGTCAGCGCGGCGCGGCGGCGGAAGTTAAAGGAGGAAGAAGAAGCCTTGATTCTTCTTCCTCCTTGCTTATTTCATTATCCTCTTCTTTTTTATATCCGTTCTCGTTAAATGTAGAGCATGATCTTATTACTTTTTCAGTGCGAGAGCCCCAGCGCTTCAATTCTTACGGTCAATATTTTTCTTTTTAATAAAAATTATGGAAAATAAGATAAACGAAATATTTAGAGGCAAATAAAAACTGAATGAAGTGTAGAAACACGACAGAATGAGCCCTCGAAATCTGAAAGGAAACCACAATTAATTGTGGTTTCCTCAAATACTTAACGGGCAACCCTAATTCGTATCAGGCAGGCAAAATAGGTACCCACGGGGAAACAATGATTGCGGATTAAGAATGTTACCAACATTTTAAGCTCATCGAGTTGATTTGCAAGTTCAATTTCTTGACAAACAAGACAAAACACTAAATTCGTCGTTCAGATCTGTATCAACTTGTTTCACGGAGAAAATAATAAAACAAAATACATTTCACGTGCAGAGTAAAAACAACAAACAGAGTACAATCAGAGTAAAAACTCCGAGTTTGCTTACAATAAGCTACTGTTGTTTTGATTGAAAGTTGCAAGGTTATCATTACTGTATGAAAGGTAGCCACATGGATTGCGTCGTATGTGTCTTTTTCTTGTGCAAAAGGTCCCACTGGTCCCACTGTTGTACAGGAACAGTTTTAAATGATGAAGATAGCAACTCGAATGGACTGATATGACATGGACCAGATGAGGGTTTATGAATAATTTTGACTCAATTTTGGTTTACGAGCGAGTGAATCCGGAGTGGCTCATAAATAGTCAGGATTATTGTTCACTATATTGGGTATGTGTAGCGCCTTCCTTTGCTTTGTTATGCATCACGTCCTACACGCTCGTGCTTTGTATTTCCATCGGGCGTTCTTCGTCTTCATTAGCTCGTGAATCTTCTCAGGGGCAGGACAAGAGGGCGAAGGTTAAAGTATTATGATGAAGCGGAGTTGAGTTGAAAGTGACGTCTAATTTATACAAGACTATGTCAACTTAAGGCCATATTATTCAACCATTCACTTTATAGAAAAAAAAAAAAATCAGCCATCGCTAATGTATTTGTGACTTATGGATCAATAATTGAAAACCGACGGCGTAAGTCCGCAATCACATATCTCGTTTGCAGTGTCTGAAAATCTCCGCCACTATATTATTTTTTTGAGGGAAAACAAATTGACACAATGCCAAAAGTTTTTGCAGAATTTCCTTCGCACAGAGAAGAAAAATCACGGCAGTTTTAAGAAAATTGCCGTTTAGTAATTTTCTGTCTAAAAAATAAAGTATGACAGGAAGTTTGCGATGTCATAAACTAAGTTATGTGATTGCCGACTTATACCGTTGAAATAGAAATCGTTTCAGGGTCTCGGAGAATTTTTGCACATTAGTCTGTTCTAGGTAGTAATGTTCAATACACATCGTAAAGTTGGTTACGTCGTTATTTTTACGGAATTAAAATAATTTTATTACCTGTGGTACGAGGTGTGGACCAATTTTCAAAAGGAACATTTTCATACAAGTTTTTGAGATGATAGTGATTAGTTATTTGTCTTAAAAATGAAATGGTATAAGGAATTCGTAATAAAACATTTCTTTGGAAAAATTCACACGTTCAGTTTTCTCTAAATCATAGCCAACCAAACACTATTAATGAAACAATGATGAAACACTAACTTGATGTGATTGCAAAACATTTTTAGCTCTGATGTTATTCCCTAAATTATCGTACGTAATTTTATCATATTCAATCGTCATGTGGCTCTCAACGGCAGTTATCGGCCTCAAAGAAAGTAAACCTTCAAAAAAAAATATTGAGAATAAAACCAGAAGATGCTCCGTAATCTGATGCGTTCTTATTTGGTCTTTTCCTCTCCATCTATTCCTCCGCTATAACAACGTCACAAGCACGCCATCTTTTGATGTATTTCCATCCGACCTTCATCTTTTTATTTCTAAACCAAACACTTTTGACAGGAAAATGAGTTGATTTTGGCTGTGAAACTCGGGAAATCGCATTTGGAAGTTAAAAGCATTAACTGATGGCAGCAGAATGCGTGCGTGAATAAGAGCACTTAAAAACACACATCGAAGTTCTACGATCCACCCCTCAATACGCCTGGCAAGGATCAAACGGGTTTTCCCCTCTTTTTTTAAATCATCGTACCCCTCACTGTCCCCCATGTCATCATGAAATATTATTTAAATCTCTTTGTCAATGTCAACGCTTCGTTAAGTTGTGTAAATTATGCCAAGTGAATATAACGGCATAACTCAAACGTGTGCTCTGTAGTTAAAAAGAGAGACTTGAAGAACTATTGTTGCTAGCACTACAAAATTAAAAAAATAAATAAATAAATAAATTAATAAAAAAAGAAAATCATTTGTTCCCTAGCCCATTGTATTAACTTCTTCAAAGTCCCTCGGCAGTAATTGCTTGGGTTGATAAAAATAGTCCCTGGCAGCAGTGCTGCAGTGCTAAGAAAGAACGGCGTATGAACATTCGAGAGTTGCCAAGTTTCTCGGAATAAAACCTGTATTTTTGAAGAGAGTTATGCATATTTTTTATTGAAATTTTCAGATATTTTAGATTCAATTCTGTTCACAATTCTCTGAAAAATTGGAGGAAAAATGTTCAGAATTTTCCCAGAAAATTCGGTTTTTGTTGAAGGAGATATGGCAACGTCTGAATGCTCATACGGCGTTAAAGCCGCCCTTAGCACGGCAGAGTAATATTCTGAATGCAGTGTTACATTCATATGAATAAGAGGACAAAGTCAAACCTTGTGCCACCACTAAATCTGAATTTCGACGAAGTTCCTAAGCTGTTCACCAAAAGTTTTCAGTCGGCCGTGATGTCTTGAAATATTTTGAGACACAATCGCCACAAATATCGTGCGGCGCTAACTCGACGCAGTGCTTTAAGTAGTTGACGCTTAGCGTTTCGGAAACTAGGTTCCTGGTGTTTATTTTCCAAAATTTGGTCTTAGCCTCGGGTTTCAACCTTAATAACATTGCCGAAACCGTCTTCTTTGCTCCATGGAAATCAACTTTCCTGTTGGAGTCAGGGGAAAAAGTGCGAATCGGGTTTTTCTAAAAAATGTATTTAATTATTTTTCAATGCCACTCGCGAAATCTTGCGTGCCAGGTAAGGCATCCTTTTCACGTACCGTCTCACTCTTCAGCACGTCTCAATAGCATGAATTAAAAATCCCCATTCAATTTTGAAAATTTTTTAATTATGTACAACTATCAACTAACCCCTATCGAAATAAATTAAGCTTAAATTCTCTTGAAAATTAACAACAACAAAAGGACATTTACAAATGGACTCCTGCTCTAATATCAATCCAATGAAAGATCTTTCAAAGAAACAACTTTCGTCTATCTCCATGGGCGTCTCTGACGTCTAATCGTCAATGGGGTTATATTTTGAGATGCATTTTGCTGACAACTTATGGACATGGACGTTGCGAACAAGTTTTTAGTCATAGACGAGAGAATGTGCACTTCAGCACCGAAAGCTGTTACTCTAAATACAATGCGGATAGTGTCGTATAGGGCGTATCTCAATTTCCACTTGAGCCCCACTGGCGGATCCATTGATTTGGCAACACCGGATTTCCTCCGTTTAAACCCATGGAAATGTATCTATTCTTGGAGACGCCAGTGCTCCAACAAGAATCGATTATTTGGCATAGGTTTAAATGAAGGAATTCGGTGTTGCCAAATTGCTGGATCCGTCTCTGTTGAGCCCTATTTTACATACAAATCCATGCTTTCTGTGGCTCATGCTGAAATCCATGCAGATACGCCCTTACATCAGAAGAGCGGCGACAAGTGCACTGGATGGTCGACTTAAAACACGAATGAAACGAAGGTGGATTACGTCATACGCCGTGTTTTTTCAAAGGAGCTCTATATCGATCGAAGTCACTAAACTATGGATACAGGCACAACTATCGATTCGCAGCGGGTCGATTGTTGATATGTTATCGATTGACCTAGACCGATAAATCCGTATCTTAGCCATGCTATCTATCGATCATTCGATAATGAGTCGACCCACATGTGTCTCGACCGGTGGGAAGCGTTGAATCCCAGCGCAGCGCCACAAGTCACACGCTAGTGAATCTCCGTTGAGTCTTCTCAATTCTTGCTGATTTTATTCTTCTGCGAGAGCTCCTGTTTCCGCAAGTACTCTTTGATCTTGTTGCATCGCCGGGCTGAAACAAATCGGAACAGTTTCAAGACTTTTCGAAAGTCTGAGGACAAAAAGGAGCTATTACGGTACACGGACTTTATGTCCACTTTTTTTACGTCCACAGATTTTTCGTCCACAATTTTACGTCCACAGTTCTAAAGCCCACACTATTGTTAAGTCCATTACTTAAACGTCCACTAAGTTAAGTTCACAAATGTAAAGTCCACTAAAATCAAATTCAAGCGTCATATTTTAGTCCGTGTGTAAAATTATATTGACAATATCGAAATGAGAAAATTAAGAGAGAATGAGGTGTTGTTATCGTAACTCATATTTTAAATGAAATGTAAATTCTTCTTTTGATCCATCTTTTCAAATTGTCTTTGGTAAATACTTGGTTTCNGTAGGCAACCCGCAACAATTAACCAGTCGCTAGTGATGTCACACCGATTCCCTCTGGTGACACCTTAAATGTCAAAGGTCAAGTGTTGGCATATCCTCATTTCTATACTACTGAGTCGACCCACGTGTGTCTCGACCGGTGGGGTGGGAAGCGTTGAATCCCAGCGCAGCGCCACAAGTCACACGCTAGTGAATCTCCATTGAGTATTTTCAATTCTTGCTGATTTTATTCTTCTGTGAGAGCTCCTGTTTCCGCAAGTACTCTTTGATCTTGTTGCATCGCCGGGCTGAAACAGATCGGAACAGTTTCAAGACTTTTCGAAAGTCTGAGGACAAAAAGGAGCTATTACGGTACACGGACTTTATGTCCACTTTTTTTACGTCCACAGATTTTTCGTCCACAATTTTACGTCCACAGTTCTAAAGCCCACACTATTGTTAAGTCCATTACTTAAACGTCCACTAAGTTAAGTCCACAAATGTAAAGTCCACTAAAATCAAATTCAAGCGTCATATTTTAGTTCGTGTGTAAAATTATATTGACAATATCGGAATGAGAAAATTAAGAGAGAATGAGGTGTTGTTATCGTAACTCATATTTTAAATGAAATGTAAATTCTTCTTTTGATTCATCTTTTCAAATTGTCTTTGGTAAATACTTGGTTTCATCTCTATCCTTGAAATTTCCGATGTAAAATATGCCTTAAATGTACATTCTTTTTTTTAATGACATTGATTACTTCATTTTAAAAAACATTTACATATTTAAAACGTGGTAAATATTTGTAAAACCTTTTCCAAGCAATGGCATCGATATGAATCTCAATTAGCCGTAGTTGTGATGAAAGAAACTATACAAAAATTAATAAAAGAGGAAAAAAACTAAGAAGCACGCAATTTTTTGTTTTTAACTTATTTGCACATCAACCTCCTTGAGTCAAAACCCCAAAACATAAAATAATAAATTTGAATGCTTTGGAAATCATTAAATTTGACACGGAACCGCTATTATATTTACAAAAAACACATTATATTTTCCAGTAGTATACATATTTCTTTTTCATCAGTTTAAAAGGGAATTATTATCAATGCAGAGAGTGCAAACATTTCAAAATCATGAGTTGAAAAACGCTGACTCCGCGAGTTTAAATATTAGAGCCTAACACAGAGCGGAGCGGCGTGTTAGCAGCGCAGAACGCGCACTGGCGCCCACAAACCTAACGGGATACTTCATGCATTGCGCAACGCGTGAAGTATCCTGTTAGGTTTGTAGGCGCCTATGCGCTGGTTGCCTGCCGCGCCGCAACGCTTTAAGCAACTATTTCGCGTCAGAGGTATTACTATTTCGCGTTGCACAGTATCCTACAAGATTGAAGGCGCACGAAATAACTAGTTAAAGAGACTTTCAATTTTGACTGCATCTGTTACTGAAAAATGTGAAATTTGGCATTGGAGCGTTTCCTAGGCTCCCGCTTTGGTTTTCATCATATCCGTGCAATGTACCCATGAACATATGTTTTTATCTGCTCTTAGACTCTGTTCTCTTTCATGACTTGATTCATGAATGAAATGTTTTTAAGAATGAAGGAAGTAGTAGTGGGCATTCATTTTTGAGGTGGTTCTTGTCATTTAAATGAGAAGAAAAAAATGTGGACATAACATGTCCAAAATTTTGACAATTTTTGACATATTCATGGTTGGATATTAAATCATGTGGACTTAATAAAGACTGGACTTAACGTTTAGTGGACATAAATAGCGGTGGACATTTATTTAATGGACGAAGTTAGGTGGACATAAAGTCCTAGAAGCGCTATTACGCAAAAAAAAAAAAAAAAAAAAAAAAAAAAAAAAAAAAAAAAATGAATGTGTACCAATTTTCGGTTGATTACATTAAAGACGAAGATCATATATTACGCCCAGGAATTTTTGCATTTTGAGACATACCCAGAGAGAGACTGTTCGGTGTCAAAAACTGAAGAATTATAATTTGTACCACCATCTATTGATGAGGATTACTGCATAGGACTACGGACCGGAATGAATGACTCCAGCAAGCTGATTGTTGAAATGATAGACAAAGCCATAGACAAAGAAGACAAAAGGGGTATTGAGGGATCCTATTGGTGGAAAGTGCGTGGTTGCAATGGAGATAGGAAGTAGGGAATAGACTAACAAACGGAAATCTGCGAGAGACCCTTCAGTAAGTCCTGCATTTTCTCCCTTAGTCTATAAGAACCACCTAGTTCAACCAATAGGATCGCTCCATTCTCTTTATTTCTTCTTTGTCTATGGCTTTGTCTATCAATTTCAATAATCAGCCCGCAGGCAGGTATGAACACTTAGGAAAAGTGGTGAATAGAGAGGCTTTTTGGCCATGAGGAGTGAATCCACTGCGAGCTTATTGAACTCCAAGTGGACGCATTCCTGCCAAACAGAACTATGTGCATTATGACGTGAGCCCTAATACGCATATATTCTTATAGGTTTCAAGGCTCATGTCTTGATGCACATAGTTCCGTTTGACAGAAATACGTCCAAGTGATATGAACTTCTCGCAATTTTAACTAGCACCATATGATGATTTACATACAGTATGAACTACAACTAGTAAGTTAAGTGTAAGGAGATTTATGTTTTGTTATCTTTCTTTGCCCCTCAAGTGAATCCCAGGGAGGTCTAATATTTAAATTCGTAACTAACAATCAGTCAGCCAGTAGTGAAATTATATTGTAGGTACTCTATTCATAATGAATTTAGTACTGAAGGTATATTTTCATCACTACTCGGTGGCGAGGCGTGATAACCGAATATCGATACTACCCCATTTGAAGCTATGTTAAAAGATTGACTATTAAGGTGCTCGTTGCGAACACCCTGTTTATCGATCCTTTTCCATAGGTTTAAATGGCAGAACAATCGATACATCGAAAAGCACGCCACGCCACTATTTTTATCACTACTTACTGTCTTTCCACTCGCTATCAGGGCAGTTCTGGAACAAAAAAATGAAACATGTTGTTAGTGAACGTTTTGCTATTATTAAGGAGTGCTGTACATCGAGATTAAACCTCTAATGATCGCAATAGTGGGCTGAGCGATTACAACTGTAACAAATCATGGGACTCTGGTCAACTCTATACGGAGTATGCATTAAGGCATTTGAGTGAAAAAACTTAATTAGCAACAACGAGGAATATCCGCAGGCATGTTGTGAATGTCCTCCCCAGAATTCCTGTCTGCAAATGACCTTTGTTTTGTTTTGTCATGCACCGATTTGACCGCTAGGAAATTGACTTTTCTCCAAAAAATTCGATTTTGGGGAAATTTCCGTTTTCGTGGCAAATCAAGCTGATCTAGTTTAATTGAGATTATTTTGGAGTCACTAACCTCTTACCTCACTGGCAAACTTTCCCGTCTTGACAAATGAATCAGTGAGATCGAAAATGCTAAATTTTCATTCCAGACGGTCAATCTTTGTAAAGGTCATTGAAGTTAGCGCATCTGCTCCAACTTGGACCTTTAAAATGTACTGAAGCACTTGTCTTCCGGCATCAAAAATCTTTTTCTTGGACTTACTTCTTCACCTACTGTGCAGTTTTGTGTGCGTCTCCATTATTTTCATTTTTTCGAGCTGGTGTGTTTTCGTTCTCACTGTTTCAAATAGAATGAACTGCTCAATACGAACGAAATGAAGGTACTTACCAGCTCAATTTGTTTCCATAAGCAGTGTTGGAACTGAACCGAGATAGGGTTGCACTTAACGTCAGAACTGTCAGAGTCGGGCCAGCTTGAAACTGCAAGAAAAGAGAATTCACAATTAGCAAAAATCAGAATTAGTCTAATGTCTTTATAAATATTTGTGAAAGCAACAGATTTTAGACAGAGTGATACTCGCAGGATGTAAACGATGGTTCTTGAAAAGACACGATGTAAACAATAATTGCAGTTTATGATTGCCGACACGTAGTAAAATTTACTACGTGTCGGGTGAAACTATGGGTGAATTTACTTCACTCGAATTGGAATTCACTCAGACGCTGAGTGAATTCCTTTACAAATCCATGTCGTTCATTCGTGAGCAAGGAAATTTCTCCGCCGCTGAAAAGTACTCAGGGTGACTCAGAAATCTGAGTGACTCAAGGAAATGTTCTATATTTATAATACTGAATGTGAGTGAAATTTTTTTTTACAGTGAGGCATTAGTTGCTTTTTAAACAACCATTATAATCTGTTTTGGCCTTGGCCATGAGTGACTGTTAAGTTATGGAGTTATTAATTTATTGCTCATTCATTGGGGCCATTCCACGGCTGGCGAAGAACGGTAGAGGGGGCGGTATTCTTCATTCTTGAAGGCGTTTTGTAAGCGCTGCAAAATCAGAGGAAAAAATCCACCTACCGTATTTTTCATTGAAACATTTTTCCATGGCTTTGTCACCAACTTTTTGTTGCCACTCCTCTGTGAAGAGTTCTTTTTTCAGATATGTTCGCATGTTAAGCACATTGATTGATCCATCTGCGTTCAGCTACAACATACGTCAATTAATTATCCATCATTAATGTGCATATGACAAGACATACATACATGTTTGACAAGCCTCCGCGCGCCTCGGAGAAAGGTTAAAAGAAAAGTAAGTGTCGGTCTGTCGGTTTTCTTTTTTTCTTCTTTTTTTATTATTGAAATAATAATGACGTACACGTACACCATTTTTAAACAGAATAATCAGCAAAAATATAGATACTTTCTGACCGCAACAACCAAAATTAATAGCCTAATGACATGACGTCTCAAAATTCCGCTCAAAAATTTCTGATGAGTATATAGGAGGAGGCAATTTTGAACAATGGACCAGTAGACAAGGTACGAATTTCAGCATTTTGATACATGTTCCGTAACTAAATTTTCACGTAGAACTCGATGCGCACATAGAAAATTACCGAAATTAACTTCTTACGAAGATATTTAATGATTCTTGATGCGTGAATTCAAACCAGCCGCTCATGAAAACTCAATGCTCTACGTGACTCACATCGCACGCTAAACGTTATCATGACAGTCTCTGCGATGTAAAAATCTGGCAACCTCAATCTTGACGCTTTGGCTCAGCTGTAGCAAATTGCTTATAGTTTGAACAACACACGGTGGAAAATGAACATTGCTCGGTTGAGAGGCTTGCTGAAACCGTTGTAGTGCGCGATTTGACTCTTGTAGAGCTTTGAGTTTCTTGTGAGCGGGCAGTTCAAATTCCTCGTAACCAATGTGAAATAAAAACGTCAATATCTTTGTTAGAAGTTGGTTTCAGTAATTTTCGTTGCACAAATCGTATTCTACGTGAAATTCTGGTCAAGAAACATGTATCAGATTGCTTAAATTCGTACCTTGTCTAGTGGTCCATTGTTATTGATATCCTTCCTCTTCCAAAATTTAAGGACACGCAATTTCGTACTCCTTAGATTAAAAAAAAAAAAAAAAAAAAAAAAAAAAAAAAAAAAAAAAAAAAAAAAAAAAAAAANAAAAAAAAAAAAAAAAAAACCCTCTTTAAAAGCCCGGTAGACCCTAACTTTCTGGTGAATTTGACCTGTGCGCGGCGCAGAGTGTGTCCCTGATCCTCCCGTTGTGACTCGGTTAATATTCTGCCATGCTAAGGAAGAACGCCGTATGAACCTTTATGTGTTGCCAATTCCCTTTGATAAAACACGAATTTCCTGGTAAACTTGTGAAAATTTTCGTTCCAATTTTTCCGCAGATAATTTTTTGCCCAATTTCGCCTGAAGTCCCTGAAAATGTCAAGGCAAAATATTCATGACTTTCCGCAAAAATGAACATTTTATCGAAGGAAATTTGGCAACTCTCGAATGTTCATACGGCGTTCTTTCGTAGCACGGCAGTATTGTCGCATTGTTTGACTCCTTTTGAAGATGAGCTGTACTTTGAGCCGGTTTTATTCTTCGAGCATGGAACTAAAGGTCCTCGCGCCTGTTTGTTATGCGTTCGCGAACTAGCGTGTTTAAATGAAAAGGAACTATATCCTTTTCGACATGAGCCATGAGATCGATATGATACATGCATAATAGGGCTCAAGTCAAAATGGATATAGTTTCTTTTGATTTAAATGCATCCAACTATACCGCAGTGTTCTGTTCGCGGACTGTGCGCCATAATCTCGCCTTTCTCGCCTGCTTTCTTTTGCTTTGTTTTGTCTCTGCCCTTTAATTATGTCTCAAGAGCACTGCACAGCCGAAACCCGGAATGACTGGTGCCCGGGCAAAGAGACCGCAAAGCGTGCCCAAAATAAATAGTTTCTCCATGCTGAGTATGACCTCTTTTAAAAATTACCTGCAGTCGTAGCACCGTTTTATTTTTGATTCTCGCTGGAGTAATGGCGATTTTGCAAGTTGGCAAAACCGT
This sequence comes from Bemisia tabaci, assembly GCF_001854935.1. Classification (NCBI taxonomy): domain Eukaryota; kingdom Metazoa; phylum Arthropoda; class Insecta; order Hemiptera; family Aleyrodidae; genus Bemisia; species Bemisia tabaci. The sequence continues at coordinate 2,891,032 of NW_017547113.1, forward strand.
TTTTCTTGCTTTTAAATCCATTAAAAATATCGATTTAAATGAGGCAAGCTGCCTCGCTGAATCGATTGTTTTACATACATTCAAATGGAGCAAAAATAGTGTTGCTTTGGATATTGAAGTGGACTCTCTCCATACTGTAAAGAATCCCTTCATTATGGTCTCAACTTTTGAGAGCTTTTTTGAGCTTTCTGGTCTTAGAAAAAACCAGCAGTACACATCGTCGTCTTTCTTGCGAAATCTTACTAAAGATATGGTACTCGAATCTCAAATTCCCGTGGCTTGCAAGAGCTCTATTGAAGTAAGCAAATTTAGAGTCTGTCAAGATGTTCTGGATGTTTCCCGCTCTGAACTATTCGCAATGGGGGGAGAGGTTAGCCTTTTTGTCAAAATCTTCAAGGAGCATTCGAGCATTCAGTGACTCCCTATCCTGTCCATCCGCGCTCTATTTTTTTTTTTTTTTTTTTTTTTTTTTTTTTTTTTTTTTTTTTTTTTTTTTTTTTTTTTTTTTTTTTTTTTTTTGCAATTTTCACTGACTCTTACCTAAGTCCAGTGCAACCTCATTATGTTACCTTTGCTCCTATCTTTCCTAAGTTATTATTTTAATACAAGAAAAGAAGAAGAAGAAAAATACGAATCATTTGAAAGAAAAGCCACAAAGGAACTCATGATCAAATTGCCATTAATTCTATACGTTAATTTTTTTAAGACAAATAAGCAAAGGACTTTCTTGAGATTCCCGATGAATTTTCTTCGTTTATCAAAAATATTCATATGAAATTTAAAACAAACAGTTTTGTTAGTTTTTCTTTTACAGAAATATGAGGAATATTCAGATTTTTAAAAGGTGCAATAAAGATATGTACGCTGTTGATGACTTAAAGATAGCCATCGAAATGTTCGAAAAAATATTGACTTGAAAGAACGGAGAGGAGATTAATTTAAAAAAAAAAAAAATTGCGGCTTGCGGCTTTTCGGGCCATTTTAAACAAGACACTCTCTCTCTCCCTTGGAAGTCCCCACAAGTATAGCGAAATACTCCATCTTTTGTGTGTAAGTAATAGGGTAGCAGGACCAATAAAGCGATCGCCTCAGCACGGAACATACTCTCTTTCGTCTCTCCCTTTCAAGTCCTCACAAGTATAGCGAAATACTCCATCTTCTGTGTGTAAAGTATTAGGGTAAAAGGAGCAATAAAGCGGTCGCCTCGGCACGGAACATCGCAGCCGTCGCACTGGGCCGTTCTTGTTCGTGACCCATTCTCTCTTGATTCTACAAATATCCTCACAAGTATAGCAGCATACTCCTCATTCTTCTGTGTGTAAGTATTAGGCAAGCAGGGGCGAAAAAGCGGTCAGATTGAAATCGGGGAATCTTGCATTAAAGGTCTAAAGCTTGTGAGAACTTATGGTGCTTCTAGGGGCTAAGCCCCCTCGCCGCTACATCGCTAATCCTATCTTTTAATTTTCTGTACTACCCTTTTGTGACCCCTACTTTTTAAATTTTGTAAATTCTGTACTACACTATTTTGATCTCTCTTCTGAGGTGTTTATGGCTCAGATTTTAAAAGCACCAAATAAACGTATCTAACAACCAACCTGCTAACAGACCATAAGGTTCAACATTTTCCGCTTTGGTCAATTTTCCGCTAAATTTGAAATTCTTGCCATATATAATTGGCGGGAATTGCAAATTTTGCTGCCTTCCTAAGCTCTCAGGTCTACTATTGTATAAAAAAAAACCTGGGTCCTATTTCCAAAATCTAATTAGAGCGGGCTTCTGTAGGGACTATCACCTGTCCATAAAAACAAGAATTATGGAAATCGGCCGAGTAGAACGCTGGAGAATTCGCAACTTTGCCACGCAATATAAAAAATTCTGGGTCATATTCTCAAAATCTGAATAGAGTGGGCTCAGCTAGACAAAATTGTCCGTCGGTATGGCCGCAAAAATAATAAAAATCGGCTCGGTAGAACGCTGGAACCAAGCGTTACCACATGCAAATGTAGGAGGTCTCGGAGCTTATAGTATAGATGGAATCTGCCTACTACACTTTGAAAATTCGCATAATCTTAAGTAATTTAAGTATTTAGCTAACCTAAGTATTTAGCTCAGAGCCGATTCTCAATAAAAACAATTATTACTGAAGAAAAAACACTCACCAAATTTTTTCGTTTTCCGATACACTCGTGGATACACTGAAAACAGAAAAAAAAATTATTCAACGTTTACAAAATATTTCAACAGTTACGCAAAGGGCGAGGTTACCATTATGTAAGATGAATCAAATGATCTTAATCAACGCCTCAAATCGAATTTTCCACTATTTGAGAGGTTTGATTCGGCAAAAGAGATTCTCAAATTTAATGAGCAGTTTTTTTGATGGATATTCTGGGCGTTTAACTCAAAAATTCAATTCCAAATGATGGGAAAGAAAAAGGGATGAAGTGGGAGGAATGAAAAGTAACCCGAGAATGGAGGGCGAAGACCTGAAGAAAAACTACTTAATTCCTTGCAGCTGTAGTGTATTCTACTTCGTACAGATTCAAGATTGGTCATGGATGCGATGTCCGGTAGACTGTTACTCTGCAGCCCTAATATTTTGGCTGATTTTTCAGTTACATTCACTACCAAAGTTGCAACTCGAAGTGAATTTTCCGCATGGAAGTGTGAGGAAAGCGGAGATGCGATTGGATCTGCATAACTCGCTTGATTTTTATTAATGTAGCTTTAAAATAAATCACAACTTGACTGCAATACTTGTTAGGGGAAGCAGCAAAGTAGATGATCAGAAATTTATCATGGATTACATCGGGAAAAGATAATTTAAAACTTACGAAGTGTTTTTTCTTCATTTGTTTAATTTGCTCGCAGGAAAAGATGTCCATCAAATCCTCGTCTAAATCTGAAAATAATAAAATTATAATAATTAAACACACAGCATGTATATTTTACACCAACCCAACAACAAGAAAAAATTTAAAATTCTCGAATCTTTTGAAATTAGGATAGCGGGTTTTAACAACATCGATATATTAAGTGCTCAAATTGAACCTAATCTTGCCGCCACTCCAATCATTGATGCATGTTGCATGATTATAATGATTAATGCTTCTAGTCGGCTTAGCCTCGTTTTGCTTTGTTTGTAGTCACGCTGCAGTTAGTTACTCATTGTTAGTTTGATTTCTAAATCAGCATGCCTACACCAACCAATGCTTGTGTCTTGCTTGTATATTGTGCTCCTCTGTATTGTACTGACGTTGGCCCCTATTGGGCCGAAATGCATCTGGATATGCAATTAACGAGTTTTCACCCGTATCTACTTGGTGCATCTCTAGTCAAAAAGGTATAATAATATATGCAATACGCGACCCTTCAAAACTTGCGAAATTTAATTAAACGGAAATATTGAAATCTGTAAATAATATTGCTTTATTTTAATTGTGCTTTACAATCCAGAAACGATTTTTTATGCGGTCGTAAAAAATAAAAGTTAAAAAGGTAAAATCCACGAAGTTTTCTGCACACAATTATTTCACAAATCTTGAACTAAAACTGCTCTGAAACTTTATATTGAAAGGTTTCTCTTTACAAATTTTCTAAGTCTTCTGAACTTCCCTCTATCTTTGAAGGATGTAGATCCAGCTCTCCTTACGTTGCTAATGCGCTGAATTTTTCTAACTTAGTGGGTCCTACGATTTCTGGGTAGTAAAATTAGAGAGCAAATTTTCTCTTATGCGATCTACTTACCATCCTTTCGTTTGAGCTTTTCTGCTATCTCCCGGTAACATGCTTTTCCGGCGGTCTTGTCTTTATCACCGAAATTTTTGAAAAGGCTGCTCTTTCCGCAGCATACCTGTTACAATAATAAACTCTAAATCAAGAAAACATTTAGAACGTGCATAGAAAAAACGATTCCAGGGCTGGCACTAGCGGTTATTGAAAGTTGGCAATACTGCCTCTCCTCTGTTTAAATGTATGTAAAACAATCGAATTTTAATGAGGCAGCTTGCCTCACCTAAAATCGATATTTTTAATGGATTTAGACGGAGGAAAAACAGTACTGCCAACTTGCAATTTGTCATTGTCAATATTGAATACAACGATATTCTACACAATATACTACCACCTTTTTTGGTCAGCACCAGCTCTACCCCCTCTAGTCTGCTCTAAAGAAAAATCGTGGAGCGACTTTTAAAAATTCGAATCGAACTGCCTGTGAACAATTGAATCGGAAAAAAGAGAAACTAACCCATTTTCAGAGGTGGATCCAGCAATTTGGCAACACCGAACTCTCTCCATTTGAACCTATGCTAAATAATCGATTCTTGTCGGGGCAGCCACCTTCAAGAACCGATACATTTCCATAGGTTTAAATGGAGGAAAACAATGTTGCCAATTTGCTGGATCGGCCAATCCCCATTTTTTCATCAGATCTGGTACGCAGACAATGAAGTGAGTGGGAGATCATTTAGCTCCTGATATTTTTGAGTTAGGCATTAGCGATGCATTTAAAGGGAAAATTGAGGAAACGATTGGATGGAAAATGGATGAGTCAAATTCTCGAAGCGGAGAACAGGTGCCTTATTAAACAAAAGAAACGAAGAAAACGCGTACGTGCGTAGTGGAGGCTTTTAAAAGACGTCGCGTTCTAGAAGAAATATTGAGACAATTTTATAGTCGAAGTCTGCGCGCAGCTTTAACTTAAACGTTTTTCGACTTTGATTTGTGCGCCGCTGCACCGGTGGAATCTCATTTCCGGGCTTTCAGCGGTACCACCAAAACACTCACTAGCAGTTTCAGTCACTGGCGAGGCGGAATTTATTGATATTTCCCCATATGAAGCTATGGTAAAGAATCGATTAAGGTGCTCGTTGCAAACACCCACTTTATCGATCCTTTTTTATAGGTTTAAATGGCCGATCGATAAATCGCAAAGCACGCCACGCCACTATTTCCTGTCACATATCAACGGTAAGATCCTGGATACACGTATTTGGGTAGAGATGCTCTGAAATTTTCACTCACAGTATTTCTTACTCTTAACTTCTTTGATTACGGTCCTTGACGCTGATGACTATTGGAGCGTCTCAAGGAGACCTCTTTCTTCTCCAACGAATTGTAAAGGCCTGGAAAAACGATCAAATTCTGAACCAATCCGGATCAAAATAGACTCCTTGATGACTGAAAATCATCATGTATATAACATTGTCTTTGATCAAAGTTTGGCGCTTCGGAAAATTGGACTTCATTTTGCAATTTGGAAAAACAATATTTGACTCAGTTTCGAAACGACGTATGTACCATTAGTTACTCCACGTACATGAGTGTTTTTCCAGAAGAGCCAGAAATTTTAGTTCTGAACTGAAAAATGTAGTCCAAGTTTTATTATATTTAGAAAAAGAGTGCCAACATTCTTAATTTTTTACCGGAAGGAACATTTCGACGGTGAAAGTCGGCAATCACATAACTCGGTTTGCGACGTCGCAGACTTCCTGTCATACTTTATTTTTTAAACGGAAAACTACTCAACGGTAATTATTTAAAACTTCCGTGATTTTTCTTCTATTTGCAAGGAAAATTCTGCAAAAACTTCAGGGAATCATGTCTATTTGTTAGCCTTTAAAAAAATAACATAGGTGCGGAGATTTTCAGACACCGCAAACGAGTTATGTGATTGCCGACTTGCACCGTCGATTTTTAATCTGAGAAATATAACGAGTTTAGGACTAAAGACTTTTACTTTTTTCCTCTCATTTTGATCAGATTTTTTTCAGGAATTTCGAGCTTATACTTAGAGTAGCTAAAATCCAAGTCGCAGTCGGCCTTTTCGGCTCGCCATGAAATTTTTGACGGAACAAGTCCGGGTCCATTTCCTCGCGAGTGAAATTGCTCGAAGGGCTCCGACCATCACCATCCAATTTTTTCGTCGGTTTAAACTTCGTTTCCTTTTTATCGCTTGATTTAGATAACAGCTGCTGAGCTCGAATGCTTCCTTCCTTCCGCTCTGCAGCGACGTTGCTGAACCTTGGGCTGAACTCGGCTTATTCTGCCCTACTCCGATGGGAGAACTGGCTCATTTATGGTTGATTGCGGCAATGCTCGCCAGCACTTTTCTCGAAAAGTAATTTGCCCCGTGGAATCACGGAGCTCAACTGAGAACGGGCGAAGGGCGTAATGTATTTGCTGCGATTCCTCGCGCTGTTTCCCCAAATTACGCTAACGATCACGGCTTTTCTTATTTGAATGCAGATCGAGGGAGAAATCGTGTGCCGGCGGTGCCACTTGCATCGATTATGCTGTCGTGATAGCGCGGAGAGCCGTGAGTGCAAAAATGGAGTTTTTGAGAAAATGGGCTCATAGCATCTGAGCCAAAAATTTTATTGAGAGAAGCCTCCGTCCTATGTCAAATTGCCATGCCACCCATCATTCGAAAGGCTCTTAGAAATCGTTTGGTTGATCAAAAATCGACCAAATTTATTTCGATTATATAAAACGGGTATTATATTCATTTTTATATTAGGCTAGTGTTAGGCCAGACAGCTGTATAAGTGCTATCTTCTGCGTGCTTTCATAGTTGCGTTTTGGACAAGCAACAATCACATATTTAGGTTAGAAATTGGGAAAAAAGGGTGTGAGGCATTTAATTTGAAAGCACAGTTTTCATTGGCTCTCTATAGGTCGAATAATGCTCCTCATGGCTGTTTTCTTCAGGACTACGGCATTTTTTGCGCGCTTACGGCTTTTTCATGTGCATCGTTTTCATAAAAATAAGACGAATTTTGTTTTATCTAAAAGAGAATAGACGAATTTGGAAGAACACTCGATTTCGAGAATTTGAGATTTACGGCTCTCCTCGCTATCACGGCAGTACTGCGCCCAGCTATAGACAGAGTAAGCTAAAGTTGAACCTCCATGCTGCAAGAGCGTGTTCTATGGGTCAGAATAAGCTCTTTTCCCAATGAAATTCTTTCTAAAAGTGTTTTTACAGAAGTTCTAAAGTTCTAGGAAATACATCCTACTTCCTGCATTTTGGCAACGGTAATGCGCAAAATTTCATGAAAATTGGTATGCACCCACAATTTGAAACGCTAACTTCATTAGTGGCATTAGAAAATTTGAGTTTTCAGTTAAGAGTCAGGTTTCGAGTGGTTCGAAAAATACCAATTATACGCAAAAAAATCAAGTTATTGTCCTTTATAAGTCTGAGACAATTAACTTCATAAGGGTCCTGCTCTCAAAATGATCCTTAATTTAGATAAACCTCGCAACGTATAGTACACGAGGAGATTTTTCAAATGTCTCTAATTTTGCATACCTTCCTATACTCATCTTGCATACTTCAACATACTCTAACAAAATGCGTTTAATGCAGGATAGCAACCGTAAGAATCGTAAATTTTTCGTTTTTTAAGATGATTTGTACGCTTATGAAGTTGGCCCCACTACCACTCCGCTCATACCAATAGCTTAATTTGGAAACTGTTTTTTTTTTTTGGCGCGTATACGTAGTATACCGCCTTTGCGATCGTTTCGACCCCCCCCTCGATACAATAACCGAGTCCCCTANTTTTTTTTTTCACCAAGTTTTACTTATAACCTTTGTAACAGGTAGGAAAGCATCGTAAACCAGAGTAAATCAGAGATCGACAGATAAGTTTTCACCATCGAATAATGACACAGAATTATTCCTCGTCCATGTGCACCATGTGATTCACTAATAAACTTTTATGGCACCCGAACGTAAACGTTTTATGACAACTTGGCCTGCAGTAATTTACCTGTGCCTATGCGCCCTATTCTGCAATATTTTCCGTGGGCAGTACATCAAAGATTGTTTTTCAATCAAAAGTTGTGGAAAGGAGATTATTGCTCGAAGGGCATGGCAATGTTTCACAATATCTCAAAAATTGTCCTAACATTGATCAAAATTGACCAAAATTTCCGCCCTGTATATAATCAAAATTAAAACCTCATTGACTAGACGTCTTTGATGCTCTTTCCTCTGGAAGAACACAGCCGCATTTTTTTTACACACATTTTCTTGTTGGACCGTAAGAGACTATGACTGATTTTTTCGTTTGGTGTTTCATTAAACTGGAGTAGCTTTTGCTTTTTAAAGAATGTGTAGGGCGTTTCTATTTACGAACACCAAAAAAATTGGTATTCCGTTGAAGAATGGGTATGAGTAATTTGTACCGCACAAATAGTACAAATGGGACCAAGTAACACTATGTTAGAATTTTTGCCCTGTCTAGTGCTCTAATTGCCGCCAGGGCAGAAATAATGTTTGAACGTTTTTCGTTTTAAATTTATGATGGTAATGAAATATCCTTAATAGCTATATTAATTTACTTTGAGATGAGATTTACCTTCTGGTTTCGTTGTTTACACTGGAAAAATTCATCAACATCCAAATCAGCATCCCTTCGATTACGAGCTGACGAGACTGCATACTCATCAAGGTCACCGATAAGTCTCGCATCTGCAGCGAAGAAAAAAAAACTATCTTAAAACCGCATCAGGGTGAGATGAGTCGGCAAAAAAAGCCCATGCGGTAAACTCTAGGGGTGTTTCTTCAAACTCTCTTAATTTTGTAAATTGTTCACTTTTGTTTAAAAAAAAAATCATCGAGAAGATTCCAAAAAACTGTTCACTGTAAATCAAATTATAAAACTAATTGCGGTAAAACAAGAAAAAAGAAAAAAAGCTCTCGATCAAGTATAAAATCTAAGCAACAGAGTATTAACGACACCACACAAGACGAGAAGTAATAATTTACGAGCAAGCTTTTGTAAAATCAACGTGTTATTGGAGATTTTTTTTATCATTATTACAAAACACAAAAAAAAACGGACAGAGAAATAAACAAACAAACAAACAAACGATAAAATCGTAATTTTAAACAATGTGACTGTGGTGCAATATTTTGGAGACAAATTAATCATCCATCAAATAATCCTATAGCTTAAGTATATCTTCCTGAAGTTCAAAGAATTCATCGACTTTTTCGTGAAGTGGGTCGAACATTTAATGTAAAAATTAAATTATTCATTTGCATATACTTCATGTTTTCTTCTGCTTTAAGTTATTTTTCTAAAATGATAAAGGTAAAAAACTACTTAAAAAGCCTCGCATCTTTTTTCGAATATGATAGAAAGTATGAAATCTATAAAATAATCTCAATAACGCCTCAAAATGTAAGAAGTTAGTATGACCCAACCATTACATGGCTTTTTTCGGAGAAATTCCAAAACTGTTTTCTGTATTTTGAAGTATGCATGATTCTCTTAAGTATTCCTAAGTTCAAGTTTACTGTGCTAAGAAAGAAAACTTCGATCGCATTAACCGTATATAGGTGTAGTGTATGTTATACACGTAACAATTTAATCAGCCCAAATTATGTAAATGAAATAAGAAAAACACGGGGTACAGGCTGCAAATAAAAATAATTTGGACGGGACGTTTCGGGGTTAACATTCCCTTTTTCAACCACCGAAAAAAACAAAAAACAAAAGTTAAAAATTACACATAAAATTGTGTTAGGTGTAGTGTTATAGATATTGGCCGCACTATTCAGTTTATTATGTACTGTAATCTCGGTTGTAAGAAACTGTATCCTCGATACATACAACCGAGCTTTTGCTTCGGTTTAAATGCACTGTTGCAGAAACTGGACTATATTTTGCAATTAGCAACTACAATTTCTGGTTCAGTTTAGAAATAACGTATGCATCATTAGTTTCCCTATGCACATAAGTGTTTTTACTGATGAGCCAGGTATTGTAGTTCCTAATTGCAAAATGTACTCAATCTGAGAATACCTGGATCCAAGAGTAATACATAAGCCGAATAGCACGGCCGATACGGAAAAAACTGTTAGTATTACAGAATAAGTTAACAAACTTTTTTCTCAGTGTTTAAGTCTGATCACCCGTAGGTCAGTCACCGCAATGTATGTCAGTGTTATACAAAACGGGACGGTTAAACAAATCAACACTTGAAATACAAGCGGCTGTAGTGCTTTCGTCCAATACGTGAAGATTTAATAACTGCTTCTCCGCTCGATGAGTATGCGAGTGTGAACGAGTTATTTCAATGCCAAAGTCAAGGCTTATTTGAAAGCTGCCAATTAAGTTCTTTGTGCTTTGCTTTCAGAGAGCTTTCGCCGATTTGCAAATCAATGGCGAATAACTGAGCTCTGAACAATACCGTTAGTGCAATTAGTCGAATAGATACTGTCGTTTGCTGGCCAGACCGCTAGGAAATTTTATTTTCAAAAGTTAAATTTTACAATTGCTTTATGTTGCCCATTTTGAACGATTTTTTTACGCGTCGTCAAACTAAAAATTTTATCTCTTTTGGGGTGAAGAGAGATTTGTTCTAAATTGTAAGCTACGTACGTAAAATTTACTCTCTTACTTAAAAACAAAAATCCTTGGATTACACTTCTCCTTCATAATTTTAACTGATCACATTGCAAATATTAAGTAGTCTCCGTATGATTTTCGATTATTCACAACTGACTAACTTAACGAATGATCACATTAAAATTCAAAGCCTACAAGAAATTAAATAACCACGCAAAATAGCTTGAAAAAACGTCGTATAATTAGAGAACCAATACCAGAAATTTTTATAGCTTATACTTATAGCTGATTTGGTTAGTCTCAAATAAATTGGTCGTATTAAATGAAATTTGACCATACCAAAAGATGAGATTACTATGGCCTTGTCTCCACGGGACGTTTTCACAGGATTTGTCCCAAGTTTGAATCGCAGGAATGAAACTTCTGGGATTTTTCCCAGTTATCGTCTCCACGGGACGGGGCTCATACAGTCCTGCGACTGCGGGAAGATAAATTAGATAAAGTCGAGTATTTAACCGGAATAAAATAATAATTGCACTCAATTGACAGTTATACACATTATTTTAACTAAACAAACATTAGCAATGGAGTAATGAACAAAATATCGCACAATTCGTTTCACTTCATCTTCTCCGCTCAGTGGGTCCTAGGGGTACAAGAGTACCATACTTTGTACTGGGAAAAATATTGAATAACTCAATATTTTTCCCAACTTCGTAAGTGGGATTTAACCCTGGGACAAATCTCGTGAAACGGCCCGTGGAGACAAGGCCTAAGGCTACTAACTATAATAATTGGAAATTTTTTAATGACGCTCAAATAAACGACAATAAGGTCACATACAGGATTTTGAACTCTTTTTTGACGCTCTTCTAAGATCGTAGGCAATTCGAAGTGGAGTTTTGAAGCCCCACCCGGCCAAGTAAATACTCACTCCTTAAGTCGAATTTCGAGTAACCTGTCGTGGTCCACGCTGATGGTGACTTCAAAAAGGAATGTAGGTCACCAAGCACCCAGTACGGGATCCAAACATGTTTGACAAATTGATGGCTCATTAAACTCAGTGCGCTTGTGCATTAGTTGGAGTATATTTACACAATTTTGCCCGTTCTATTTGACAACGTGAGTTCTCATATGGGACAGTGGCCGGTGCTCTTTCGGCACGAGGCACTGTTGCCAAATAGGTAAGGAAATTTGGAAAATTTGAAAGAACAAAATTTAGGGCTAAGAAATCGCTCGAATCATACTATGTTCATTTTACCGTTCTAAATATGGCAAAATCGAAAATCTTTTTGTTCAGGGAATAGTTCTGCAAAAAAACTCAAGCAAAAATCAAAAACGGAAACTGTAACATAGGTGGAAAAAGAAAAAGAAAGAAAAAATCTACATATACTAATTTTAACATATGTTTATTGTCGAGTGATTCATCGCACTAAACTTTTTAACAGGAAGGAGCCTAAAAACTCAACGGGCAGGTAAAAAAATCTCCACTGTTCTAAAACCGGATCTACGTCTCACAAAAGAATAAACAATTTCAAAAAAAGTACAATTCTTGGTAATGAGAGAATAATTTTTACTCTTCAACGCATTTGCCATAGGTTTCCTTGACCCACAGTGTAACCGACGATTAATAAAACGCAATAAGCTGTTTTTTCTTTCTTTTTTTGTGTGGGGTGTAGGTTTGTAGAAGGGTGTGTGTGCGCGTTGGGAGATGATTTTAAAATTTACAAGGAAACACGAAATGTTCTTCGGTTTTTTCTATGTATTTTTAATGGAAGGTGGCAGCTCTGCCTTCTCCGACGTAGGGTAAGTCGATCAAGTTCACCCGGCTTTGTCACAGACTGGGACAGGTTAATGCCTTCACTATTAAAATGTGTTGTCACACGGAGCTGTTCTCGACGCGCCCTTATTGCCAGATTGAGCGACATGAAGAAAACACGGTATTACCTTGGGAAATTTTCTTAAAAGAATCTTTCTTCCTTACTTCATTCATGGCGGAAGTAGTTCCCTGCTAAAAATGACGAGTAGGCTATTCAGAATTCGCCGACTCACATGAGTAGAACTTTCTACTTATATGAGTAGAAATCCTACCCATATCACTAGAATATTCTACTCTTTCACTCATAAGAGTAGAAAAGTTCAACTCATATGAATTCAATTTTTTTCATTTTTCAGAAGTCTTGTTTTTGACCAGGAGACACCGACATAACACGTAAATTTGAAAAATAAGAAAATTTTGTCCTCGTAATTTTTTTGATGCGGTGACTAGTTTTTGAGATATCGGACATGGTAGATTCAACGCTGAACTCATGTGAGTTGAAATCACTGGTCATATGAGTTGGAATCTCTAGTCATATGAGTATGCGAAAATGAACAGAGAAATTATGCTCATATGAGTTAAATTCTATTCATATAAGTCGAAATTCTATTCATATGAGTTGAAATTCTATTCATATGAATTGAAATTCTATTCATGTGACTTTGATTTTCTACTCATTTGTACTCACCATTTTTAGCAGGGTTGAGCTGTCTATCACTTTAATTCCAATTCTTAAAATAGGAAAATTACATTATTTTTTACCACACCCACACACGTTATCGACGAAAATTAGAACTTCTTAAGTTCTTCCACTTATAATTTTATCAATCTAAGCAGACTTGGCGCTAAATTTTTCTTTTGCGGAGAGCATTTTTGCGCGAACTTATGCCCAGGGTCGGACTGGCTCGCATCTGAGGGCGTAGACCCTTTGCTGGTGAAAGGGGCGTAATGTGATATTTCCTGGTAGGGCATTCCCTACGTGGAGAGGGGCTCAGAAAATTTTGGCAAATCAGCACAAGTTTACGCTATTTTCAGGCTCAAAGTTTATTGATCGCACGGAGTAAAAATTGCAAAATTGAACGTGAAGCACAGCATCGAGAGCTCACGCTTCGCGCCATCGCGCCTTCAATTTTTCAGATGCAGCACGGACGTCCATCAAGTACGAATAGTTGTATGTCTGCGCCGTCGTTAACGCGCATCCTTTCCCCCGCTTTATTTCCATATTGTGTTTGTTTGAGTTTGTCTTATTTGTAATGTTGCTTCAAACTAGAGCAGAGCATTGCGAGTTCAAGACTCACGGCATCGCGTCTTACATTTTTCATATGCAATGTGGACATCCATCTTGCGCGAATAGTTGTATCGCGTTTACATTTTAGATGTCTCTTATTTTTGAATTTCGAGATAAATTAAGGTCAAGTTTGCCCGAGCTATGCCATGTCCAAATCAATAGTCATTTTGAAAAGGAACAAATATGTTTAAAGGTCTCTTAAGAGGTCTATAAAGGATGCGAATGTCTAAAAATCGAACCGACCATCGCCTCTAAGGGAGTTACACATAGCGAATGAAGGAGGGGGATGATAAAGCGCGCCTGTATGTCAAGAAGAAGGTGAAAATTTCACAGAAAATTGTTTACGCTTCAGAAAGTAGTTCTTGGACCTCTGTTCACCACTATCATGCGATAAAGCACCTTTCTTTACTTCTAACTCTCTCTTCTTCCGTCCATTTAAGAAATTTTTCTCACATATTCTCGGTCGTATTTTTTTTCTTTTCTTCCTATTTTGCTATCCGTAAGAGGAGCGCGTTTTCGGCGCGCAGAGGGGGCGTATCTGCCAATGGCAGATTGACTTTATGGCTAGTCCGAGCCTGCTTATGCCCTCACAAACTCACCCCTCAACAAAAAAAAAAAACAAAACAAAACAAAAATTGAAAATTCATCACGGGGAAAAAAAGTGTTAAAAGTTATTCCTTTAAATTTTGGTACTACCCAAATTTGTTGGATGATATGAACATTCCCAATCAACTTTGGTAGTACCGCAACTTAAGTTGGGGTCGTAACCTAATTTATCGGGGCACACCAATTGGAGATGTTCAATTGGGACTTACCCCCTACCTCTTTTTTCTCCGTGATGAAAATAGCCAGGAAAGTTTAAGTTTAAAATCCCTGAAAACTCATGGTAAAGTCGGAGGGATTTAAACTTCAAGAAAACGTGCCATCCTCACATAATTTCCAATCACTCAACCTCTTTTTGGTTAAGGAAGACCCCTCCGCAGGGCGCTCACGGAATAAATAGTACCCGAACTCGGAAAAATGCTATGAAATACGCAAAAGGGCGTTCATTGTTGTTTCTCGCACTCTCCCGCGAGTTGAGTTTTATAATTGTTGCATTAATTACTTCAATTAAGTTAGCGCTCTCAAAGCGAATAAATCTTCGGAAATGAAATACAAGCCCGTATCCGCGACACCACGGCGTTTCCGCCCTGCACGGGAAATTATCGCCCCGCGTAAGGAACTCGCAAGCCCTTCATCGCAGTGGGCAACGATGGTTCTGAGTGTGCATCGCCCCTAATTAACTTCTCAAAGTTCTCGCGGAGACCGGGAACTTTAAATTGTGACTCTCAGATGTATCAACTTAAGAGTAAGTGACTTTCCCCGTCTGTTTTTTCCGCCAAACCCACGGGTTTCATAAGTGGCTTTACTTCCACCCGAAGGGAGTTTGGAATCCCCCGACTTTTTCGTAGCCTCGCAAGGCTGTCTCTTTGGAGTTAAGAGGCGAATTTTATTTAAAGTTCCGAACCTCGAAAGCCCTGGATAGACGATCAAATTCCGAACCAATTCCGATCAAAGGAGACTTGCTGATGACTGATGGTCACCATATACCATCAAATTTTGACGGGCCGCACTGTTTTGTTCAAAGTAAGATCAGAATGGAGTGCCACCACTCGTCATTTCCTGCCACAGGAAACATTTCTGCCAAGTTTTCATTTTAAAATGAAGCAAATTGATGAGTTTGAGACTGATGACTCCCGACACTTTGATGCTACTTTGATCGAAATTGGTTCGAGAATTTGATCGTCTATCCAGGGCTTTTGGGAAGTTCTGTCCCGGTTTGTCTCATCTATCACCAACATCAGTGGACACCGTTGTTACCAGATTCGATAAATCAGATCCGTTGGTTTTCGTTAGGTCGAACCTTTTTTAGAACCATCTCGCGAGGTGGTGTAGTGTGGTACCAAATCAGGCACCAACGTTGCAATTCGTTAGTCACCGAATCCGAAGTTCCGAACTCAAGTAGAATGGCAGCTCGGAGGTTCGGGCACAAAAGCAGTACCAAACCTCTGAATAAAATTCGCTTAAGGTGGATCTTTGGTTTCCGCGCGATGCATTCTGAGAGCGCTCGATATATTTTGTATTTTATGCATGTTTGTGGATTATTTTGTGAAAGTCGAAATTTCAGTCCGTGGATCAATCGCTCAGGATGTTGGTACCAAAAATCATCTTCCGAAATCTTGAAATCAAATCAATAAGTGATGATTCCGTTTTGCAACCGATTTCATGTACCAATATCGATGGTCAATAGGAGGCTGCGCTTCTGATTTTGTTCCTAATGAGCGTTTCTAAATGATTCATCTGTAGACTAAAATTCCGATTTCCCTAAAACATTCCACCTAAAAGTTAAAATTTAATATTATTCGATCGTATCCAGGGTGCATTGCGTCAAAACTGAGGATTTACCTAAACAAGTACCCTATGTCATAAGGAATTATCCTATTAACCCTTAGAAAGTTCAAAGAGAACGAATTCCATCAAAAATCATGTGTGCCTATCTTCGGAAGTTCATTGATGCAAAAAGAAGGAGACAATTTGCTACCTACTTTTAAGCTGAGCAGCTCTGAAACGTTGAAAATGCTTTGTCACTAATCGTCACGCCGCGATAGAACTTTCGACAAATACAAATGGACTAAATTTTGCAATTTGGAACTATAATTTCTGGCTTAGTTGAGGAACAACGTATGAACCATTAGTTTCCCTATGCACATAGGTGTTTTTGAAGATGGGCCATAAATTATAGTTCCAAATTGCAAAATGTGGTCCAAATGATATATTTATTGGAAAAAGTGTTTTGTTCAAGCAGGATGATTTCGTACTGAGAAATAGTTTTCTTAACTCATCAGCGATGCTGCTTGACATAAGCTACCTTTTGTTTAATTCAAGCATTTTCTTTCTTTTTCCAGAGAAAGACAGCTTGAGTTAAGATGGAAAGACTCTTTGCAGCAGAGTCAAGAATAATTATGCTTGGGCTAAGCACTTATTTCAGTGAAAAATTTTTTTTTAGTGCTAAATGTTCTTGTTTCAAAAAAGTAACAGGAATGACACATTTTGAGGAATATATATTAAATTATTTCCTCAATTACTTCTATTCACTTTCGGTCAAATTTTTAAACTTTCTCTTGTCACGTTGATAGAAAACTTTCCTAATTTTACTGATTATATTCCACCAGCATCTCTACTGCATCCGATCAAATTTGACAAAACCCTAGAATGACGACATGGTCAGACAATGCCAGAGGCAGTCATGGCTACCGTATCATAAATATATTCGCCGTGAATATATCGTTAAACTATACAACCGCGAGTTTCATTCAATGTTTATTGTATTAATGAAGCTTTGTTTTTCCTGTTCTCTGAATCTCCGGTTTTTTTGCCTCTTTGTGAATGTTAATCAAAAATTTCAATGAAGCCTAGGAGGTTTAATCTTCTCTGATTGTTTTTAGTTGCAATTGGACCATTTCCACTACAATTCCTGCGCGGTAAATGGGAATGAAAAGGGTTGCTTTTCTTTTTGTTCTCAGCCAAGGGAAAACGATCCGTTTATTTCCATTGGACCATCAGCACGCCTACAAAGCTAGGAGTTGTATCTGAACTCCTGATTATCTTACCAACAAAGCAGTAGCGAGGGCGAAACTTTATTCCGATTCATGAATTTTGACAGTCCAGCGGTCATAAATTTTGCAAGCTGAAAGAGCAAGATTTAATGCGTGATGATAATTTATCGCCGTTCGTTAAGACAGAAACACCGAACGCTGCTCTAACGGAGACTTTTGTAGTTTATTGTTTATGAAAACAAAACCTCAACCGCCCTGATGCCACCATCAATCTTTGACGAAGAATTTACATGAATAGAAAAGCAGCAAATCTAAAATTCGATTTTTTGTAACATCATGCTTAATGTGTTACCTGAAGTTTCGGACCGATTATCTAGGCGTGATTTTCTTTTTTCTTTTTTCGGAGAGAAATATCATTATTTCCGGGTGTTAGAAAATTTTTGAAAGACATTCGTACCCTATAACTACACGTGGTCACAACTGTCATATAATCACTCGGCGCAGTGAAAAACTGTCGTTTTTACGGGTTTCTCTGCCGTAATGAATACAATTTGAACAACATTAGGCGTAAAAAGTAGAGGATAGGATATGAGTCAGACAAAGTTTCTATGAAAAAATCATATATTTCGGAGGTACATTCGAAGGATACCGCGATCTAGTATCCCTTCGACAGGATGATCGCACCATCGTATGAGAGATCTTTCGCATTCGTTTCAGTAACGGGCGAATTTTTATAAAAAATTTAATTTAATTGAAATCGCTAATAAATATTTCCTTTCAAATAATTCCAATAGTAATAAAGCACGCGAGCTTTAAAAAGCATATCAATGCGAGCATCATAATAGCAAGTACTGATACACTGATGACTTCATCCGTTATATGTGTCAAAAAGTTTAATCGTAGAGCTTCAAATGCTTTTTCACTTAGACCTTCGGCGTCACGATCAATTTACTATTTTCTCCTATACTATGCAAGTCTCATTTGTACGTAAAAGCCGACTGCCTTTCCTTTTACACTGAGCTTACACTAACCTTTGCCGTCGACTTTTTCGCTTGAAATGGACCGCGTTAAGCAAAGAGGAACCAAGCCACATCAGCAATTACCAAATTTTACTGGGCCATTTAATTTTTTTCACGAGTACGTTTACGCGGATTCCTCCAAAAATTTTAAGAACATTTGCTTCTTACTATGCAGAAAATTAACTGAAATTTGCACTAAAACTCGCAAAAACGTTCTCCTGTAAAAAAAAAAAATTGCCCCATTAAACTCGGCAATTGTTGATGTGACTTTGTTCTTTTCTGCTCAGCGCAATCCAACTGAATCAGTGAAAACGAAAACACACCAACTCGATTGCTCGAAAATGCTCAATTTTCATTGAAGATTGGTAATTTTCATGAAGGTCGTTGAAGTTAACATATCTGTTCCAACTTGTACTTATGAGGTGTCCTTAAGAACTTGTTTTTTGGCACCAAAAATATTTTTCTCAGATTAACTTCTCCACCTTCTGTGCAACTTTGTGTGCGACTTTGTTCTCACTAATTCAAATATTCTTTAAAATTCAATAGAAAATAGACCCTCGCTTTTCATGTTTAAATCGGCAGCGTTGCATGATCTACAAACCAAGACTGTCCATTGGTACTCGTTGCCCGCTGAACCCGAAGCTCTGGGCAGGAGACAAGTTGCACAACTAATGGCGCTCACGCGAATGCAAATGATTACAGTCTTCAGCGAGATTTGCCTCTCTTTGATCTTGTTTGGTCGTTATTCGTGCCGAGCTTCCTAATACCAAGGACATCGCTCTATACTGTCGTGCTAGGGAAAAACGCCGTATGAACCTTCAGGCGTTGCCAAATTTTCTTCAGTAAATCACGAATTTTCGGGAGCATTTATAAATATTTTCCTTCCAATTTTTCAGATAATTTTGTTCGCAATTTTACCTAAATTTCCTGAAAATTTCGAGGCAAAATATTCATGAATTTACTAAAAAATAAACATTTTATCGAAGGAAATTTGGCAACTCTCGAATTTTCTTACGGCGTTTTTCCTCAGCACGGCAGTATAGCGGTCGCCGGCGCTCTATGTCTATGACACCCAACCGCCACTGTTTCCAGTTGTTTCCTATTAGAGCAAAATCCTTCAGGAATCTTGCACCTCAGCGTTTCTGATTCAATCTCAACCCTTCGGCTTCTCATTAGGCGCCTTCGACGGGCTGATTACCGAAATTGATGGACAAAGCGATAGACAAAGAAGACATGGAGAGTAAGGAGCGATCCCGCTGGTTCTCATAGACTAAGGGGGGAAATAGTGTTCTGAATGTAGGGAATCTTGTCGGTTGCCGTTATAGTTAGTCTATTACTTACTTCCTTTATCCATCGCATCCACCCGTTTCAACCAATGAAATCGCACCGTACTCCCCATGTCTTCTTTATCTATCGCTTTGTCTCTAAATTTTAATAATCAGTCCCCTGATCTTTAGGAATTTGCTTTGCACTGTGCAGACAATTCATTGAAATTTGCAAAACAAATATCCGCACGACCTTTTTCCCACACGGGAAAAAAAACAAATTGGATCTAGAGTCCAGACTCTTGAAAACATTGACAAGAAAAAACACTCTTGATTCAATCAGATTTTTGCTTAAATCAAAAGGAATTCCGCTCAAATTAAGAGGCTTGGTTCTTGATTTGCGAAAAAATCCGATTGAATCAAGAGTATTTTTTCTTGTCGATGTTTTTAAGAGTCTGGACTCTAGATCTAACGGTTTTTTTTCCAGTGCATAAAAAAATTTAATTGCCCAATTAAATATGACGATAGCTGATGTGGCTTGGTTCCTTTCTGCTGAACGCGGTCCAATTAATGGAGTAAAGGTAATTTCCCCGATTATCGCACTCTCCAATGTAGTTCATCCGATTTGTGAGTGATTAATTTCTAGTACGTATCACCATCATTGAGCGTGTTCATAATTTTTAGGGATACAACGAGAGCTTTCACGATGAGGACACAGACACATCTGTTGTGATGGCTTTTATCCGAATATTTCATCCTTTTGGGCAGCCACAATTGAGTCTGCGAAGTTGGGAAAACACTGCAGAGAGCCAAAGTCCGACCTCCAGCGATAATCGCGCGAAAAGATAATCGAGCGTGACTGGCGGGAAAATAGGAACGGCGCACGCCGCACAGTGGGACGAAAAGGTGTCAAAACGGGACATTCGCACATTAGACGATAATTTTTCGCCGATCTTCTCAAAACTTGACATTTTCGGTCTTTTTGGGAAAAGGAATCCAATATTATGTTCAGTATTAGGTTCATAGTGACAATCCCGCCAAAAGATTGTGTTGCCAAGTCTCTGTTTTAATCTATTTGATAAACAGATTAGCATGATTATGGGATTAGAGATTTAACGCGCGTGTCGTTTGCTTTTTTCATTGAAAAAGAAAATGAATTCACTTATCCTGAAATTGAGAAATGCTTCTATTAAGAATAAACACCCCCCCTTACCATCTTCTTACCTATCGCAAAAACCGCAGCGATATATTTGACTATAGGGGAATGAGTTCATAAACAGGCAGACATTAAAGTGAATCCGAAAATCATAAACGAATAAGTTGCTCCCAAATATTGTCATTCTTTGACACAGATGATGTTTTTCCCCTTTTTTTTCAAGGACTTTTTTTCTTCCGTTTTGAGGGCCATTTTCTAAAATCCTGATTATACGAAATATGCAACAGATACTTAAAAGTTCTAATCTTGAGATGTCAAGGCAAAATTCCATACTTCAGAAACTCCGAGTTTCTTAGGGGTCTTTTCTGCACTACCGAGATATCATTCATAAGAATGAGGATTTATTGCCGCTTAATATACCTATTGCAAATTTTTCCATCAAACATGGTGGAATACATATCATGGGACACTGTCAAACTGTCTACTTTGGTTGAAATTAAACATTTAATTTCAGTCTCGATTCTAAGCACCGTTTCCATCACGACATCATCCGATTCTTTGCAAATTCAAAATAAAAAATCGGTCTACAAAAAAAGACGATAGCAATCAATCAGTATCCTACATACCAGATAAGCATTGCAGCGAGCTGATAAGCAACGCAGTGGAGGCGCGGCGCGGCCAGCAACGCAGCCCGTTGCACTCAACCTCAACCGTGAATTGGCCGGTGAAAGCGCTCGATTTTAAGCGAACCGCGCTCATGTTTTCCCTTGCAACTTCCAAAGTCGGAAGAAGTCGGATGAAAACTAATATGATTCTGAAAGCTAAGGATACGTAGAATCTCGATTTGCAAACCGTTCCTTGGACAAGTCTGGACATTTTTTTAAAACTCTAATTGAAGTTTGAATTTTAGTTTTTTGACTTGTCGATTTTGAATTCACTCTCTGACCCCCAGGAAGTAAAAAGTAATCATCACCAAAGACGTAAACGAATAGTCTATGTTTGTATTCAATTGTTATGACAAAAAATTGCATTTAAAATCATCACGGAAGCTAGAGGTTCAACATTTGTATACGTGCGCTTTTACCTCTTTTTTTCATCTTTTCGAAACACGCGTTTCTGTCTCCCTGTCATTTGAATATTCCTCAATTAAATTGTTAAAATCTTTGTTATTCTGGAAGTTTAGACCCTCCAGGTAACTTCTACATCTTTGGTTCTTGCTTTTAATGATTTTAATTTTTACCGTGAATGTCCCGTTTCTGTAATGGGCTCGTCCCAATGTGCGCCGACCTTCATCAATCAACTTGCTCAATTAAAGTCTTGATGCTTGATGACTTCGGAATCCTGTCACCGATGTCCGGTCCCCGTCGGTCCTTTTGGACACGTCGTAAATACGAACTTTTGACAAGTGACACGGCGCATGCGTGAGTCATGAGATCCTCAAAACGGTAAAAAATGAATAAACAATCGACCAATGTATATTTAAGCTGATGGTAAACAGTGCTGACAGTCAAAACTCATAGAGCAATCAACATATTATTTTTGGCCCGACTTTGATACATTACTGTGGAAAATTGACTAAATTTTTTCCCACTGCTTTCTCATAGTTACCTCCTTATTCTTTCTTTCTAGAGAAGCAAGAAAATGCGCTTTTGAAAATTCCTAGTAAATTCACCTACGTTTAAAGTAGAAAGTAAATGAATGACATAAAAATAGAGAAACATATCCGTAGTGATGTTTAAATTTTCACAATAATTTCCTTCATTACCAGTTTAATCGAGAAGCTTTTCATTATTTAGATACACAAGTTTTATAAGAAAAATCTAGTTCCTTAATTTGATAGATCAATGGAAAAGAACTAAAAAATATGAATTAAATATATTTTCATTATTTAAATTGGATTTTACAATTATCCTGCATGCAGCTGAAATACGCTTGTGCAGTTACTAAGAACATCAAGGTAATTAACCAGAAACAATTAAAAAACGAACTCGAGAAGAAGTAAAAACACACGATAAATGTCTCTCTGAGAAAAAAGAAAAAAATAATCCCGATACGACAGCAGCACGNGGGGGGGGGGGGGGGATCACGTCTCGTTGACTCATAGAGCCCCAGAGGCACCTCATTTCAATACGTAGGAGTTGACTCAGGTTATTCCTGCCCACAACAGTCAATTTTAATACAAAAATAATCAGAATTTAGTAGGAGTATACCACAAATGGGCCTTTTTTGTCTAGATTTGGCACCTCTGTAGGGAATCAAATGTAAGTTCAGACCGCGGTATTTTACGCCCTTCTCAAAGTCATGGCCGACCGCGGATTCAGAGTCGGAGGTTGCCCAGTTATTGTTTAGAAACTTACGTTGATCCTCTCGCAGATGCTTTGCTTTCGTAGATTTAACAAAAAGGCGATGAATTTCTGTGAGCCGTCTCCTTTCTAAATGTTATATCGATGGCCAAAGTGCGAAACCTCTTATCTCCTTTGCGGTATTTTAAAATCTTCTATTTTTCGAAGTGAAAGAACCCAACTTAACGGCTTAAAATTTTTACAGAAGATTACGAGAAATTACGTTGACTAGTTTTCCAAAGAAGAAATGAAGTATGACAGTAAGTCTGCAGCGTCTCAAACGGAGGTACGCGGTTTTGCACTTTAGTTATCGAATGTCGCAGACATATTGTCAAATCAAGCCTTTTGACAACATAAGCCCTAAATTATATATTTTTGCTGAGAGGTAAAAATGAATAGTAATCGGAGACCGGCGACAAATAACTCAGAAGTTTCTGTCTTGGTAGTTTTTTGTTTTTGTTAATTTTTTATATTTATTGTTAGGGAATGTTCATACATTACGTAACTCTGTTTTTTCTTTCTTTCTTTATTCTTCTTTTTTTTTACTACTTCAAACAGCCCGCACAGGCTAATCCTGCGCTTTAGGCCCGTCCCCCCTCCGCTACTAACAACCAGTCCCAGGCAACCATTGTTTGAGACCATCAAACTCGTATCGCCTGGCCATAAGGACTCGAACCCGGTACCTTCCGATCATAGAGCTAGCGCTACAACCATTACACCATAGGAGGCCGACCTAGGAGACTGTAGGGGGAGTAAGGAGGTTTGAGCTTGCTTCACACAAAGCACCACAAGGGAGAAGGGGTTAACAATGCCGAAAAAGTGGGTTACGTAATTTTTTGAAGTTCTTTTTTTTTTCAAAATGAAATTTTGATTTTCTTCAGACGTTTTGTTTTATAGCCTCCCGCAAGACTATCGTAAACAATTTTGAGAATTGATTCACAGAAATTCTATTCGATGAAATTGCGTGCAATTTTGCATCTGTGAACAAGTCTGGAGGCACATGATGGGAGCTTGTAGATTTGGCCGTTAACTTGGTCGTCTTAGAGATACGGCACTTACGACTCTGGCGTCTGGCGTTACTGCGTTACGTCATGGCGTGAACTCCGCTCTGACGCGGGCGCGGGTCGTAGAAAGCCGCAGCGGCGATTTTCGAGCGCGTTTCCATCGGCCGATCGCCATCGATCCGATTTAACGGAGCCGAAATTGGATTGTGCAACCGGACTCATAATCAAATCAGGAGCCTCGCTTTTGCGCCCTCACGCTGCCACGTTTTAACCAAAAACAACCGCTAGAAATTTCTTTTTTTGGTGTGAGGCGTGTGAGAGGGTGTTGGTGAGGGTGTGTGTGTCGCACGAGATGATTTTAAAATTTTCAAGGCAGCACTCATAAACACGTTTTACCGAAAAACAAAATTGTACAAGAAAAATTTTGAAAACCATTGTGAGGAGATTAGTATAACTTGAAGAAATTATTAGATGACACATTTCCTATGTTTGTTACTGACATGAAGCAAACGGGTACTAGATAGTGCTATTTGGCTCAGTTTATTCAAAATACATCAACATGGGTAAAAAAGAGGAACGACCGGCTAACACTTAATTATTATATAATTTTTGACAGGTGAAATTTTTTTTTTTTTTTTTAAAAAAAAAAAAGTCTCTAAAATATAAGCCTCTAAAGTCTCTAAAGTATCTTTAATTTATTAAAAATTACGTAATGATTTTACGTTTTTAATAAACAATAATTTATTATAAAGCAATAGTTTTTCAAAAACATTTGTGAAGTGTTGTTATTCCTAATTTTTGAAGGAGGAAAAACGTATTTTAACATGGTTCTCTAGAACTATGATCGCCCAACTGGTTTTTTTTAAAAAAAAAATGCGTGGAAAAATGTATATTTTAAAGATATAAAATTTAGTGTTTATGGAGCAAATTTATCTAATCGTATGTTATTAAAGATAAAGTTTGTGTAACAATAGATCTTGACCTCCGAGTAAAAAAAGTCCTCGCCTGGAAATCGAAGATTTTTTGGTTGGAGTTGACAACCCGGTTGCGTTGTCGGGCGCCAAGTGAAAGAGAGAGTGATCGAACGAAAGCTAGTCGCAAATACGAGCAGGTTGGCTAGGACTAGACGCGATCCTGAACCAGAAAAAAGGGAAACAGCGTAATGGCCAAACGACCGGCGACAATAACATTTCCTCCGTTGCCGTTACCGAAAAGAGCTATAAAGTTGTATATCGACGGTGAAACGACCAGTGTTGACGTCTGTTGTTTGCGGCGTTTAAAAATCTCCGCTCCCATTTCATCCTTTGGAAGGAGCACAAATCAATATCACGAGTAGACCATTAGTAACTATTTGAATAAAGTTTTTAATTGGATTGCATTTTGCAAAAAGGAACCACTAGCATTGCAATGATGCTAAGATTGTGCATCTTCATCCTTTGCAATATAATTGCGGAAATTGTGAAAAACTATGACATTTAGATGGTTATTTTTGTCTTAAATTTACAGTTTTTAGCGAGTAAAATAGAAACTATTAAGGGATAACCGGGCTTTTCATCCAAGACAAAAGAAGTTGCACAATCTTAGCAACATTGCAATTCTAGTGGTTCCTTTTTGCAAAATGCAATCCAATTGTAGAAAGTAGTGTTTTTAATTTGAAGAATTTTTTTTGCAACATGTTTTTTTTTTTTATTTTAAGAACAGGAAAACACATTTTTTAGTGGAAGCATTCTGTCTCGGGTGTACAAGTTTCGACAGGTGTATGTTTGAGTGTGTCCTCCCCTCCTTCATCATTTTCCCCCGAATTCAACTTTCTTGTAGAAAATAAAAGTATGTATATATAAGTAGGCAGCAGCAACTAATCATTGATTCGAGCATCAATTCTAAAGGTTTAATTTTTATTCGGAAGGATAAAAATCGCAGAATATAATCTCCTAACTCCAGTAGAGTTTTTTTTAATATTATCGCTCCAAAAATTGTATAACTTCACAATTTTATCTTCTCTTGAGCAGCATACGCACCTTAATGAAATAGCACGAGGCGATGCTGTTTATTTCTCCAATCGAAGAAAGTCCTTAAAATTGAACCGATAATTCTGGGATGAAAATACGACGCATCGCTGATAATCTCACCCGAATTGCGTTTCAAACTGGGGAGGGATTGCCAGTGAACATTTTCAGACCGGATGTTTTTACTTTAAATAAAAACATCCAAACTACAGAGTGTGGATTTGTAATGTTTACCCAAGAGAGTGGCTGCATGATACCTCACCGTTGCACAGTAGAAAAAGGCATGGGAGAGGCTGAACAAGGTGACTAAAACTTCAAATCGTGAAGTGAATTCCGATTTGTCATTTTTGAGGAAAGCCTCGACGAAAAACCAATAGAACCATTCTTACACTTTTAAGTTTTATACATAAACAAAGATAAAAACTTAAGTTGTTTTGCTTCATTTTGGGCCTCGCCTTTTGACTGGCTTCACTATGCACTAGCACTGTGCGCCGCGTGGCCAAGCCGCGCCGGCTGCGCATTTTTTCGTAGTCGGTTATTTCCAAACAAGATTTGGACGCATTTCTGTCAAACGGAACTATGTGCATTAAGACATGAGCCCCGAGACCCATAATAATCTATGTACAACAGAGCTCACGTCATAATGCACATAGTTCCGTTTGACAGAAATACGTCCATTTGATAACGCACAGAGCTTTAGGCTAGAATCGGTCTTAATGGCATGGCTCATGGCAGTTCGGTTGTATGGAAGTGACTCACGTAGTCACGTCCCGCGATGAGCAAAAATCTCGTGCGTAGTTAGAAGAGTTATCGCTTGATTAGCACGATCACTCACTCTCATGCGTTAATGTGTCTAGTTCTTGAGTTCAGTGAACGTCTTATCAAAGTTGCCAAGAAAGCTTGCTCAAGGACCAACACCCCGAGTTTAAGGTCATGAGCAACGAATACACTCACCATTGTGCCAATTTCCCTCCAGGCGGTGCCACCCCTTCGTTCTTAAGGGTTCCAGGGAAACACATAAAAAGTGTTAGGGGCGGGCTGTCCCTTAAAATTGTGGTACTATTCCAATCGGTTGGATGATATAGACATTTCAAATTGATTTTGGCAGTACCGCAACATTTGGGTTCGTGACCTAATTTATTGTGGTGCTATCACAATTAATTGGAAATGTCCGTATCATTTGACAACCCCATGCTCTTCTTTTTCCGTGCGATTCTATGTGTTTATGGTCACGTTTAAATGGAAGAATTTGAGTGAAACCCCAGTTCTTACGTAAAATTTTGGAATTTCAGCCTTTCGAGGAAGCTACTACAAGATATTCTCAGCAATACATCTAGTAGAAGGGAACCTAACCAGAGTTTCAAAAAATTAAGGGAATTTTTAATTATACACTTGAAAACAATGTCATTTCTGATAAGCCCACAGAAACATTTTAAACTTCATGTCTCTCAAGCGACCCTTTGCATTCTCCGAACTTCAAACCTTGTTTTTCAAAACTTTTAGTCAACGTGTGGCATTGATCCCTCCTGAAAATGCTGTCAAAATGTCTTTGAATGTAAACAGCTCCCCATCACAAGCCCAACAGTATTAACCGTCAAGTGCTTAACGTATTTTCCTTTTTCGCATCCTCTATGTTTAACCTTAAGATTAATTCTTGAGATTCATTCTACTGCAATATTTTTAGCTTTCATAACAGACAGTTCTCTCTTCGTTTCCAGACACTTCAGCCTATATAAACCTATTCAAAAAGTGGCGAAGCGTGATAGATCGATTATCGATATTTTCCCATTTGAAGCTATGGTGAAGAATCGATTATTAAGGTGTTCCTTGTAAACACCCCGTTTATCGATCCTCTCCATAGCTTCAAATGGTAGATTAATTGATATATTGCAAAGCACGTCATGCCACTGTATCCCAACTGCGCGCGCATTATTTGTTGGAGACTTTAACGCAAAGTAAAGAAAGACGTCGATACCACAGCCTGCGTTTCATGGGGGTTGCAACCAAAAATTTCAACGCGATGACGCTGTGCTTATGTTATCAGTAAAGCTGTGTGTCAGTGAAATAATTGTTTCAGAAAAAAATTCATAATAATGGCTGGTAAAATTGCTGCCCGCGCTTATTTCGTCATAAATTTGATTCTCGGATCATATTCTCTTTAAAAATCACAAAAATCACACTCTCTTTAAAAATTAAAACATCTGTCAAATTTTCAGATATCAGAATGGATATTGCATCTTTCGATTCTCGGCGTTTCACCACTTACATTTGGACTACATTCTCTAACTAGGAACTGCAATTTCAGCCGATCCGTAAAAATACCCACGAGAAACTATTTGTTGATACGTCGTTTCTACACTGAACCAGACACTGAAGTTCCAAAATGCAAAATGCAGTCCATTTTCTCAAAACTTCATTTGGACAGCAGTTGAACCGAGTTCATGAGAAAGGAAGCAATCCACATTAAATTGAAACTGAGAAAAAGAGGTTCGAAGTTTTATTCCTGCAAAACCAACCTCAATGTAGAAAATGAACTTAAGCCCCCTCTTTTCATAAACTAATTTCTGTTTTTCGATTTTCAGATTTTGCCAGGAGAAAATAAACACCTAGTGGAACTCAAAAACATTCCTAACTCAATTTCTTCGAAAATGTGAGTTGGCTTCTTTCGCATAAACTCGGTCCAGTTTGCAACACGGAACTACAATTTATGGCTCAGTTTAAAAAGAACGGATGTGCCATTAGTTTCCTTGTAAACATAAATGTTTTAACGAATAATCCAAAAATTGTTGTTCCTAACTGCGAAGTAAAATCCATTTCAGCAATCTCTACACGAAGAAAAATCTATGACCTTATAAACCAATTAGTGATTCAATTGGAACACCACTAATAGTAGTGAAGGCAACATATAATAATAGTACATATACCTCAGTTATGGTAAATGTACACTACTATGGTACGAGCTACCACCGTGTGGTTCACAGACCGATAATAATCATTAGCTCATATACAACTATTAATAGTGTTCCATGTGAACCACTCATCTGCCACTTCTGCAATTCATCACCTCTAACTATCAAACACATACTTATGGACTGCTCTTCCCTCCGATATCTCCAATCACAGATCTACCCCCCTACAATCAACAGAAATACAAACCCTCTTACATGCGATGAACCCAATATTACCACCAAAATTCTAAAACTCTTCACCTCTCTTAATTTAAAAATCTAAATTTTCGTTTATACTCCCTTTTTCAAAATTATCTGTAAAGAAGTTAATAGCCTGAGACGCTGAATGTCTTAAAATTATAATAACTAACTAACTAACTAACTAACTAACTAACTAATTGGTTTATAGGCCATAGCTTTTTCTCGGTGTACTTATGTCGGTTCGATGGGAGCTTATTGTTAGTTAAAAGAGAAATAGAATGTCAACTAACTGAAAGCAGCGTCCTCGAAGTCGTAGGCTGCCACTGCGGCGATGATGGTCAACACGAAGACCGCGGCGACCACGCCGACGCACCTTGCTGTACTCGCACTCATTTCGATTAGAACACTGATCAAGCACAGGTACACGACAGACAACACTGATCGACCCGCGGCCTAGAACCGTTGTTTTATACGCGGCGCTCCAGCGGGGGCCCGACCCCCACCAGCCACCAGCGGCACCGCAGTCGCCGGTCGCGGCTCATCAGTTCCTCACAACGGTTTTCGACCGGTTGCCGGATGACACTCTTAAACAGTGCTGCCGTCTCCCGGAATTAATTCCGAAATTTGGAACTTTTCAAATAATCGGATTTTTTCCCGGAATCTTCTGAATCCCCGGAATTTTCAGCTTTTTTCGGAATTTCCTCGAAATTTGCGATTTCTCGCCAGTTTGACCATTTATTCTATCAAAATTGACCATCTTCGGTACTAAATCCGGGCGAATTTCGGAATTTTAGTATCATTTCTATCGAAACCGAAATATTTGTTACCACGACTGGAAAATTGTGACTCCGATTAGACAAGTAAGCTGGATCTAGAATCTAGGTACCATGAGAACTGTGAGAGATACGTGTGTGTTAGCGTATAATCCGATTGGTTGATGAATTTTTAATTTTCTCTAGAGAAAAGCATGAATTATTTTTGAGGCTCTCTTGCTTAAAAGAAAGTAAAAGAGGAAGCATGAAGAAGATCTACAGCGTTAATCGATTCATATCGTTCTCGTGTACCTGCGAAGGAAGTTGAGAATATGCTTCTAATCGAGAAATATAAGGCAGATAATGCTCCTGCAATACAACAAGTATACTTTAAGCTTTGCTCCCGTACAACCAGGAATCATGACGCCCGGCCCGATCAAGTCCCGCAAAGCCGATGATCGATTATCGATAATCCCCCATTTGAAGCTGTAGTAAAGAATCGATTATTAAGGTGTTCGCTGCGAAAACTCTGTTCCTTTTCACATGATCCTTTTCCACAGGTTTAAATGGCAGAGCAATCGATTTATCGCAAAGCACGCCACGCTATTGAGCCGAATGCCATAATTATTGCCGTATCACAGCAACGATTCCGCTCAATAATGGCAGGAGACAGTAGGAAGCACCAGAAAAGCTGGGAAGGGCCGCTCACACAAATCTGGTTGAACCAAACGAATGGTTTCTAAACAGTTGCAAACACAAGGAAAATAATTATCGATAATCATATACCTTACTTCTGTATTTTAATATCATATTTCGTAATCAACTTAACTTGCCAGGCAAAAAAAAAAAAAAAAAAAAAATACATATGAATGAAAAGGGCGCAGTAAACAAAAAAAACAAGCTCCACGGGTGTAAAGGTTGATTCAGGAAAAACTGTCTGGTGCAATAAAAAATAGGTGATCTCCTGAAGACTTGCAGGCTGCTCCGATGATGCCTCATGATCTTGCCGTCTTGCCATTTCCTTCGATCGGCATTTCAGAATCTTGCCATATATCTTGCTTTTAGGCTCACGCACCGAGAGTCCAATTTTAACTGCCAATTGTAGTTTCTGCATTCGTCTTCACTTGCCTTTTTTAAACTTTTCATAAATCTAGTTTTTCAGTAAATTCCTTCCGCTCCTCCGGTATTGTCATCTACGATTCATAGCTGCATCAACAGATTCCTTAGGCACTCCAGGTGCTGTTTGACACAAGCGAAGATGAGCAGACAGCAGAAAAAATAGCAGGAATCGAGGATACAGCACTGCCGTGATGAGGAGGAACGCCGTATGAATATTCGAGAGTTGTCAAATTTTTCTTAATAAAACATGTTGGTATTTTTGACAACATTCATGCATACTTTTTCTCGAAATTTTCCGGTATTTTAGATTAAATCGCGTACTAAATTGTCTGACAATTTTTGAAAATAATATTCGAAATTTTCTCAGTAAATTCGAATATTATCGGAGGAAACTTGGCAACGTCTGAAAGCTCATACGGCGTTCTATCTTAGCACGGTAGAGGAGAGGAAAAAGCCCCAAAGTTGATGCTTAGATAATGCAATTTTCATACGTGAAAATTGCATTGACCATTCACAGTAGACTGTAAGAAAGTCATGTAAGGTTTTAGAGTCCGGTTTCGAAGCTGGATCGGCCATTCAGTTGTACTTTGCACCCCTTTAAATGTAAAAGGTTGGCAACCCTTACATTACTGATCCCCGTATGTAAGCGGCCTTATAAATAGCTCGTTAAATTCCGTTCTCTCAAGCACGATCACCCCTGTAACGAACGCTCCCCCTCTCGCATATCCAAAACTTTTAAAGTTGCTTTCCTCGAAAATTCACGGAGGAAACTTTGTCATTATATCAAAGTTTGTGAATCGGCCGAGAGAGACTTGAAATGCTCAACTTGTTAGCCAAAACATTCTCACTTCCGTAAACTTCGTTCTTGAGTACAAACGTGAATGGCTATAGTACAAAATGTTATTTTTTCGTATGAAATTATAATTTGCAGCCGGATGGATCCACGTTCTTATTCTGCGCTTGCGGGTGGATTGTTGAAATTGATAGACAAAGCGATGGACAAAGAGGACATGGAGCGAATCTATTGGTTGAAATGGGTGGTTCCTATAGACTAAGAGGAAAAATAACGGAATGACTATTGGTCTCTCGTGGGTTGTCGTTAGTTATAGTATATTACCTATACCTTCTTTGTCCATCGCAACCACCCGCTTCACCAATAGGATTCCTCCATATACTTTTTGTCTTCTTTGTCTATCAATTTCAACAATCAGCCCGCTGGAGCGTCACGCTTTTGCCTCAATGGAGGAAAGATATGACAATTTTGTTTCGAAGGGTAATGATTCTCATTAAGTATTGGATGTAATCGAAATTATTTCTTTGCGGTTTTTACTCTTAAACCAATGACCTAATTAATTATTGCCCATTACAGAGTAAAAAATGGGAACCGAAATTTCATGTTAACATGGAACGTAGGATACATAGTAATATAAGCTTTCGGATAGTTTCTCTTGGTTGGTGGACAGGTTCAAACCCCGAAGAACGGATGCCAAGAATCAAACTCAAATCTATAAATTCAGAATGCATTGCGGCGGCCATACTCGCAAGTCGCAGCCTCTGAATAACCTGAGGTTTCAGCTCATTTAATCAAAAGTATCGGTTTGTTTAACCAAAAGTTTAGCTGATCAATAATATCATTTTACATGATCTTCCCGTGGGGGAGAAAAAAAATTAACTCAATGCCACTGAAAACGTGTAAATTGTTAACTGTGTATACAACGTCCTCTAAATTTACAATTGAAATGTTATCATTTCGTCAATTTTTACCACTAGAATTTTGTATTGGAGAATTTGCACACAAAAATTTTATTGCTTCATCTGAGAGTGCCTAATGAGCTGAGTTCGCAGTATTTTTCACATTTTTTCCTGATATGAGAAATTGGAGGAAAATATATGAAGATTGAAAAGTTAGGAAATGTGCCTTCTTATGACGTCATCATTTTTCAATTAAAATACATGGATTTTAGCAGATTAGGTTATTTTTTCCTATTTTCTCCAATAATTGTCCAAGGTTATAGGACATTCCGTCAACGATTTTTTGTCCGCGCACCTGTTTTTTCCAGTAATTTACATCCACACGTTTTTTCGGCACGGGAGTTTTGGTCCACGTGCCAGTTGAGACCTAAAGTTACTTCGCCCACATGTAAATACAAACGACAATTGCTCACGACGTTTTTGGATAAAAATATATAATGTCTTGGAAGAATTAGGGTTTGCCCGTTTTTTTTTGTTTTGTCTGTTTGGTCCAACGGAGAATAATATACAGTTGAGAGTTTTGGTAAAAATGGGGGAGCGTCAATTCCATGAGACAGAATTCACTAAAACTCTCTACACCTCTTTGGTGTAACAGGACTTAATTCTCTTTCAAGAAATTCCCACCTTGTTATACCTGAACCGGATAAACCTCTATATTCGCCTCAGCTAAAGGCTCTTAGATGTTTCCTGTGTACGATAAGTATCTTGATTTATTTTGCGAGGAAAGATCTGTACTTTTACAGGATGCCTGTCATTCTTAATACGTTCAATTTCGTATAATACTGTGCAACATCTCTGATGTGAAACAGTTGCTTCGGGCGCCGCCGCACGGCGGGCGGGTGGTCATTGCGACACGCGCATTGGCGCCTACAAACCTAAGTGGATACTTCAAGCATTGTGCAATGCGTGAAGTATCCACTTAGGTTTGTAGGCGCCAATGAGCCTCTCGCGCTGGCAGCACGTCGCGCCGCTCCGCTCTGTTAGGCTTTAAAATTTATACTCGCATAGTCAGCGTTTTTTAACTCATGATTTCGAAATGCTAGCACACTCTGCATTGATTATTCTCATTTAAATTGATGGTAAAAAATATGTATCAATTTATCAAGGGAGGATAATAATATAATGTTTGTTTTTTAAATATTGGTGGTTCCGTGTCAAATTTAATGATTTCCAAAGCGCTTTAATTTTTTCTTTTACATTTTGTGCTTTTATTGTGCTGCAGCGAGGTGTACGCGCAAAGAAACGCTCAAAATTTGACATATTTGACTCTAAAAGACCGATGTACAAATGGGTTAAAACTAAAGATTGCGTGCTTCTTGGTTTTTTTTCCTCTTTTTTTCATCTTTGCAGTTTCTGTCGGCACAACTGCGGCTCATTGAGATTAATGTCGCTTGGGAAAGGTTTTACAAATATTTGTCACGTTTTAAAAATATAAATGTTTTCAAATGAAGTAATAATTTCGTAAAGTAAAAATAAAAAAAATAAAAAAAAGTACCTATACATACATAAGGTATATTGTACATTCTATCTTAAGGATAGAAATAAAACCAAATATTCACCAATGACAATTTAAAAAGATGATTTAAAAGGAGAAAGTAATAACATTTCATTTAGAAAATGAGCAACCATAACAACACCTCCTTCTCTCTCAATTTCTGATTTCCATATTGTCAATATAATTTTACTTACTGACTAAAATATAACGCTTGGACCAAGTCACTGTTGCTTATTTTACGTGTGGGCGTAAACTACTGGACAAAAAAGGTGCGCGGACAAAAAATCGTTGACAAAATGTCCTGAAATCATTGTCCAATTTAGAAACTAAGGATATCCTACTACGCAGTTTTCCTAGCAGTATCATTTTAATGATGACATTCACAAAATTTAAGACACCTACAAATTCTGTATTGGGATTTTTTCTTCTTGATTTTAAAATTAAACAGGGAGTGTCTCCCTTGGTAGAAAGGATGGCGGCAGGGCGTTGACGAGGAGATGTCAGTTGCCCGATAACCTCTGTAAAGATAGGGAAATAAGGCGTTTGGGTGTCGCAGAGCGCCAGAGTGCGTTGTAGGAGCGACTTTTATGTATGCACGTAAATAACTCTGCTGTATTTTCGAATGAATTGGCCGTGAATTTTGTATCTTCACGTGCCATGGCAACGGCATGGAGGCAAGCCATAACTCGTGTTACGTTCCCGCGAAAACAGCCCCGGGCTACAATCCCTGCTGATCGCTGGAAGTTTGGAAACTCCCCGAAAATACGGGAACGTGCTAGAAAAAGTTCCGCGAAACTGGGCTGAGTGCCTTCCGTGTCAGATTTCCGTACTGAAAACACCTGAATCCCTCAGATTTCTACAATTGGGTTCCCTCTTACAGTATAAATATCGGCTACTATGATCTGCGGAAAAAATGGTCAAAGCACAAAAAATGTCAGGTGTTCAACATTGTACTAAACAGATTTTCAATTTGCATCCAGTTGCGTAGCATGGATTGCGATGTATCGATTGTTATGCCATTTAAACCTGTGGTAAAGAATCGATTATATGAGGGTATTCGCTGCGAACACCCGGTTTATCTATCTTTTTCCATAGGTTTAAATGGCATATCAATCGGATATATCGCAAAGCACGCCACGCCACTGTTTGCATCATGCCACGGCGAGAATACCTAAATGCTCTTTACGTACACGTCTTGTGTGCATTACGCACACCTTGCTGGTGGTGGTCAACGGACAATTTGAAAGCTTATGCATTAAACAATAATGACAAAAAACAATCACATCCTTGTTCTTTATTTTCTTCACGATTAGAGTGCTTCTTCGATTCGAAAGACGAGCAAGCATAGAGTATTGCCCGCGGACTTGTATTAAAAGGAGAAACTACGAGTCTTTCCAGGATCGCTGATGTTGAATGACGGCGTTTACTTGACAAGAGATCAATCAGATTGCATTTTTCAAAAAAGAACCAGGAGCATTGCAATGTTGCTGAGTTTGTACAACTTCATCCTTTGCGATAAAACTACTGAAATCACGCAAACATTTGAAATTTACATGGTAATTTTTGTCTTAAGTTTACAGTTTTCAGCGTGTAAATAGGACCTTTTTAATGATGATCGGGTTTCTCGTCCAAAACAAAAGAAGTTTCACAATTTTAGCATCATTGCAGTACTCCTAGGTCCTTTTTGCAATATGCAATCTAATTTCAACACTTACAGTCACCTATTTTTATTTTCGCTCGAACATTGTTTTCGATGATGAATAATGGCATTCCATAGATCATCTGGAATAATTTTAGGAGGGTATGAGGATTTGATCGACTTGAATCGATCGAAAGGTTAAAACGTGAACCGATCGAAGTGATTCGATCGACAAAATTCGATCGATTCACGGGTTTGTCGATCGATTCACGAGTTTGTCGATAGATTCGCGGTTGCCGATCGAACTGGTGTCGATAGATTCACGTTTCCATTCGGTTCATTTCATTCGATCGAGTCATGTCAATCAAATTCATACCCTCCATAATTTGAGACCCGATGTTAATTGGATTGCATTTTGCAAAAAGGAACCACTAGCATTGCAATGTTGCTAAGATTGTGCAACTTCTTTTGTCTTGGAGGAAAAACCCGATTATCCATTAATAGTTTCTATTTTACTCGCTAAAAACGGTAAATTTAAGACGAAAATTATCATCTAAATTTCATAATTTTTCACGATTTCCGCAATTTTATTGCAAAAGATGAAGTTGCACAATCAAATCACAATCATTGCAATGCTAGTGGTTAATTTTTGCAAAATGCAATCCAATTGCTTGACCTCCCATGCACGAGACTCCATGTGTACGACCTCACATTGTAACATGCGCGAGGACTGAGAGAGCCACTTTTGATGCAACATCTGGCAACTACGCTTGGTTGGTCACGTGCAAGACGTCATAAGGTCGACGTCACCAACAGCTGAGGGAGCTGATATACGGATTCCCGACCGAGGAACTTGTACGTGCGCTAGCAATTTAACTGCTCCCACCGACTTCAACTCCGGTTCCGCACCGGAACAATTTCGGCATGGGGACTCAGAGACTGCACCACAGTTCATAATGCAGAAATCTCGAATCGCTCATATGCTTACACTGAGAAAAGACCATGTTTAAGATAGCCGTATTAGTGGTGTTCCTCTTGCTTACAGTAATGTTAGCCGTGACCAACAATTGGACGTATTCCTGCCAAACGGAACTATGTGCAACAAGACATGGACCCATAAGGATAAATGCATAACAGGGCTCACGTCATAATGCACATATTTCAGTTATCAAAATCTTCTGATACTGAGATTTTCATCCAACAGAAAGTTGCTTTTTTTTAAGCACAAATCTGCAGCGTAAATGACCAGGTTTTCGTACCTGGTGTATTTTCAAGAATACAATAGCTAAAATAGAGAACCTTGCTTTGTAAGTGCTTTTTTTTAGTAATGCCCAATAAACATTTATGAACTGAGAGGACGTTTTGTGGGACTTAGAGAATGGTTTGAAAAATTGTATTGAAATAAATGTTCGGAACTGAATCAGATATTTTGACACTCAGGGCTAAAAAACACCAAAATATTTTCACGCTGTGTCAATTAAGCAGCAACATGTAAAACTAGTGAAATATTTACAGTGAAATTGAAGAATTATAATTTCAGATTCTTCAGAAAAACCACGGACGTATCAAGGCATGGTGACACGTTCCAACAATTGAGCGAGAGACAGCACTTGGAATGTAATCCGCTTATTAAATGTATAATGAATGTAAGAAGAAAAGGAAGAACATAAAAGAAAAACAATTAAAATGAGGATTTATGAAATCGTTCATTAGTGACACCATTTTGAAATATGATTGTAGAGAAAAGAAGAGCCAAGGTGTTATATGTATGTGTATTCACTTATTATTTCACTTTTATTAAATAAATAAGTGAATACACATATAACACCTTGGATATTCTTTTCTCTACAATTATAATGAATTGCAGAAGCAACACAAGAAAAACATCATACGTATATAGACGAAAGACCCCCATCCACACAGCAGCGTGGACCACGGACCGCGGCACAGGTCGAATGATGGAGTGAAAGTTGCAGCGATTCATATTGAAGGGGTTTTTCGGCGCTGATGTCTATTACAACAAGCGTGAAAAACTCGGAGGATTTTTTTTCGTAGAGTCTATAACCCGCCCGCACACAGAAATCATCACATGGTCTGAGAGACGCGGGGACACGGAGCAGTCACCTTCTTTACTTCTCCAAAAAGGGATCCTCATCGAGGATATTTTGGGGGCTCATTTTAGCTCTTTTTATGGAATATTGCTGAGCTCCTCTGCACCTTTTACGAATTTTTGGCAGAGGTTTTCGACAATGATTATCCT
This sequence comes from Bemisia tabaci, assembly GCF_001854935.1. Classification (NCBI taxonomy): domain Eukaryota; kingdom Metazoa; phylum Arthropoda; class Insecta; order Hemiptera; family Aleyrodidae; genus Bemisia; species Bemisia tabaci. The sequence continues at coordinate 2,929,060 of NW_017547113.1, forward strand.
CCAGTGCCTTTGAAAAGTTCCATGGTTGCTATTCGAAGATATCCAACCCGGGGTAAAGGAGTTCTCGGCGAGCCCCTTCGGACTAATTGGACTACATTTTGCAATTTGGAACTGCAATACCTGGCTCAGTTTAGGAATGACGTATGTGCGATTAGTTTCCTATGCATTTAAATGTTTTATTCGATGGGTCAAATATTGTAGCTCCTAATTGCAAAATATAGTCCAATTTTGTAATGCCTTGAAACTTTACAGCAAAAATAAAAAATCAGAAGTACGAACTCTATTTCTTGAAAACCTTACAAAATTATCTTAAAGTTGAACACATTTACTTGAAGACGGAAGCATGAGAATGATCGTCGGCCATCGTTCATGTAAAAATGTGTATTTTCGCAAAAGTAGTGTCGTTTCTCAATGAATACCATCAAATTGCGGCTCTTTAGGGCAAACATTTTGTCCGTTTGGGGAGAGTGCGACTTACGCCCTCCATCTAGGTACTCTATACTGCCGTGGTATGGAAAAATGCCATATGAACATCCGAGAGTTGCCAAATTTCCTTCGATACAATGTTTATTTTTGAGGAAAGCTATGGATATTTTCTCTTGAAATTTTCAGGAGCTTTAGGTGAAATTGCAACCAAAATCTGAAAAATAGGAAGAAAAATATTTACAAATTTGCCCGAAAATTCGTGATTCGCTAAAGGAAATTTGGCAGTGCTTGGAGGCTCATACGGCGTTTTTCCTTAGCACGGCATTATAGTTTGGATCATAGACAGGTTTGGTAAAACATTAATGCTTGGAGTTTAAATTATCACCCGTGTATGTGTGTGCGACTGTACGTGAATCTCCGGTTGTGTGTGTAGACGGCGATGAATGCTACTGTGCTGAGGAAGAACGCCGTATGAACATTCGAGAGTTGCCAAGTTTTCCCAGATAAAACATGTATTTTTGACAACATTCATGCATACTTTTCCTTGGAATTTTCAGATATTTTACATACAATTGCGTACAAAATTGTGTGAATATTTCGGGAAAAAATATTCAAAATTTTACAAGTAAATTAGGTTTTTAGTGAAGGAAATCTGGCAGCGTCTAAAGGCTCATACGGCGTTTTTCCTTAGGAAGGCAGAATGGCACAAGGGCGAGAGGGACAAGGGCACAATCCGTCGTATCCCGCACGAAGGAACGTAACTCCAATCCAAGGTTGCCAAATTGACTCCAACAATTAATTTATTTTAAAAAAATGTAAGTGTGCAATTTTTATCCAAATTTGTCTGATTTTTGCATGAAATCTGAAGAAAAATCAGTGAAATTTTCAGTTAGAAATGCCCAAGATTTTTCTGGTTAAAATGCAATTTACGAAGGGAAATTTGGCAACATTGATTTGTAGTTACGTTCTTTCGTCTAGGAAACGACGAATCGGGAGCGGGTCGACGGGACGCGACGGGTGACAGGACGTAAATCCGTTGCGGTGCATTGCCTGATGCCTAAGCTCTGGGCGCTCATTTGCGGACGGCATGAAGACGGGGAACGGAAACCGCATGACGAAATGCACCCACTACCAACGCTCCATGTTTAATGGCTCGTGGACTCGTCGCGGCGGACACTCAACTGCGGTCGCACCGCTCGTTCCCGTTCGCCATTTGGGAGCGATTGTCCTCTCTCGAAAAATCATGCCCGTTTTTGTTACATCCTGCCCAGCTAGGAAGCTTGGAAAAACTATGATCCCGGTCTTCATGAAAGCAGTGTTAACATTTGCAATATTTTCCTGATTTTTCATGAAGGCCGGCGAGTGGAAGACTTCTGCGCCATGACTGAAAAAGCATCACACGGAAAAAAAAATTGCTGGTTCAACAATTCAATTGCTAAAAACAGCGAGTGCAATGTTTCAACGCAGATTTTACAACAAAAAAATGCTACTTTAACCACATTGTAAACTAATTTAACCACGGGGGTGGTTAAAGTAGCATTTTTTTGTTGTAAAATCTGCGTTGAAACATTGCACTCACTGTTTTTAGCAATTGAATTGTTGAATCAGCAATTTTTTTTTTTCCGTGCACAATCCCAAATACACTCCTAACCAATTTTGCCGCCACACAGTGGATCGAGTCAACGGCTGCGATAGGATTGCGCAAATGCCCTTTTTTTTTACCTTTTTGGAGATGCGTAGGATTGCGCGTATTTGTCTGGTACTGAAAACTTATTATTACTATTAATATTCAATATTCAGCGGGGAAGCGTTAATCCGGCAACCTTGGTAGTTCGTGGTAGATAACTACATCGCGGAAGACTGTTCATTCCTTCCTTGCTTATGGGCATGTCTCTCTTCGATGAATAGCCTTCTCATCACGAATGAGAGCTTTCATAGACATTTAATAGGTGAAATAGGGGCCTGTGGCCGCTACGCACCCGCCAACCAGTGAGAAAAACTACACGTAAAAAATCGTATAGCAACCATGTTCGAGTTTCTTAAGATATGAATGGATTCAAAACCCGACGGGTGCACCCGAAAGACAGGGAATATTTATCTCTGAATGCAACGTTATGCACCATTCTTATGTTTTATTTTTAATAGTAAGGCCGGGCTGGCCGGCGAGGCGCCCTCAAGGGGCCAAGGCAACTGGCAACTGCCGTCGTGCACCCCGAAGTTGGACCGTACTCCTTAACTTATCTTCGTACTATTGACACATTGAGTATCAATTATATTCCCGCAAGGCTCAGCGGCCGTCTGATAGCCAACGGAAGGTCTTATCAAAGACTGTGGCAGACGCTGCAGAGCACGGACTTTCGGAGCACGGCCATGCCTCCACCGAGTTGGACTGTGTTGTTGCAATCTACACTGATAGGTAGCGCTGGCAGTCGCGCACACTACGAGTGATTACCGATTTTTCACAACCCAGTCAAACAGTGCAGACGGATTACTTACTGGGTGACTATGTCCCTCTCGCACTCTGTAACCTCGAAGGGTCAGAGTATTGGAGTGGCATAGTCATCCACAGTCACGATGACTGATATTTGAGTGTCCTCAAATATCAGTCACCTCCGGGGATTGAACCCGGGACCTCAGTGTAGGCAGCGAACTGCCTTGACCACTACACCACTGAGGCTAACTATACGTAATCAGAACGTCAACTCGAATTTTTAATAAATGTTTATAAAAAGCTCACACAGTTCTTTCTGAATAGCTTCTGCTAATTTATCTATATGATCTCAAATTGAAGTATCGAAAATTTCTAAGCGATGTTTTCGTTCCTTCTGTTTTCTTTTAAGGTAATCGAAAAACAATTACCTAAATATCATCCGAGTTTCTAAATCGCTACAATAAGGATACATATAGTCCATTTAATTGTGGTAAAAATCTGAGCAGGAAGTCAAGAATGAAGCCACCACGCAGTCCTGCAGCATTCCTACAGTCTTTTAGGCGCTAATATGCGTCTCACGCCAACCGACCGACTGCACTGCGTTAGGCGCAATGCGAGAAGTATTCATGCAGTCTTGTAGGCGCTATTGAGGGTTTTGCGCCGACCGCACTGTTTGGCGCAATGCATGAAGTATTCCCACAGTATTGCAGGCGCTAATATACGTTAAACACTGGTCGCACTGTGTTTGGCGCGATTATTCGAACTAGTGTTAGAATAATCGTGGCATCAAATAATAGAGCTTACAAGGCCCTAGGCCCATGTTGTGTTTCGACACCGCATAAGCAATCTACCGTCGTTGCCTCGTTTCTCCCGGTTAAATATTTTTTTTCCGAGAAAAGTTAGGAAAGTTCTATATATCCACGACCATTATTCCACCTTTTCACTTCATTTATCATCGGAAGGTAAGACATGGATGACTCGTCAACAAACTAACCTAAACTAGCGGTAACATAATATGCGTTTATTTTCCAACTGTTTCCTCTCTTACCAAACTTCTACCTTAAATTAATGTCCTTTAAATTTCCGCATTCCTGCACCAGATGTTAAAGTTTCTATCCATGCAATCCTTGGACCTTTTGAGCAATCCTGGCTTACCGGCGTCAATTAGATAGGTCGGACATGAACTTTTTGACTAAAACTGCAAATTTTGATTCACAGATTTTCGTCACAATTTAAATTCTATCGGCTGCCTCCATAAGCAAATTTCACGAGAAAACTGATGGAATCACTTTTAAAAACTCAAAGTTTTGTATAAACGGAGTTATAAGCGTTTAAAGTTTCAACATTTTGTCCGACCTCTCCTATTGACTCAATCCACTGTGCACCAAATATAAGAGTAGTTGCACTAGAGGTATTCTCTCACTAGAGGTTGAAATTTTGTGTTTCTACCCGACAAACACAAAATTTCAACAATCAAGCTGCTGAACGAACCTTTATCTTGAAATCTTCAGCCACTCATGAATGCAGAATTTTTAAAGTTGTACGTGTAACTTCGATGAGAAAATGTGAATTCCAACGATGGATATTTGATTTTTTTGGTGAACCATTAATGGAGTGATGAAAATTAGCCAAAAATATCCTCATCTGATTCTGACAGGATCGAAGCTGACAACATGCAGATGCGCTCGATCCTGTGGATAGTTGTATGTGTAATTTTTGATGAATTCCAACGTTGGATACCTGACCTTGTCTAATGGAGTAATAAAAATCAAGGGAAAAAATCCCCATCTGAGTCTGGCGGGACCGAAGCTGACAACATGCAGATGCGCTGGATCCTGGGGAGGAAATCCTGAAAACAATGGGATCGTTGGCATATCTAATTACATTCTAATTCAAATGCGGCGTTGTCGAAGGCGCGGGAAAAGGACGAGTTTTCCCTGTGGGATCGCGCGACGGCTGCACGGCTCAGCGACGGGGCAATGCTAATTCGTTTCTGTTTTTGACAAATTGTTTCCCAAAACCTTCCCTGCCGGTGGCCCGCCTCAGCGCCTGACACATGCAACCCGCATCGCTGCAGCCTTCCCGCTTAACTGTTTAACGATATTGAGTCGCTTTCGCCTCCACGGCCCGGGCGGGCTCCTGAAACTATTTATACGAGAAAATAGTCAACCCAGGCGGGAGCATGGATTCGATCGACGTGAATCGATCGACACATTATCGAATCACTTCGATCGACGATATTTTGATCGACAACCGTGAATCAATTGACATATCCGGGAATCGATCGACACACTATTAAAAACAGATGTCGATCCAATCGACATGAATCGATTGACATATCCGGGAATCGATCGCCATATCCGAAAATCGGTCGACACACTATTAAAAACCGATGTCGATCCAATCGACATGAATCGATTAACATATCCGGGAATCGATCGCCATATCCGAAAATCGGTCGACACACTGTTAAAAAAACCGATGTCGATTCGATCGACCTGAATCGATCGAAAAACTAAAACGTGAACCAATCGACGATGATTTGATCGACAGCCGTGAATCGATTGACATATCCGGGAATCGATCGATAAAGTCCGAGAGTCGGTCGAGTAAGTCGTGAATCGATCTACAAAATCCGTAATTCGATCGTTACAGGGTTGGCGACGTATGGAAATGACTTCAAACTGTCATTACAATTTCATGTCTAGATGTCTAAAGAAATTTTCTCCCATTTTCGACATTCCGGGATGAAAATTTCATGGCTGGAAAGTAGCTCTGACTGAAATTATAATGTGAGGGGATAATGAACTCTAATCGTAGCGAGAGATATCAGTCGCTAGCAATCACGATTAAAATCATTTTTCCCCGACGGTTTGAAACCTCGAAAAATAATCTCAATCTCTCGGCTCTGAACCAAAAGCATCCTTCAATTTTGAATTTCTTAGTCGGGATTGTTAGAATATTTTTTGCTCATCAGCTCATAAATCATACGAGTCACAAAACCTATTTGAAATTGATAAAGATGCTAAGTCTCTTCCAAGGGAATTGTCGAGGGGGGGGGGGGAGGTTTTTCCCACGGTAATATTAAACTCGAGGTTTCGGAACCGACCATCCATCGTTTAAAAGTGTTACTGTAAAAAAGCACAGGGTGATAAAAAAGTTGCGGGACACGAAAATTGGTAGGAACTAAAGATAAATCGCTGCTGATGAGGACCTCAGCCATTCGTAAATGCCGAATCTTCATCTCCCTTTCGCTTGCGACATTTCCTAGGTAGAGCAAAAGAGTGCAAGTTGAGATTATGAGAATTGTGCGGTTCTGGAAAAAGGAGGCAAAATAACTTCCCGCTAAGGACTCGACATTTTCAAAGATCACACGGTACCAAATCACATCTTGTAATCCTTAAAGGAACTATTTGTTTTCGTCTACCAGGACAAATTTTCTGTTGTATCTCGGTATCTGTACGAATATCTGATGCTGAAAGAGGCTGAAAAAATCTTCTCTAGGATTTTGGATTGGGATCTACGGGCTGATTGTTGAAATTGAAAGACAAAGCTATAGACAAAGAAGACATAGTGAGTAAGGAGCGATCCTATTGGTTGAAATGGTTGGTTCCTATAGACTGAGGGAGAGAATGATGGACTAACTATAGGGTCTCTCGTGAGTAGCTGTTACTTAGTCTATTAGCTACCTTCTTTGTCCATTGCAACCATCCACCTCCACCAACAGGATCCCTGTATATCCCTTTTATCTTTGTCTATAGTTTTGTCTATCATTTTCAACAATCATTCCGCAGGCTGGTATAGAATAGTGTGTGTTGTTATCCTTTAACATTTCTTTAAAATTTTCAAAAAAAATAGTAATGTTTTACAGGCGTGTATATCATTTGAAAAATAACCAGAAAAGGTTTTTGGAGAACTAATTTAAAAAAGTTTGAGTTTTTGGAAAGTGCATTTCAATGGTCATACCTACAAGGGTAGGAGATTTTCGCTCATTTTCTGAGCACACTGATAAGCGGAACTTTGGAGACGAGCTGTGGTCTCTCTCTAATTCGTTTTTAATTTATTAATAAAATCAGGGAAATAATAAGGAAGATACCTTGTCACCGACAGGACGCGGACGGCGAGGGGGATGCAATTATTAGACATGGCCGGAAGTGGGAGGCGGAAAATGATTTATTTGGAGCGAGCGACGAAACACTGTCGTTCCGGATGCTCCCGACGACCCCGAGACACAGTAGATCCTGGAACGAGCCTTTGGAAAAGGTGGCACGTGAAATTCTTGACTGAAACAGCAAATTTTGATGTTTCTCCCCTCATTTTTTGAGTTTTGTGGGATTCTTTTTTTTATTTTTTTTTTGAAAAAAATTATAAGTCATTTTGGAAAGCCTGTAAATGACTACATTTGGAAAACCCAATGATGGTGTCACTTGAATGGGTCCATTTCCACAGCCCCCCTCTTTTGAATTTTAAGAAAAAAATGATATCATAATTTTGTGCTAAGTTTGTGCTATTTTTTGCCGCAAATTAAAACTTTTGTGCTGAAAAATTAAGGGGGGAAACGCTCTTCAAAATTGTTTTTTTTTTTCTTAAAATTCAAAAGTGAGGGGGGGAGGCTGTGGAAATGGACCCCATTGGAAAAGCGAGGATGACGTCATATGGAACAATTTTACGAAAGCCAGGATATTCAGGTCAAATCTGGTCATTTCTGGTCACCACTGGAAACTTTCAAAATTAACGTCATCAAAAAGATAAATCTTTGATACTGTCCAAAAAAAAAAAAAAAACCGTTGACCACAGAAGAAAGCAAATTAATGAGCTTATCGAAAAGTCCGTCGGCGAGGTAATCAGAAAAACTACAATGACGCCATCAATGGGCTTTCCCGATGGCATCATCCTGACTCCCTATGAAAATTTCTGATTTGTTGATTTCTCGACCGATTAGAATGCAGATGGTGACGAACGCAAAAATCGGCTTAACTTTTATAATACCGTAAGATAAGATAAGAAAAAAAGGTAAATTGGATGAGAAAATCAGTGGAAAAACTTTTGAGCTTTCACGTTTCGTATCAACGAAAATATGATCTTTTAAAATTTCCGTATCATGTCCAACCTCTCCGCACTGTGCGACGCGACGATACTTGCATTTTCTCCATTAATCAGGGCACGAGAGCTTCTAGGTACCCTCCTTTTAATTTCGCGGCATGCGTACGAGAAATTCAAATCACCAGAATATCCTTACATTTTCCTCGTTTTTTCCCCAGTACCGTTTTATAGAAATGTCTTGTTCCACGTTATAAGTTGTGTCGTTTATGCCGGAGTCCATCATCCACCACTTCAGCGATCAGGCAAGGGCGGAGCTGGAAAGTTATCGTGGAAAGGGGGCCAGAGGCACCTCATCTTGGGGGATCTGGAGGCACATTAAGGCACCTCATCAAGCGGACATATTAATGTACTTTATATCAGGGGGAAACATTTGAGGGGTTAGCCCTTCAATCTTTCTTTGTCTCTGATCTTACTGTGTGACACAAGTCACAGAGCACATCAAGCACTTTCGTTACCGACAAGGGAGAAAGGATAATCGGGAAGAAGCGCCTGCTTTACTTTAGGAGAAACGTTTCGGATTTGCCGCCAAGAATGTTTCCTCTTGAATAAAGAAGAGAATATCGACGGTGAAACCACCAAATCACGTATCTCGTTTGCGGTGTTTAAAAATCTACGCTAGCATTTTATTTTTTTGAAGTAGACCAAATCAATATCATTCCTTGAAATTTTCACAGAATTTTATCCGCACGATGAGGAAAAATCACAAACATTTTCAAGACTGGACGTTAAGTAGTTTTTCATTTAAAAAAAAAAAAAGTATGACAGGAAGTCTGCGACGTCATCCGCACGATGAGGAAACATCACAAAAATTTTCAAGACTGGACGTTAAGTAGTTTTTCATTTAAAAAAAAAAGTATGACAGGAAGTCTGCGACGTCGCAAACCGAGATTCATGGTTTGGTAGTTTCACCGTCGATATGCTTTCTATCAAGAAATGATTGGCTCATATCAAGGAGAGATCTACTGCCTTCCTACTGTTATTATTAAACTCAACAATGCCCGTTGGAAATTACCCGATGGCCGTTGAGTGAAAAAATCAGTGTTGTTAAACTTTGATGGATTCTCTCAATTTCCAAAATGGCTGCCCAAAAAGTGTCCATCGTGGTTTTGGATCGTTGGCCAAGGCGCAGGGCTTTATACTCGTTTTAATTGCTTACATTTACGCTAACGTCACAATGACGTATCGGTCGGCAAAACAAATGGGGGAGTTGAGCGAAGCCATTTTTGTTGGGTTTGACAATGCGTATAACCATACTTTTTTCTGCAAGTATTTCCGTTTAAACAACCGATGATGAGTCGACCCATCCTGAGTTTTTGCACTGTTCCTTGATGTAACAGATGACGTCACTTGATGACTTCACGGACCGAGTGATTCTAAATCCGTTCCGTTGAGGAGCAGTGTAGAGTCTTGGCGGGAGAGTCGGGACTCAAGCACGCATGAACGAAACAATCAACCCTTCTCTGTTGTTGTTTTGATAATGAGCAGCGGTTTCGCGGTAGATTAACATCTCGCAAGACACGCCAGATAAATCACCCGCCATTGAGCGCGGAAAAAGCCACAGCTCCGACAATTAGACTCTTTCAGAGGGGAGGGGGTGGGGAGGCGTTCCCTCCCTGGCTTGGCGCCAAGGGTTTAGACTCTGGACAACGAGGCGGCAAAAATATAGTTGAGGGCTCCTTGGCCATGAAAAAAACCCTCAATTTTTACCTCCCTTTTCCCCCCCTCGTGATCTTGTCACGAGGAGACGGCCTTTGAACGTCATGATATGGAGTAGTGTTCAACTGGTGGAGTTATAAGATATCTTGGCGAAAAAATTTCAAACGAATTCTCGGCCAGAAAATGTTTTGTTTGCCTAGCTCAGAAATGTAGTTTTCAAAAAATGCTCATGAAAGTTTTATTCCGCCGAGTTCGGGATTAGACATTTCCCGATTAAAATGCTACCTGACGGCGTTAGTTTTCACCAAAATGGACTAGACCAATCGCAACTAATACTTCGGAAAATTCAAAACCAAAACCATGATACTTGAGAAAAATTGGACGTAGTTCTGTTGACCGGAACTAAGCGCCAATTTGAGTTCCTTTAAAGGATTTTAGATTCCCGGATAGCCTATTCATTTACGGACATTTTTCTCTTCGATGGATAGTCCTCGCAGCAAGGATGGCTCAGAGAGCTTTCATAGACATTTAAAAAGTGAACTAGGGGCCTCTGGCCACCAATCACTATAAAAAAATACACGTAAAAAATCGTAAAGAAACCATGTTCAAGTTTTTTCAAAGCTGAATGGATTCAAAATCCGGCGGGTGCACCTGAAAGAAAGTGTACAATTATCTCTGATTGCAACGTTATGCACCACTTTTATGTTTTATTTTTAATATATGTGTTTTAAGCTATACATAGTTTTTCTGAAAAGTTGCCACGAATTTACCTAAATGATCTGAAATAAAAGTCTCGAAAATTTCGACGCGATGTTTTCGTTCATTCTATTTTCTTTTAATGTAACCAAAACAAAATTAAATATCATCTGAGTTTCTGAATTGTTACAATGAGGATACATATTCCTCCCTTAATTATAGTAAAAACTTGAGCAGAAAGTAAAAAACGATGGCACGCAGTCCAACAGCATTCCTATACATTCTTGTTTGCGCTTGTAGACCAACTGACCGGCTGCACTGCGTTTGGCGCAATGCGAGAAGTATTCTTGCAGTCTTGTAGGCGCTGGTATTGACTGTGTGCCGACCGCATTGTTTAGCGCAATGCGTGAGGTATTCCTACAGTCTTGCAGGCGCTAATATACGTTTAACGCCGGTTTCACTGTTTGGCGCGATTATTCGAACTCTCGTTACAATAATTGCGACATCGAATAATTGAACTTAAAAGGCCCAAGTTGTATTTTGACGCCGCAAAAGCATTCCAACGTTGCCTCGTTTCTCCCGATTAAACATTTTTTCCGAGAAAAGGATATGTTCTTTATACCCTCGACCATTATTCAATCATATCATCATGGGGTAAGACATCGATGATTTGTCAACAAATTAACTTAAACTAGCGTAACATAGTGATGCGTTTATTTTCCTATTGTTTCCTGTTTTGCCAAACTTCCACCTTAAATTAACTTCATTTTAAAATTCGCGCATTCCCGTAGCAGATGTTAAGGTTTCTATTCGCGTTATCCTTTCGCCTTTTTTGCACAATCCTTAAATATTTTCATAGATTACCGAAACCGATAGGGTATCGCTACCGCGGTGGAAAACGTCATGCCTAAACCGAATTTTTCAAAGCGCGATATCTCGGTTAATATTCAACGTAAACAGTTGCTGCTTGGACATAGTTTTAAATTTTTAGCTAATCTGCAATAATTAAAGCACCAAAACACGATTCTGTGGCCAGCGCAAGCTGACCTATTACCCTCAAAAGATCCAACGACCCTTATCACTCACAATTCAGTCATCGTATTATGAATGTAAGGAAATGTCACTTTTTAAACATAAGTTTATTACACATCTCGACGAGTTTCTGCAGCTCAAGTCAAACTAGAAAATTTCTAATTTCCATTGAGTCTATCGGTTCTACTTTTTCCGATCGGGTTACACTCTATGTGCCTTTAACAAGTGAGCGTCACGAATGAACTTTTCTGCAACAAAGCAACACCGATATTTCTGAAACTTATTTCGAATGAATGCTCCGTAGCTAGAACTCAGACGTTACTCCTAGTATCCGTAAGTTTCTTTTCAACGCAAGGAAAAGGCGATGAAAGAAAATGAGAACTTCGTGGCCGACGAAGTGATCCTCCGTTGCCAGCTCAATTGTGAAGTCAGATTCAATAACTATGGTTTTAATCAGCAAAATGCATTTGTACTCATTTTTTGTTACACAAAATGAAGATCACACATATTCCCTATTACGTCATAACTTTTGTTAAAGTTTCGATATTAATGAATCATTAAAAGCACTATTGGAGAAAAGTTCGACCGGGTTTCGAGCCATCGAACTTGCCATTTTCAAGGCAGAAATTTGAACTTTCTTGTGAGAAGACAAAAATAAGAGATGATTGTTAATTTTTTTTCTTTTCGATTCCTGTTTCAAATTTGGAAAATCACTCTCCAAAAGATTTAAAAAAAACCCCTCAAAATTACGGCTGAATCATAACTATTGTCTTATAATGAACTACCCAAACAATAACAGGGTTCATTATTACAAAAAATTCTGGTTGCGCCGCCGAGGAGAATATCCATCACGTCGTGGTACGATCGTACTTGAGATGATTATTCAATAAATATTCACTGAAGCAACGTGTTTCCGAGTGATGATCCTTTTTATTCAAGACGACTAACAAAATTTCGTTTATTTCCATTCGAGAGTTTGACCTTAAGGGGAGTCACCTGTCAAAACTTTTAACATATTTCAAATTGTTTATTTTACGTGCTTTAGATCAGATATCGACGGTGAGACTACCAAACCACGTATCTCGGTTTGCGACGTCGCAGACTTCCTGTCATACTTTATTTTTTAAATGAAAAACTACTTAACATCCAGTCTTGAAAATTTCTGTGATTTTTCCTCTTCGTGCGGAGAAAATTCCGTGAAAATTTCAAAGAATGATATTGATTTGGTCTACTTCAAAAAAATAAAATGTGAGCGTAGATTTTTAAACACCGCAAACGAGATACGCAGTTCGGTAGTTTCACCGTCGATAAGCTTTCACGTTTCATTTGACACTAAGTTTTCTCAATTCTGCCAATTAGAAATCTATTAGCAGTAATCGTAGTCAAAAGCGCCAACCCTCTTTTTTATTGATTGTGAATTTTAAAATTGTGCGCCTGAAAAGTTTCGTTTTTCAACATTCATGTACCTTTTCCTCTGGATGTAATCATACTGTAAATTGTTTCGTGTTAAATTCCTGCCTCTCTTTCACATGATCAGACAAAAGCATTGTTTTAATGTCATAAATTCTGAAAAGTTGCTTACGTTAAAAAAAAATATATTTTTTTTTAAAAAAAGTAAAAAACCGATCAAAATTTAAAATTCAAAAATTTTCAAAAACTGGTTGGTCACTTCATGTCTCTGCTTTATGTAGACGGCTATTACCTACAAAACAAAACAAAATTCGTTCGATCATCTTTGATGGTTCCTGAGAAAAACGTGCATGAAGTAACCGAGATTTACATGGCATAGGACAGAGGACTCCCTTTAATACAGCTCGGTATTCTAAAATAAATTGCGTCGCACACCTAAATATTCGACTACATACAATCGTGCGGGAAAGCAACTAGAAATAACTCGCTTGAATCTAAACGTAGTCTTCTGATGCATTATTTTTGTCAAAATTGGCTGCGAGGAATCGGGAACAAAAGACGAAGAGCAAAGTTATAAATGCTAGGAATGATGTAAACACAGGGCACGGAAACAAAAGGGGGACGAACTCGCAAGAGCGGCAGCATCCAGCTTTTATTCAGCGCCCGGATAAGCGAGAGATACAATTGTGCATATCCCGCAGATTGTCGTGACTTTTTATTCCGGTCGCCATATATCAAGACTTTAATGATGCTCTGTTAATTTTCAGCACTCCTTGAGGCAAAAGTTCCGCAAAAAGAAGACAAAAGCCCGCGGAATAAGAGTATCACGTTTTTGTCAAGACTTTGGAACGGCACTAGCATGCTGATATTAACAACATAATCAACAATGTTGTTCTAAGTCTTACTAGCACGTATAAAATGAAGTTTAAGAAAAACAAACGAACCTCAAAGTCATAAAATATGCAATGCGACGTATAACTTACCTAATTTGCACATTATTTTGAAAACAGCTTCCTTGTGGTTTTGATGGCACACAAAGTCATGAGTAAGCGTACTTCTTGTATCGACGTATTTCTATCAAACAGAACTATATGCAGAGGGAAAGAATGGGTGTGCTCGTTAGTGGTCATAAGAATGAATGGGCAATATAAAGCGCCAGTGACGTCAGCGGAAACGACAAGAGAAACGACGATCGGGAAGGCGGTCTTTAACTCATGAGCCCTGTTCACAAGGCACTAGATACATGTCCACGGCTCATGGGTGCCGCATTTGGTTAGCTCACAGTTCCGTTTGATTGGAGAAACGGGATTTCACGTTCTGTCAAACGGAACTATGTGCTCAGTGTATGAGCCGTGGGCATTTATCTATTGCCTTGTGGACAGAGCTCATGAGTTAAAGACCGCCTAGATCGTCGTTACTCTCGTTGATGCCGCTAACGTCACTGGTGCTTTATATTTCCCATTCATTCTTATGGCCCGACCACTAACGAGCACACCCCATATTTTTCCCTCTGCACACGTTCTGTTTGATAGAAATACGTCCATATCAAAAAAATAGGACTTGAAAATACGTGCATATGAAAAGTATAAATTGAATTGAAACAGAATGAATGTTAATAGCTTTCATTGACATGCACATGAGGGAAATAAGGGAGTTACAACTTCCTGAAGGGTTGCTGGAGGATCGCGGGTACTGTGGCGGTTGGGTGTCGCACAGCGCCGATGACAGCGACTTTTAATCAACATGCACAAGCCCAAACCTAAAAGTCCTGCCTCATTCTTATCGCTGCTTCATCCCTCCTTCCTTAAGCTACTCAAGTCTAAAAATGTGTTAATTAGTAATCACATGCGGCTAACCTTAAAACTCAAAAACTTTTGAGACGTGTGTAACATTTAGGTTTCTTTCAAAGTTCACGCGTTTTTCTGCATAAACATTTTTACGAGTCAAATCAATACAATCTAGTAGTTTTCAATCATATTCATATACAGGAAATATAGTGTTGTCACGGCTTTTTAAATTTACAATTATGACTCACTTATTTCGAACATGTTGCATTCCAATTCCATGAATATCCCACATCATTTTTGCCTTTCATGATCTCCTTGTATCTGGCGTGAGTATTTATGATATACTGCAACTATCCGTAAGTGCATCTTACAGAGTTTCAAAGGAATGCATCCAGGTTACTTTCAGGTTGTAAAAATTCATAATTGATCAGGAGCCATTCTTAAGCTGGGAAGTAAGAGATACCTTTCAAAGGCGTATTGTTGTAGGAGAGTGCTTTTAACCAAAAGTTTGAAAAGTCTTTGACACTGTTTGCAGACTGTGCTCCAATATTTCAGCTTCAAATACTCACTCTACCACTGAGAAAAATGTTTCACTCACGTAACCAGAGNATGAGGTATCACAAGATAGGGGTTGCCATTTGAAAAAAAAAAGTTGGGGGGCCCCCGTCCCCCCCTGAGGGGGGGGCCAAAATTTTGACCCCCCCAAAAGATGGTCCCCTTTGAGATAGGAACATTCCCAAAGTTTCATTTCCCTAGCTCAATTCGTTCAAAAGTTAGAAGGGGGGTCGGGGACTTTTCGCTCACCCTGTATAGTGTTGTCACGGCTTTTTAAATTTACAATTATGACTCACTTATTTCGAACATATTGCATTCCAATACCATCAATATCCCACATCATTTTTGCCTTTCATGATCTCCTTGTATCTGGCGTGAGTATTTATGATATACTGCAACTATCCGTAAGTGCATCTTACAAAGTTTCAAAGGAATGCATCCAGGTTACTTTCAGGTTGTAAAAATTCATAATTGATCAAGAGCCATTCTTAAGCTGAGAGGTAAGAGATACCTTTCAAAGGCGTATTGTTGTAGGAGAGTGCTTTTAACCAAAAGTTTGAAAAGTCTTTGACACTGTTTGCAGACTGTGCTCCAATATTTCAGCTTCAAATACTCACTCTACCACTGAGAAAAATGTTTCACTCACGTAACCAGAGTTGCGGTTTTACGAATTTAAGAACCAGTTTTTTTTGCGACTTGGCCAGAATTATGGCTGAATTGGTTGAGTTTTAAATCGTTTCTAAACTGGGCCAGAAATTGTAGTTCCAAATTGCAAAAGGTAGTCCAATTATCGTTCGCATCGTAATATTTTGATCCGTGACTTATTAACACAAATTTTGTGCGTTTTATGATATTCAAGTTCCAAGTTTATTTAAGGGTTTTTGGCTGGATAGTATACCGGCTTTTGTTCGGAAACTATGGATTCTTCTTCCACGGCGGTCTGTTTTCCTCCGCGTTGATTTTGTTATCAATACAAACATCAGCATCTTAAACAAACTTTTTATTAAAATTTTACAATTTTTTAACTTTAAAACATTTTTCAACGCTAATTTCTAGCAGTCTGGGTTTTTTTTTCGTAGTTACTAGTTATTTATCGTTCATACTGCAATTTTATGTACAATGTATATTGTTTTAAAAAATAAAGTATATTATTTTATATAAAATTTTACAATCGCACCTACAGACATGAGCCAGTACAGCGTTTAACAAAAATCTACGAGATAATAACTATGGTTTTATGACTTTCACGAGAAAACTACAAAGATGAGATTAAGTATTGTTTGGGTTTCAGTTTCCTTAGATTTTTTGAAGTTGAGGCCAATTCGGGCAACACCTGAAAGACCTAGTCCCCGAATGGTTGGCGACAAGCTGTTAATATGATTAACGGAAAGGGAGCCATTAGCTTTTAAGCATAAGTCAGGCCGCCGTAGCTACGTGAAAGTTCGAATAAAATTCGCCAAGTCGCGAAGAGTTACCGTAGAAGAATCCTATTTGCATTTGGTCCGAACTGAAATTGCCAGGTTTAACAGGAAAAGTTCAATTTACAGTAAGCGTCAATCATGCTATAAGCGAGTATTGCTTTGAAGTCTTTTCAAGTCACATAAACTCTAAACCATGTAATTCCTTTTTTTCCGAAGATCATAGATTTCCTTTGAATCTGTTTGTATTCACGTGCCTATCGCACGAGATGGTTTTAACATTTCGGAGATAACCTAAAACCCCACCCTTCCCTCCACAAAAATAAAGCGGCTACACCTCAAACGTCTAAAAACCCTTGTGAAATTACAAAAAAAGGTATACTTTTTATACCTATAGCTCGCCTCTCTAATTCTTAAATACATGTATTTAAGCTCACCTTCAAAGAATTTTATTGGGCTAGTTGTGCTAGTCACAGAATCGTGTTTTCATGGTTGAAGCTTGAAGATCAGAGAGACACCATTTGCTGATGTGTGTTACGTTTTAAATCATAAAGATAAAACGATAAATGTAGCTAACAATCAGACTCTTTTGATGAATCCTGGCAAAATCCTGCAATCCGCCGAGTAGGCAAAGCGTATGCAGCAGCGTTCGAATAGTTGCCTACTGGAACTTTTCCTGATTGTTTACATTCAACTCATTGTCACCGTGGTGAGGGTTCATTCACTCAAAGCGAACTTGCGCAAAAAGTATTTGCCACTGGGATTGCACAGTGGCAACAACATGTTCAAGTTTAGTGTGTCAGTCGCTCTGGTTACAGCATTGTGTTTTGATGGTTTAATCTTATAATTTAGCAAAAAGTGACGTCGTCCTCCTCGTTGGAGCCATCATGATTTCACCAATCAGGAAAACACACGTTTTAGCTGGTTCCTCGACGTATTTCACAAATAGAAAGAAAGTGGGGAAACCATAGTATGCACTTCCGCGGTGGATGATGTACGCCATCACTGGTAAAAAAAAAACCTCTTGGACCAATGCCGCGGTGCATTGACTTAGGAGTGCAGTTTCTTGTCGCCGGATTTAAGAGTCTTGAACTCTTGTTTCAAGCGGATTTTGCATTGATTCAATTCAAGTTTGAATTGAATCAATGCAAAATCCGCTTGAAACAAGAGTTCAAGACTCTTAAATCCGGCGACAAGAAACTGCACTCTTGAACCAATAGGTTTTTTTTACCAGTGATGTTATTCGATGAGCGATATCCGTGTAAATATTGGACGTACATAAACTTGGAAACTTCACAGATCTGATTGTTTTTTGCTACCCTACATGCTTAAACCATTAAAACATGAGGCTGTGACCAGCGCAACTGACCCATAATACTATGCATAATAATCTGTATTTACCGTAACCCCGTGCATGTAACCCTGCATACTATAATCCTGCATCTCTTGGTTCAAATACAAACCGTATCAGTTCATTATTCTTAAAAGTCCGTACAAACTTAGGTTGACTCATATAGAAAATGTTGACATTGTTAAATTAGTTACACACTCAACCTAGTATAAATAAACATATCGAAAAACACTAAAAAACAAAAGAAAACGGGCAACTAAGGCTAGGAAGCAACAAAACACAAAGCCTGAGACGTTTTGGGGTGGATTCAACCCCCATCTCGACCAGTGCTTTTGTCACCGCACTTCGACCGTGCTTTTTGTTATTACAAAATAAGAGATAAAGTATCGTAATTTTTATAATTTTTTGTATATTTTTGTATCCTGGTCAAGGAGGGGTTTGAAACCACCCCGAAGCGTCGTAGGCTTTGTGTTTTGTTATTTTTTAGCCAGTTACTTGTATTCTTATGTTCTTTTTTGGATTAAACAAATTAGTGCCATTAAGTAACTCCATTATGTGTGTTGGGCCCTTTCTGACAGTTGCGTCAGAGCATATCGACGGTGAAACTACCAAACCACGTATCTCGTTTGCGGTGTTTAAAAATCTACGCTCACATTTTATTTTTTTGAAGTAGACCAAATCAATATCATTCCTTGAAATTTTCACGGAATTTTCTCCGCACAAAGAGGAAAAATCACAGAAATTTTCAAGACTGGATGTTCAGTAGTTTTTCATTTAAAAAATAAAGTATGACAGGAAGTCTGCGACGTCGCAAACCGAGATACGTGGTTTGGTAGTTTCACCGTCGATATAATTTTTTTTTGCAAATTCGACAACGGGGGTCCTGACGACACCCCAGACAGAACGGGGTCGTTACGCAAATACCGGGCGATCAATGGGATCTGATAGTCGCGGGAGATGGGAAAGGCGGGGGAAAGCGAGTGAGGGTTATAAACAGTACACAGTAGGGGCGGCTAAGAGCTGCTCTGGATCTATAAATCAGATAGCGAAACCCAAGGATCCGCCCTGCGTGTCCGACGGACACTTAGCCAAAGGAAATGTTCTGTTTCCATCCCAACCGGGGAGTACTCCCGTCCTAAGGAAAAACGCCGTATGAGCCTTCAGACGTTGCCAAATTTCCTCCCGAAAAACTCGAATTTACTGAGAAAATCGTGATTATTTGTTTCCAAAATTTTCACACAATTTTGTGCGCAATCTAATATGAAATATCTGAAAGTTTAAAGGGAAAATATGCATATTTTTCCAAAAAGATAAAGGTTTTTCCGGGGAAATTTGGCAACTCTCGAATGTTCATACGGCGTTCTTCCTTAGCACGGCGGAGTAGTGCTCATCGGCTCGAGGATGTTCCATCTCTGTCGACGGCCCTCTCACCGTGCCGATTATCGATGATTCCCTATTTGAAGCTACGGGAAAGAATCGATTATTAAGGTGTTCGTTGTGAACATCTTGACTATCGATCCTTTACCATAGGTTCAAATGGCAGATCAATCGATCCATCGCCACTGGTAGAAAGGAGGATAGTGCGGGAACGGGTGGGTGTCGGATACTTCAGTCCATTTTTCCGTTACTCTCATTTCGGATAGCTTCACTAGGTCGAGAAATTTGCCAATTTTACAGGGTTGCCACTTTTGTCACGGCCAGGGAAAATCAGAAAACGCCAGGCAATTTTAATAAGTTAGGGATGACCCGGAAAGATCGCGAAAAGTGACACAAGTACCTAGGAAAAATTGTTAAAGCACCTTTCTTATCTTTTTGGTATGTTTTCGTCGTAGAAAAAGAATCCGTCGTGAAAGCTATTTTCAATTAAACATTTTTAACCACCCTGCATAGACTGAAGTGCCAGGAAATTTTCCGAAACTTTCCTGGGAAAATCAGAGAAATTCCGGAGAATTTAATTCTCTACATTTAGCGGCAACTTTGATTTTGAATCATTATTCTAAAGAAATGCACGACAAAACATGTACCCGAAAATGTTAAGGGAAGCGCGGGGTGTAGAAATGGCATATCTTGGTTGCAGTGTCTCATAATCTCCGCTAACGTTTAATCCACTATGATTAAAGCAAATGTATGTAATCTATCGTAACATGTAGTGAATATCCTTCATGCTTTCACAATGCTGAAAACAAAAAATCTAAGAAAATTCACCCAATAGTTTCCTCTATAAGATAAAAATTAGCACTGGAGACTCTGGAACACAGCAACCAAAAATTGCCCATTCTGCACCCAAAGCCTCAAATTTCACATGCAATTTCAGAATTTATTAGAAAATTGATGGGGGGGGGGGNGGGGGGGGGGGGGATTAAATAGGTAGACACGTCTTGATAAACGATTGTCAAGACAGAGGCTTTGGTTTAGCCCTAAACGGAAGACCCATGCGGTAGCATCTCTTTCGCCACGTCTGTCCTTACCCCTTCCTGTTCACCCCTCACCACCGGATTTTCAATGAAAAATGCGGAATGGCATAACGGCTCGGCTCCTTTCCGGATCATTAGTGTGC